>OX598330.1:459804-521531 GCA_951411735.1 Somateria mollissima
GCCGCCGCCGCCGCTCCCGGGGCCGCCGCCGGGGCTCGGGGCCGCCGCCGGGGCTCGATGCTGCGGATGCCGCCGGGCGGCTCCCGGTGCCCAGCTCCCGGCTCCCGGCTCCCGGCGCCCGGCGCCCGGTGCCGGTGCCCGGTGCCCGGTACCCGGCTCCCGGTGCCCGGTGCCGGCCCGGCCGCGCCGCACACAAAGGACGAGGCGGCCCCGGGGCTCGGCTCCGGCTCCGGGGACGGGGCGCGGCGGGGCGGGGGCAGCTCTGCCCGGGGGGCGGCGCTCCCGGCGCTCCCGGTAGATCCCGGCCGCTCTCCCGAAGGGGCTCCCGAGCCGCGGCCCCGGCGGCTGCCGGCACAGCCCGGGCCCGCCCCGCCCCGGAGCCCCCCGGTGTGGGCGGGAGGGGAGGGGGAGGAGGGTTTTGGGGGGGGGGGGGGCGCCGCGGTGCCGGTGGCGGCGGTGGGGGGGGGGGGTGCGGGGGGGCTCAGCGCCCGGCCCGGCCCATGGCGGCCGCGCTCCCGGTGCAGCCCCGGTACCGGCCCCGGTACCGGCTGCGGACGGGCCCGAGCCCCGCTCGCCGCTTTTCTTCCCCGGTTGGGGGCCGCCCCGCCCCGCCCCGCCCGGCGCTGATGGCAGAGACGGGACCGGGACCGGGACCGGGCACCGGGAACGGGAGCGGCACCGGGGACCGGGATGGGCAGCGCCGGGGCAGGGAGGGGTTGAGGGGAGGGGGGGGGGCGCGGGGGCGGGCGCGTGCCCGGGCTGGGGGCGCGTGCCCGTGTGCGCGTGCCCGACCGTGCGCCGCGTGCGAGGTGCGCGCGGCCCCGGAGCTGTCCCCGGTGCTGAGCGGGGGGGGGGGTGGCGGGGGGCGGGGCTGGGGCACGCGAGGGGGCGGGGACGCGCGTGGGCGGGGGGGGGCGCGGGGACGCGCGTGGGCGCGGGCACGCGCACGCGGCCACGCCCGGAGCAGAGGCGCGGGGCCCACGGGCACGCGCGGGGGGGGGGGGGGGGGGCGCCGTGCAGGCAGAGAGATGCGCGCCCCCGCCGCCCCCCCCCCCCCCCGCGGGCACGCGCGCGGGCAGCCCCCCCCCCCCGAACGCCCCCGCCCCCCCCCCCCGTTGCCATGGCGACGCGCGGCGCCGAGCGGCCCGAGATGGCGGCACCGAAACGGGAGGGGGGGACCCCCGAGAGGGAGGGGCGCGGGGGGGAGGTGGGGGGGGGGCACCGGGGGGGGGCACGGGGCGGGGGGGGGGACATTGGGGGGGCGGGGGGGGGGCCGGGGGGGGGCGCGGGGTTGGGGGGTATTGGGGGGACACAGGGCGGTGGGACCACGGGAGGGGGTGGCGGGGGGGGAATTGGGGGGGGGCACGGGGGGGGTCACGGGGGGGGGGGTCACGGGGGGGAGTAACTGCGGGGGGGTGGCACAAGGGAGGTGCCAGGAGGATACCGGGGGTGACACGGGGGGGGTGTGACAGCAGGGGGGGTGACACTGGGGGGGTGCCGGGTGACACGAGGGGGTGGGGGCAGCCCCACGGGTGACATTCACCCCCCCCCCCCCCCCCCCAGCCGTCCCTGCGCCTGTCCAGCGAGCGCTACCTGCGGGCACAGCCGGCCGTGGGGGTGCTGCTGCGCGGCTTCCTCAGGTGGGGGACCCCCCCCTTTCTGTGCCCCCCCCTTTCTGTGCCCCCCCACCCGTTTTTTTGTCCCCCCCCCCCTCACCCCTTTCCCCCCCCCCAGGGCAGTGATGCTGCACCAGCCCCACAACGTCCTGGAGTTTGCCGCAGGTGAGGGGCTCGGGGCTGCCCCCGGGCTAGGGGGGGGGGTCCAGGAGGGGGTGACCCCCCCCCCAGGGATGGCAGCAGCCCCCCCTAATGCCCCCCCCCCGCCCCCTCCCCAGAATACTTCACCGACCCCGAGCTGCCTGCGAGGGTCCGCCAGGAGCTGGAGACTGACGGGGTCACCAGGGGGGGGGGCACGGGCAATAAATCCCCGGTCACCGCCCCCGCGCTGTCCTGTGTTTTAATGCCCCCCCCCGGGGGTGTGAGGGCATTTGGGGGCCCCCGCTGCCCCCCCCCAGAGCCTGTTCCATTTGGGGGCCCCGCTGCCCCCCCCAGAGCCTGTTCTGACCCCCAGAACCCCCCGCCCAGCACCCCCAACCCCCCCAGTCCCCCACGGCTGCACCACGCTGGGGTCGGCACCGAGTCCTTTATTCACCACAGGGGGGGGCAGACACCGAGGGAGGGTTTTTTTTTTGTGGGGGGCCCGTTCCCGGGGGGGGGCTCAGAGCAGCTCCTCACGTTTGGCCGCCAGCAGAGCCTCCTGCCGGGCCTGCTGCTC
Source organism: Somateria mollissima (assembly GCA_951411735.1). Taxonomy (NCBI): domain Eukaryota; kingdom Metazoa; phylum Chordata; class Aves; order Anseriformes; family Anatidae; genus Somateria; species Somateria mollissima. Next base: position 462,139 of record OX598330.1, read on the forward strand.
CCGGCGGCGCCGCGTCCGTGGCCGCAGGAACTCCGTCACCGCCATGGGCACGCGCACCGTGTCCAGCCCGTTCACCTGTGGCATGGGGGGGGGGTCAGGAGGGGGGAGCCCCCCCCCCCCCGCCACCGGGGTCCGGCCCCCTCAGAAACCCCCCCGTGGCTTGGGGGTTCCTGGGGGCACGGGGAGAGCTCCCAGGGGGACGCAGGGAGGGGCTCTCATCCCTCTAGGTCACGGGGATGGGTGTGTGTCCCCCCCCCAAAGAAAATCAGGGCATTCCCCCCAAAAAAAAATCAAGGTGCTCCCCCCCAACCCCAAAATGGGGGCACTCTCCTCCCAACACACCCTGCCCATGCTGGAGGACGGGTGCTGCCATTTGGGGGGGGCACCCAGGCAACGCCAGACCACCAGCACTGGGGGCAGTGAAGGGTTTGGGGGGGGTTTTTGAGGGGTTTGGGGGGGGCTTTTGGGGCAGGGGGGCCCACCAGGACCCCCCCCACTCACCGTCACGTCGCACCAGTACTCGCCCCACCTGGTGATGGGCTCCGGTGGCAGCCGCAGCGCATGGGGGGGCACGGCCACCCGCAGCTGGGGGGGGGCAGGGGGTGAGGGGGGGCAGCACCGGGGGCCGTGCCCCCCCCCCCACGATCCCGTTAACGTCCGAGCCCCTCAGAGCCCTGTCCACCCCTGCACGCCCCCAGGCACCGGCCTGGCGGGGCTCGGGGCCTCCCCCCACGGCTCCGTTTGCACCAGGGGGGTGAGCAGGGGGCCCCCCCCGGGGGGTGCAGGCGGGGGGGGGCACTCACGTTGCGCAGGAATTGCCGGGCCACGATGTCGGGGTGAGCTCCCAGCTGACGTTGTTCTTCATGCCCACCTCCAGGCGGCAGCTCCGCAGGAACTGCAGGGTCTGGGGGGGGGGGCGCGGGGGGGGGCAGGGGGCGGCGGGGAAAGGGCACGGGGGGGGCACGGGGGGGGGCAGAGGTGTCAGAGGGCAGCGGGGTGGCCCCCGGGGGAGCCGTCCCAGGAGGATGGAGGAGCCGGGCGGGGCCGGGGCTCTGTGCTCCGGGCCCCCCCCGCGCCCCCCCCTCACCTTCTCGCCGCTCTGTGTCTGCGTCGCCTCCGTTTTCCCCGGCCTCCTGCTGCTGCTGCGGGGGGACGGGACCGAGGGGGGGGCTCAGGAGGGGGCCAGGACGGGGACCGGAGCCCCCCGCGGCCCCTCCGGCACCCCCCCCGCCCCGGACTGGGGCTCGTTACCGGAGGGGGGGGGTTACCGGGGCGGCCCTCACCTGCCGCTCCTCCTCGAACAGCTGCTTGTTCTGGGGGGAGGCGTACACGGCCAGCCCCTGCGGCAGGAGCTTGTTGCGCCCCAGGGACTTCTTCACGAGCACGGTGTCACCGCGGGTCCCCAGCCCTGGGGGGGGGGCGGCGGCGTCAGGGGGCGGCGGGGGGGGGGGCAGCCCGGTGGGGGGGACCCCAGCCCCCCGCCGTGGGGACGCCCCAACCCCGCTGCACCCCGGCAGCGAGCCCCACACCGGTCCCGGGGCCGCAGCCGGGCCCCACCGGGGGGTTCGCGGCTCTCGGTAGCGGCACCGGGACCCCCCCCGCCCCCGGCCCCCCCCCGCCGTACCCTGCACGGCCCGCGTGAGGATGAGCTCCAGCTCGGCCTTGGGCAGGTGCTTGCCGTCCTCCAGCAGCCGGTACACGCGGTGCCGCCGGGGGTGCAGCCGCGGCGCCCGCCCCTCGCGGCTCAGCGGCACCGGCCACCAGCGCTCCACCACCACCGTGCCCTGCGGGGGGGGGGAACCGGGCGGAACGGGTCAGGCCGGGCCGCTCCCAGCCCCCGGCTCCCCCCCCCCCCCGAGCCCCCCGGAGCCCCCCGGCCCTCACCCGGCCGTGGCTGAGGCTCAGGGCCCGGCTCAGGGCCCGGCCGGCCGCCAGCCCGCGGCCCCCCGCCGCCACCGGGCCCAACATGGCCGCCCCCAGCCGGCGCCGCGAGGACCCCCGAGGCCCCCTCCGCGGGGCTGCCCCGCCGCGCGCCTGAGCCCAGGGAGCAACGCGCCTGCGCAGAACGACCCCGCCCCCACCCCCCCCCACCCCCCCCCCACACCGGGCTGCTCGGCGGGGCGCGAGGACCCCACCGGGGGCTGCCCGCAGCGCGCCCTGCGCCCGGTGCCGCCCACCGGGACCCCGCCTCCTCGGCCCCCCCCCCACCCCCCCGCCGCCTTCCCCCGCGGAGCCGCCTCCCCGGCCCCGTCCCGGTTCCCCCCGGTCCCGGCGGGGGAAGCCCCGGTTCGGAGGCACCGTCACACCCCGGGGCTGCCCCCCCCCAGCGCCCTCACCCCCCCGAGCTGCCCCGTACCGGCTGCCTCCCCCCCCCCCCGGCGCTGCCGTCCCCCCGGTGGCACCGGTTGGGGCCCGGTGGTAACGGGGGGGGAAGGCTCAGGAGGAACCGGGGCCCGGAACCGAACTTTATTGAACCGATTCTGCCCCCGCCGCACAACGGGGCTGGGGCGACAACAACAAAACGCAACCGCACGGAGCCAGCAACGGGCCCGAGGGGGGTGCCGGTGGCCGTGACCCCCCCCCGGGCCCGGGGCAGCACAGGGGGGAGCCCCCGCGGCCCCGGGGGGGGGCTGGGGGGGGGGCCGGCATCGATCCCCGCGGCCCCGATTTCTCCCTGGACCGCGGCTTCCTCCGGTGGGGGCGCCCCGAGCCTGGGAGCGAGGAGAAATTGGGGGGGGGGAGGGGGGAGAGCGCGGCCCCCCCCGGCTCAGCCCCGCACGGGGGGTACGGGGGGTACGGGGGGAACCCACCTGAGGGTGCCCGGCCGCCTCCTGCCCCCGGGGGGGGTCACGGGGAGCTCCCCTCCGCCACCGGGACGGCGCCGCTGCCGGACACGGGGCCGCCTTCTGCAGAGAGGGGGGGTCAGAGAAGGGGCCCCCCTACCCCGGGACCCCCCACCCCAAAGCACGGCCGGGGCACACCCTGGCCCCTTCTCCTCCCCCCCCTGGGGACCGCGGCCAGCCCTGCCCGGTCGCTGCTTACCCGGGGGGCTGAGGCAGGACGGGGGGGGGGGGCACCGGGGTGGGGGGGCTCCTCGCTGGGGCTGCCCCGGGGCTCCGGGAGGGTCTCCAGGGAGGCTCCGGTGCCGTCCTCCTGCACGGGAAGAGCCCCGTTACTGGCCCCGGCCCTGGCCCGCTCACAGCACGGCTCAGGGTGGGGGGGGGGACGACCCCAAAGCCCCCCCGTCCCAACCCCCTGCCATGGGGTCAGGGCCTCCCCAGCCCGGTCCTGGGCACCCCCAGAGCTCAGCCCCCAGCTCCCGCGGCCTCTCCTGGCAGGGCGGTGCCGCAGCTCCCAGCACCTTTGTGGCCCCCCCCAGGCTCGTCCCGCACCCCTCCCCTCCCCAAAAACACACCGGGACTCCCCAAAACACAAGGGGGCTCCCCAAAACGACACCCCCAGCCTGATGGGGGGCTGAGCACACCGGGACACCCCCCAGCAGCCGCCCCGCCGCAGGTCCTCTCACCGGGGTCTCCGTCCCCCACTGCAGTGCTTCATCCCCTGCCGCCTCCTCTTCCTCCCACTCCTCCTCCTCCTCCTCCTCCCGTGGCCGTGGCGCAGCGTGGCCCAGCCGCACCAGCTCCGCGGCGACGTCGAGGTCCTGGGGGACGAGAACGGGGCTGGGGGCAGTGGGAGGCCGGGACGAGGAGTTTGGGGTCTGGGGGCTGGGGTAAGGGGAGGGGCGGAGTTTGGGGTTGGGGATGAGGAGTTTGGGGCTGGGACAAGGAGTTTTGGGTCTGGGGGTTGGGGTCGGGGTCAGGCTGACCTCGTGGCGCAGGGAGACGCGCGGCCACGTGCGGGGCCCCCGCCGGCCGTAGCTGCAGACCCTGGCCCGCAGCGGCTTCCAGCGCGCGCAGTGCGTCAGCTGCTCGAACGCGTCCAGCGCCGCCTCGGCCCACTCGGTGCCTGTGGGGGGGACACAGGGGGGGCCCCACGGGGCGGGGTCAGCTCACAGGGCTGGACCCGGACCCCTCGGCCTCCCCCCGTCCCCGCCGTGCCCCTTCCCCACTCACCCACGGGCGCGACGCCGGCCAGGCTGCACTCAATGGCCTGGAAGGGGAGGCTCAGGAAATCGCTCCTGGGGGGGGGGGGGGAAAAAAAACAGGCTGACCCCAAGCGGCCCCCCGCGGGGGCTGCCCCGCTTCCCGGGGCTGCTGGGGCCCCCCAACACCTCACAGAGCCCCCTCCCCAGCAGGGTGGCCACGAGACCCCCCGAGGGCTCTGGGGGGGCGTCGAGGGAGCCCCATCCCCGTGCCCCCCCCCGGGGCCGTGCTCACCGCAGGGCTCGCAGCGCGCCGGGCTGCGCCTCGCCGTTGTCCCCGAAGTCGACGTAGTACAGGTCCCAGCCGCCGCCGGGCAGCGCGCCCAGCACCCGCGCCCGGTACCAGTCACCGTCGGCCCCGTAGGGAGCGGCCACGATGTCCCCCACCTGCACGGCTGCCAGCTCCGCCTGCGGGGACGGGGAGCGATGCACCCCACGGGGCCGGGGTGCGTGGCTGGGGGGCGATGCAGGGGGTTGGGACCCCCCCCCCGGGGTCTCACCGTGCGGCCGCTGCCCTCGTAGTAGCGCGACATCTGGGCCGTCAGCTGGTCCAGCTGCAGGCTGCGCTCCCCCACCAGCTGCACCCAGAAGTGTTCGGGGTTCTCGGCGGCCGAGACGTAAACCTCCAGGGGCTCGGCCGCGGGGAAGCCAAATTCGGGGCTGGGCACTGCGGGATGGGGGCCGGGAGCCCCCGGGGGGGGTCCCCAGGGGGAGCCCGGGATGAGCGAGGGCAGGAGCTGAGCCCCGGATCCTGCCCGGGGACGTGCCCCGGAGCCCCTGGGGGACTCGTGCGGCTCCCGCTGGGCACCCCAAGTGGGACCGGGGGTCACGGAGCCCCCCCGGGACACTCAGAGGGGTCCCAGCACCCCGCAGCTCCCCCCAAGCCCTCCCACCCACCCAATTCCCCCACTGCAGACCCCCCGGGACGAGGCACCCCGTCTCCTACCTTCGAACTTCGGCACCGCCACCTCCGCCCCCACCGCCAGCTCCTCCGGGGCCTCGCTCTGCCCCCCCGGCTCCTCGGGGGGCCCCTCACCCAGCAGGGCAGCGACACCCCCGGGCCAGCCCCCGGCCCCGGCCCCAACCCCGTGCTCGGGGGGTGCCGGCAGCCCCGGCTCCCTGCGGCTGCCCAGGGGCTGCTTGCGGTGGCCCCGCGCCGCCGCCGCCCGGGCCAGCTCCTTCCGAAAGGCGTCGTCCTCCAGCAGCTTCTCCACGATCAGCTTCTGCGGGGACGGGCACGGGGCCGGTGGGGGGGCCGTGCCCGTGCCACCCCGGGGCCTCCCCAGTCCCATGGGTGCCGCTCACCTTGGCGGCCGCCACCTCCCGCCGCGTCCCCGAGAGGCGGATGAGCCGCGTGGGGGCCGTGCCGGCCTCGCTCCTGCGCTCGCACTGCACCTTGGCGCCCGAGCTGTGGCAGATGCTCCGCACCGTCTCCCCGCCACGGCCTGCGGGACGCGGGGACCCCGGGGCTGGGGGCTGCCACCGCCTCCAGCCCCGGGGCCGTGGCTCCTGCTCCCCACGGAGGCTCCGATCCCATAGCCCCTGGTCCCATAGCCCATGGTTCCCTTGTCCTCTGGTCCCATAGCCCCCAGTCCAGGTGCCCCCAGTCCCATAGCCCATGGTCCCGTAGCCCCCGGTCCCCTTACCCTCTGGTCTCGTAGTCCTCGGCCCCATATTCCCTGGTCCTGCAGCTTCCAGTCCCGTAGCCCCCGGTCTCATAGCCCCCAGTCTCGTAGCCTCCAGTCCCATATTCCCTGGTCCCGTAGCCTCCAGTCCTGTAGGCTCCGGTCCTGTAACCCCTAGTCCCGTAGCCCCCCATTCCCTTATCCTCTGGGTCCCGTAGCCCCTGGTCTCATATTCCCTGGTCCTGTAGCCTCCAGTCCTGTAGCCCCCCGTCCCTTATCCTCTGGTCCCATAGCCCCCAGTCCTGTAGCCCCTGGTCCCATAGCCCCCAGTTCCATAGCCTCTGGTCCCCCAGCCCCCAGCCCCGGCCACCCCCTGGGCGCAGAGTCACCGCCGCCCCCATCCCGGTGGGAAGCAGCGGAGCCCCCAGCCCCATTCCGTGTCCCCATGGCGGGGCCGGGCGGGTACCGATGATCCTGCCGACGGCCGTGTGGGGCACGCGGAGCTGCTCCAGCACCGGGGCGCTGTCGGCCAGGACTCGGCGCACGGCGGCCTGGGCCCGGCAAACCTGGCCCGGGGACCCCGCGATGAGCAGCAGCCGCTCCGCGCCCCCCCCCCTCCTCCTCCTCCTCCTCCTCCTCCTCCAGGGCGATGCGCGCCCCGCTCTCCTGCCGCAGCTGGGGGCACCGGGGGGGGGTGTCAGCCCCGGGGAGGCCCCGCCGAAGCCCCCCCCCCCCACCCCGTGCTCCCTCCCCGGTGCTCGCCTTCCTGATGGTGGCTCCCTGCCGGCCGATGAGCGCCCGGACGGCCGCCCGCGGCACCCGCACCTCCGCCTCCAGCTCCTCGTCGCCCACGAAGGTCGCACGGTCCTCTGGGCACCGGGGGGGGGGGGGGCAAAGGGGGGGTCACCGGGGGGAGGGGGGAGCCCCAAGGGGGGTCTCCAAAGGGGGGGGTCTCCAAGGGGAGGGGGGGTCCTTATGGGAGGGGTCCCCAAAGGGGAGGAGGGTCCCCAAAGGGGGTGGTGCCCAAAAGGGGGGGTCTTCAGGGGGAGAGGGGGTGCCTAAGGAGAGGGGGTCACTAAGGGGGAAGGGGGGGTCACCAAAAGGGAATGGGGTCCCCAAAGGGGGGGGGGGCAACAGGGGGATCCCCAAAAGGGAGGGGGTGGTGCACAAAAGGGGGGTCCCCAAATGACGGGGGGGGTCCCAAAGGGGGGGGACAATGAGGGGGTCCCCAAAAAGAGAAGGGGGTTCCATAAGGGGGAAGAGGGGCCCCAAAAAGGGGGGGTCTCAAGGGGAGGAGGGGGGCTCAAAGGGGAGGGGGTCCCCAAAGAGAGGGGACCCAAAAGGGGGGGGCTGGGGGAGTCCCCAAAAGGAGGGGAGTGCCTGGGGGGGGTTCCAAAGGGGGGGTCCCCAAGGAGTGGTCCCCAAGGGGGGGTCCCACGGAGGGTCCCCAAGGAGAGGTCCCAAAGGGGGGGTCCCCAAGGGGAGGGTCCCAAGGGGGGGTCCCAAGGGGGGGGGTTCCCAAGGGGGGGTCCCACGGAGGGTCCCCAAGGAGGGTCCCCAAGGAGGGGTCCCACGGAGGGTCCCCAAGGGGAGGTTCCCAAGGAGGGGTCCCCAAGGGGGGGTCCCACGGAGGGGTCCCCAAGGAGGGGTCCCCAAGGGGGGGGGTTCCCAAGGGGGGGTCCCAAGGGGGGGGGGTTCCCAAGGAGAGGTCCCCAAGGAGGGGTCCCACGGAGGGTCCCCAAGGGGGGGTCCCCAAGGAGGGGTCCCAAGGAGGGTCCCCAAGGAGAGGTCCCCAAGGAGGGGTCCCACGGAGGGTCCCCAAGGGGGGGGTCCCGCCGCCCGGGGGGGGTCCCTCCGCACGCACCTCGGCCCTCGCGGTAGCGGCGGTACACGATGTAGAGCACGGCGACGCCCGCGGGCAGCCCCAGCAGCACGGCCGCCTTCTGCAGCCCGCTCAGCCCCCCCCGCGCCGCCATGGCCCCGCCCGGGGCACCGGCACCGGCACCGGGGGGGGGTGGGAGCCGCGCCCGCTCCGCTCCCGCTCCCCGCCGCCGCCAGCCCCGCCCCCCGCCCGCCCCCCCCGCCAATCAGCGCGCCGCTCCGCCCCCGCCCCGCCAATCGGGCGGCGGGGGGGCGAGGAAAGGAGGCGGGGCCGCGCACCTGCCTCGGAATGAAGCGGCCAATGGGAGGCGCGCGGGGGGCCCCGCCGCAGCCAATGGGAGAGCAGCTGGGGGGGAAGTGGGGCGCCGGGCCCGCCCCCACGCCTGGGGGCCCCACGCGTGTCGCCCCCCCCCGCGCCCCCCGGTGCCCCCCCGGTCCCCTCCCGCCCCCCCCCACGCGTGACAGACCCCACGGCGGCGCCGTTTCCCCCCCAAATCCTTTATTAGCCCCCGGGGCAGGGGGGGTCCCGGGGGAGGGGGGGTCCCGGGGGGGTCCCGGGGGGGCTCAGCGGGGGCCGGGGGCGTCGGTGTCGGCGGCGAAGAGCTCCCGGTAGAGCGGGGGGAAGGCGGCGGGCAGCGCCCCCGGGTGCAGGCGGCGGAAGGCCTGGAGCTGCTCCACGTGCTGCGAGCACAGCGCGCGCAGGCGGCCCGCGGGTGGCAGCTGGGGGGGGGGGGGGGCACGAGTGTCACCGGGGGGGGGGACACCCGTGGTGTGACCGGGACGCGGCACGCGTGGACCCCATGTGAGCCGGTGGGACTAGGAACGGGGCAGCCCCGTGGCCCCCCTATGGCTGGGGCACCCTCCCCGGCACCCCCCATGTCCCACAGCACCCCTCTGACCCCCCCACGACGCCCCATGTCCCAGGACACCCCCCCATGGCACCCCTCTGACCCCCCCGTGACACCCCATGACCCCCCCGTGACATCCCCTGTCCCACAGCACTCCCCCATGGCACCCCCGTGTCCCCCCAACACCCAATGTCCCACCACCCCCCCAACCACCCCCCACCCCAACGGCCCCCCCCATACCCCACAGCACCCCCCATGGCACCCCCCAGCACCCCCATGCCCGTGGCACCCCCCACATCCCACGACACCCCCATGCCTGTGCCCCCCCGTGCCCCCTCCAGTGCCCCCCTGGCGCCTCCCTGGTGCCCCCCTGCCCCCCCCCGGTGCCCCCCCGGTGCCCCCCCAGCCCCCCCCGCCCCACACACCCTGGCCAGCAGCCCCTCGCGGTGGGTTTGGCGCAGCAGCAGGCGGAAGGCCACCTCCAGGCGCCCCCGCAGCCGCGCCACCTTCGCCTGCTCCTGCAGCCACGGGCGGTCTGCGGACACGGCACCGGCACGTGGGGGCGGGCGGGGGGAGATGGGGATGGGGACAGGGTGAGGATGGGGACAGGGTGGGGACGGGGACAGGATGGGCATGGGGATGGGATGGGCATGGGGACGGGACGAGCATGGGGACAGGGTGGGATGGGTGTGGGGACAGGATGTGGTGGGCAGGGGGACGGGGCTGGAGATGGACAAGGATGGGGACAGGGACAGGTTTGGGACGGGGACGGGGATGGTGACGAGGATGGGGACAGCGCTGGGACCATGACGGGGTGGGATGAGCGCAGCAATGGGGACAACGGGACGGGGACAGGGATGGGGACAGGGACGGGGACAGGGACAGGGAACCAGGGTGGGGACCCCACAGGGACCGCACTGGGGCTGGGCCACCCACCCCCACCACCCAGCACCCGCTTTGGGACAAAAGGGCGAGGATTTGGGCAAAGGCTGGGGGAGGTTTGGGGGGCGCGGGTCCCTCACTGGCATTGATGAGGACGATGGCGCAGAGGAAGGCCACCTCGCTCTCCGAGAGCCGCAGCGCGCACAGGCTCTGCGCGAAGTCGAAGATGGAGCCGACGAGCTCGTGGCAGCCTGGGGGGAGCCCTCGTCAGCGGCCCCCCCAGGGGCACGTGCACCCCCCCCGTATCCCCCCCGTGTCCCCCCGGTGTCCCCGTCCCTACCCAGGGACCTGAAGAGCTCGGTGCCCGCGTACTTGCCCTCGAAGAGCACGGTCCGGTTGTCGGGGTTGAAGGCCCGGCACATGCGCACCAGCACCACCTCCATGGCGCCTGGGGACGGGGACGGGGACGGTGGCACCGGGGGGTCCCGAGCCAGGGCCCCGTGGTGCAGTTTGGGGGGGGGGGGGGTGCCCCTGTGGCAGCAGCCCTTGGGGACTGCCACCTCCCAGATAGGACCCCTGGGGACTGCTGTCACCTCCCCACCGGGACCCTTGGGGACTGCCACCTCCCCGGGGGACCCTGGGGACTGTCACCTCCTCGGGGGGACCCTGGGGACTGTCACCTTCAAAAAGGGACCCTTGGGGACACCACCACCCCAGTGGGTCCCTTGGGACTGTCACCTCCCAATTGGGACCCATGGGACTGCCACCTCTCCACTGGGTCCCTTGGGGACTGTCACGTCCCCGGGGGAACCTGGGGACTGTCACCTTCCAAATGGGACCCTTGGGGACACCACCTCCCCAGGGGGACCCTGGGGACTGCCCCCTCCCCAGCGGGGTCCCCGTGGCCCCTGGGTGCTCTCCCCACCACCCTGCTGGGACCGGCGCACCCCATAGCACCCACTGCCACCCCCCCGTGCCGGGACCACCCCATCCCTGGGGGACCGCCCCTCCCCAGCAGCACCGCGGCAGCCTGCAGGGACCGTGTCACCCATGGGTGCTGGGGGGTCCGGGGGGGCCGTACCGGCCTTGAGGAGGACGATCTGGTCGTTCTGGCACAGCTCCATGAAGCCGCGCAGGCGCTTGGCGAACTCCACCACGTGCTGGATGGCCTCGGTGAGGCGGCCGGCGCAGCGCTCCCACATCTCCTGCATGGGCTGCGGCCCCCCCATTCCGTCACCTCGCGGCTCCCCCCCGCGCCCCCCAGCCCCCCTCCCACCCAGCACCCCGGGGGGGTCTCACCTTCCTCTGGTAGGCGCAGATCTCCTCGCGGCTGAAGGTGTCCCAGCGGCGCTGCTGCAGCTCCTCGGCGCGCGGCTGCGAGGTCTCGCGGTGCGACCGCAGCACGTCCTGCGCCAGCAGCTCTGCGGGCACCGGGATGGTGGCGGGGGGGGGGGGGGGCAAGGCCGGGGGCAGCCCCCCCACGGGGACACACGGGGACCGACGGGGCCGGCTGCCCCAACACTGAGCACCCGTGGGTGCGGGCTCCCAGCAGTTTGTGGCATCGTGGGTGATGGGGCTGGGTCCCACCACCACCGAGCACCCATGGGTGACAGGGACATGTCCCACCAACTTGTGGCACCCATGGGTGATGAGGCCGGGTCTCCCCAACTTGTGGCGCCCACAGGTGACAGGGCCAGGTGCCACCACCACTGAGCACCCATGGGACACACAGTCAGCTCCCACCACCACCGAGCACCCATGGGTGATGGGGCCAGGTCCCACCACCACTGAGCACCCATGGGACACACAGACAGTTCCCACCACCACCGAGCACCCATGGGTGACAGGGACATGTCCCACCAACTTGTGGCACCCGTGGGTGATGGGGCCGGGTCCCACCACCACCGAGCACCCATGGGTGATGGGGCTGGGTCCCACCAACTTGTAGCACCCAAGGGTGATGGGGCCAGCTCCCCCCACTTTGTGGCACCCATGGCTGACGGTGCCATCTCCCACCACCACCAAGCACCCAAGGGTGCCAGCCCCAGCCCAGCAACTCACCGATCTCCATCCCAGAGCACGTGGGTGACTCCAGGCCGCTGCCGACGTCGGGGCGCGGGCACAGGTCGGGGCCGTCCCTGTCCCTGTCCCTGTCCCTGTCCCCATCCCCGTCCCCGTCGCCATCCCGGTCCCGGTCCCGTGCAGCCCCCTCCCGCCGCTCGCCCTCCGCCTCCGTGCCGGGGCTGCAGGCGGCCCTCCCCTCGCAGGGCCCGGGGCACCCCGGGGTGCCGGTGGGGGGCAGGGGGTGGCCGCAGCACCCCGGCAGCCCCAGGGCGAAGGCGGCGCCCCCCTGGGCCGCCCGCTCCCGCTGCCGCTGCTCCAGCTGCTGCTGCACCTCGGCGTGCAGCCGGTCCCGCTGCTTCTTGGACATGCGGCCGAACTTGACGGCTGCGGGGACATGCGGGGACACGTGGGGACACGCGTGGGTGCGTGCCCCCCCATGGCCCCCAGCCCCACATAGCCCCGGCACCGCGGCTTTCCAGCCCCACGTGTGGGGTCCCTGGTCCCTGTTGCCTCCAGGCCCCCCCTGCTTCCTGCCCCGGGGGGGCAAATGGGTCCCAGGGTCCCCGGGGGGGTCAGGGGGGAGCGGTGCCGGGGGGGGCACCCAGCAATAGGGGTGCACGCAGTGATACGCAGGGGTTGCCCCCCTATTGCTGGGGGGGGGGTTCACACTTGGGGGGGTCTCGGGGGGGTCACCCACCGTCGCGGGACATGCCGAGGCGCAGGCACTTCTGCAGGCGGCAGTGCTGGCAGCGGTTGCGGCTGGCGCGGTCGATGGGGCAGTTCTGCTGGCGGCTGCAGGCGTAGCTCAGGCTGCCCTGCTGGCTGCGCCGGAAAAAGCCCTGCGCCGGGGGCACCGCCACGGGGGGGGTCACCAAAAATACCGGGGTGGTCAGCACCACGCCGGGGGGTCACCGCGGTGCCGCCACCAGCACCCCCGGTGCCCCCCGTGCCCGCAGCGCGCTCACCTTGCAGCCCTCGCAGGTGATGACGCCGTAGTGGATCCCCGAGGATTTGTCCCCGCAGATCTTGCAGGGAATCACCTCGATGTGGGCTGCGGGCGGGAGGCAGCGCGTGGGCGCCCACGGCCCCCCTGGGCTCACAGGGTCCCCATGGGCTCACCCACGGGACCGTCTGCCACCTATGGGACCACCCCGTGCCACCTGGGTGCCCAAGTGCTCTCCCTGGGGCTCCCGTGTCCCATGGGGAACCACGTGTCCCCAGCAGGCACCCGGGGCGCCTATGGGTTCATGGGGCCCCTATGGGATCCCACAGCCCCTATGGGATCCCACAGCCCCTATGGGTTTACAGGACCCCTTGTGGACTCATGGGGTCCCTTTGGCATCCAATGGCCCCCGTGGGATCCCACAGCCCCTATGGGCTCACAGGGCCCTTATAGGATCCCATGGCCCCTATGGGATCCCATGGCCCCTATGGGCTCAGCCGCCCCACGTAGGTGGCTCGCAGGTCCCACATAGGCTCCGTTGTCCCCAGGGGCCTCACGTGTCCCCACCGGGCTCACGTGTCCCTCGTGGGTCCGTGTGTGTCACCGTGCGGGCTCACGTGGCCGCGGTGGCCGTAGGTGCTCCCTGCGGGCTCACGTCTCCCACGGCCTCGCCTCGCCCTGTGGGTTCCCGTGGCCCCACAGGGCTCACGTGGCACTCACAGGTTCACTCACTGCCCAGAGGAACGCACACGGTCCCTATGGGCTCCCACAGTCCCTATGGGCTCCCACAGTCCCTATATGATCCCACAGTCCCTCTATAGCCTCTCATGGTCCCTGTGGGCTCCCACGGTCCCTATATGCGTACGTGTCCCTATAGGTGTACGTGTCCCTCGCGGCTCACGTGTCACCCCAGGGCCTCACGTGGCACCCCAGGGCTCCTGCGGCCCCTCTGGCTCTCACAGCCCCCCCCCCGGCCTCATATGTCCCCAAGGGGCTCAGCCCCCCCCCCAGCCCCCTCCCATGGCCTCCCGGTGCCCCCCGTGTCCCCACCAGGGTGGGCCCTGCAGGGCGCGGGGGTCCGGGGGGTGCCCGGGGCCGGCGGCTGCCAAAACCACAGCGGCAGCGAGCGCCGGCGAAGCCACAACTGGGACACGGCCCCACCTCGCAGGAAGGCGCCCGCCGCCCGCCACGGCCCCGCTGCGCCCATGGGGCGCCCCACGGAGAGGGGGGACGGGAGGGGGCGACGGGGTGGGGGGCACACGGGGATGGGGACGCTCAGGGTTGGGGACACTGGGGATGGGGGACACTGGGGTGGGCGATGGGGACACCCAAGAATGGGGACCCCCAGGGATGGGGGACACCGGGATCGGGGACACCGGTGCCACCAGGGGTGGGGACGCCGGGGACAGGGGCTGCCCCAGGGACCACAGATGAGGGACACTGGGCTGGGGGTGCTGGGGGGCACCAGAGCCAGCGAACGGCTCAGCCCTGGTGACACCAGAGCCAAGGGGACACTGCGAGGGGGACGGGGGGGGGGACACGACCCCAGCCCCAGGGGGTGCCCCAGACCCCGCCAGCCCCCAGCGCGGGCACCGGGAGCGCGGCTCGTTAACGAGGCCTCGTTAGCAGCACCCGGAGCCCCAAAGCCCGGTGAGGGCAATGGGGACGGCTCCGGCCCCCCAGGGCCACCGGCTCGTCACCCACGTGCCTGCTCCTCACACCTTGCACACGCGTGTGCACACTCACAGAGAGCCGGACACACCTGGGCACGCTCCTGCAAGCTGCTGCACGCTCGTGCACTTGTGCAAGCCTGCACACACCCACAAATGCTTGTGTGTGTCACGCACACTTGCACACGCTGGCACACATACGCACACGCTTGTGCACACTTGCAGAGAGCCAGGCAAAGCTGCCAATGCTTGTGCACGCTCCTGCAAGCTGGTGCACGCTTGTGCGCTTGTGCAAGCTTGCACATGGCCGTGCCTGCACACACACACACACACAAGTGCTTGCACATGTCACACACACTTGCACACGCTGCTACACGCACACACACACACTTGTGCACACTTACACGCGCCGGAACACGCCCGCCAAGGCTCGTGCACGTTCCTGGGCGCCGGTGCACGCACGCACATGCACACCTCTTCCTCCCGGGGCCGAAGCCGCTTCGTCGGCTTTTTCCACCCGACCCAGTTTTGGGGCCGGGGGGGGGCGCCGCCCTCGCATCCGGGGCTGGGCACCGGGACCCCCGCGGCGGCGGCGGCCGGAGGGGCCCCGGGAATTCGGGGCTTTGACTCAGCCGGGCCCGGCGCCCGCATTACTCAACGGTGCCGGCGGCTGCCAGGAAGCGCCGTTTCGGTGCTGCTCCTGCCGGGAACCGACGGCGAGAGGTCGCCGAGGTCTCGCCCGGCCGCCCACCCCCCAGCACCCGCCCGCACCTGCTGCTCCCACGGCACCCGCTGCTCCCGGCACCCCTGGGTGCTCCCTGGCACCCTGGGGACCCACCGGCACCGCCAGCGCTGCAGGGACCCTACAGGACCCGCCAGCCCCACGGGGACCTGCTGGCATCCGCCAGTGCCACTGGCACCCACCGAACCCTGCGGGGACCCAGGGGCACCCATGGGCCCCGTGGGGGACCCGGTGGCCCCGTGGGCACCCGCTGCTGGCCGTCAGCCCCCCAGGCACCAACTAGCACCCAGCAGCCACACAGGCACCCATTAGTCCCATGGGGTCCTGCTGGCTCCCAGTAAGCCCCACCAGCACCCAGTGAGCCACACGAGCTTCCAGTAAGCCCCATCAGCACCCAGTGAGCCCCAACAGCACCCAGTGAGCCCTACTGGCACCCAGTGAGCCCCACAAGCTCCCAGTAAGCCCCACCAGCTCCCAGTGAGCTCCACCAGCATCCACTGGCACCAACCAGCCCCATGGGGACCCACTGGTCCCTGTGGGCACCCAGTGACCCTGCAATGCAGGGGGGTACCTTGGGGCCGGGCTCCCACCCCCCAATACCGCAGCGCAGCCCAACACGTCACGGCAAAACACGCCGTGCCACGGGCCAACACGCCACGGCACAGGCCAGCGCGTCACGGCACGGGCCAAGACACCGTGACGCAGCGGGAAGTGGCTCGGGCGAGGACCCGGAGTCCCGGGACCCCCCGGGCTTCCCCCGCGGCACCCCCAGGACCCCCGCGCCCTCCCTGCCAGCGGGGGTCCTGCCACCCGCTGGGCGGTGACTCAGCGGTGGCGGCCGGGTCCCCTCCGCCCCGGGCCAGACGCGGGGGTGGCACCGGCGGCGGCGGAGAAAACCCCGGCGTGGGGCCGCTGGTGGGGTGCGGGGCCCCGTGGGGACGTGGGGCCCCCCTCGGGGACGCGGAGTCGGGGCAGCTGCACCCTCAGCGTCCCCGGTACCGACGGAGCGGGGACCGGGGGGTGGCCGGGGGGCGGTGGCGGGGCCGGGGGGGGCGGCAGCGGTGGCTCTGCGCCCGTGCGGGGCTGCGGCTGCTGCCCGGAGCCACCTGCGTGTCCCTGTCCCCGTCCCCGTCACCTGCACCGGCCCCGCGCACCTGCCGGCACCGACCACATCTAACGCGTGTGTGCCCGGCCCCGCAGGTGCGGGGGGCACCCATGGGTGCTGGCGGTGCTGGGGCGCCCGGCGCCGCCGCCGCAGGGAGGGGAGGGGGCTGCTGGTGGCTGCCGCACGGCTGGGACACGCGGTGACATGCGTGCACCCCCCGACACGCGTGCACACGCTGCTTAGGTGTGTGCAGGGACACACTGTGGTGTGCACACGCAGCAACACGCATGCACATGTGGCAACACGCCATCACACACGTGTGCACAGCCTGCTGTGTGTGAACAGCCGAAGTGTGCCCCGGAGCACGCTGTGGGGGTGTGATTGTGCCGACACGCTCGTGTGAGCTGCACAACCCGTGTGACACGGCAGCACGCCGGGGTGCACGGGGCACTGCTGGCTCGCGGCGCTCTCCTGCTTGCACATGCACGTGCACGCTCCTGTGCACGCTGCCATGCATCTGCGCACACGCGTGTGCTCACACACGCACACGCCTGCCTGCACACTGCCCCTGCACACATCCGTGCTCCCGTGTGGCACACGCAGCGTGCACGCCCCCAACATGCTCCCTCCCGCTTGCACGAGCACCTCGCTGTGCCCACACGCGTGCGCACACACACACACCCCCTGCGTGCTCCCAGCTGGGCACACGCGTGCCCACGCCCAGCTTTGCCCCCAGACTGCTCTGTAGGGCTGCGTGCACACGCGTTCCCTCTCATGTTCCTACACACTTGCACACACACAGACCTGCCCCAACACGCTTGCACACGCATGCCCACAGCCATCAGCGTGCACATTCACAAGCCCACCCTCTTGCACACACCTCACAAAACCTTTGCACACTCTGTGCTCCAACAGCTTGCACATGCACACCCTCCACGGTCCTCCACACCCACACACACGCATGCACTCCCCGTGCATTGCACACACACACACTCACACTCACTCGTGCAGGCTCTTCCAGCTTGCACGCACACACCGCTGCTCCCCCAAGCACCCACCTCTTGCACACGCTTGCACACCCCCCGTCCTTGCACACCACAGCACCCGCCGTGCCGCTCCCACCTGCACGCACAGCTCTGTGCACGCACACGCGTGTGCTCACCCCGCCCTCCCTTCCACGCGTGTGCACCCCCGCTCCGACTCCCTTGCACGGCCGCAGCCCCCGGCCCGCCCGCGCCCCCCGCCTGCAGCCCCCCGCGCGGGCCCTACCTCGCATGGCGGCGGCGGCGGCGCGGGCGGCGCGGTGCCGGGCGTTATAAGGGCGCCGGGGCCCCCCCGGCATCCTGCCCCCCCCCCCCGGCATCCTGCCCCCCCCGGCCCCACGCACTGGAAATTTCCGACTTTCCACGGCGCCGCGGGGGGGAAACTGAGGCACGGGGGGGAGGGGGCGCGGGTGGCCCCAACCCCCCCCACCCCGCGACCGCTCCGACCCTGACGCGCCACGGGGGGGGGGGGGGGCCGCGGCCACGCGTGATCCACGGGACCCCCCCTCCCACGGGGCACGCGGCCGCGGGGGGAGCCGGGACCCATGGCCCCGGGGGGGGGGGCGTCGGGACCCCCCCAACCCGCCGGGCTGCGGGGGGCGCCCGTGGGACCTGCGCATCCCCGGTGCGCCCACGCGTGGGGGGCGCCCGTGGGGCCCCTGCCGTGCCCCTGATGTGCGAGGGGGGTGCGGGGCTCGCCCGTGGGGGGGCCGCGGGGCGCCACGAGGGGGGCGGGGCGGGGGGGCAGCCACGCGTGTCCGTCTCCGGGGGTCCACGTGGGGTCGTGGGGGGCACCGCGCGGGACACGGGGGGCGCCCGGCCCCACCCACTCCCATCGTAACCACGCCCACCCCACATAGCCCCGCCCACCCCTCCACAACCACGCCCACTCCCTCCAGGCCCCGCCCCGTGTCCCTGACCCCGCCCACGCATCTGTCACGGGCCCGCCCACATCATCAGGCCACGCCCACCGCACCACCTCCCCCGGGCACTGCCCCTGCCCCGCCCACAGCCCCCGGGCGGGGGGGACACGGGGGGGGGGGGACAGGGACAGGGACAGGAGGGGGGGAGATGGGGACGGGGACTGGGGGCACAATATGGGGCTGGGGACAGGGGATGGGGGCACAGGGTCAGG
Organism: Somateria mollissima; assembly: GCA_951411735.1. Taxonomy (NCBI): domain Eukaryota; kingdom Metazoa; phylum Chordata; class Aves; order Anseriformes; family Anatidae; genus Somateria; species Somateria mollissima. Next base: position 480,179 of record OX598330.1, read on the forward strand.
GTCAGGGTCAGGTCCCGCGCTGCCGCCCCGCTGCGCGATGCCCCCAAACCCCACAAAAGCACCAGGAGACGAGGCCGTTGTTGGCTGCCAGCGCTCTGATCCGGGGGCTGCCACCAGCAGCGGGGGGGACATACAGGGGACACGGGGACACCCCTGCCCCCCCCCACACCCCACCCCCCCACCGGCGGGGCCACGGCGTCACCGGGTGTTGCAGGCGGGCCGGGGGGACTTGGTGGTGTCCAGCTGGATGAAGAGCCCTGCGGGAGAGAGAGGGGGGTGGCAGGGCGGGGGGGGCCACTGGGGCCCCCTGTCCCCCACCCCTGTGGTGCGTGGTGGTGGCAGTGGGTGGCACTGGGGGGGTGGCAGCAGGGCACCGGCAACCCCCCCGTGTGCCACCCGGCATCACCCTGAGACGGGTCCTGGGGGGTGTGGGGGGGCTCTGCGGGGAGGCTTGGGGCCGGGGATGGGGGTGTCGGTGTCCCCGTCCCCCCGGTGCCCCCCCGTCCTCACCGGTGGCCTTGGCGTGCAGCGTGTCCCCCGTGGCGCCGCGCACCTCGCAGGACAAGAAGAGCTTGCGGCCGTCGCGCCTGTCCACGCGGCCGTCCACCAGCACCACGGAGCCCAGCGGCACGGGGCTGCGGGCACAGCGCGGGGTCACGGCTGGGTGGGGGGGATGGGGGGACACCCCCCCGCACGCGCACCCCCCGCCACCGCGTCCCCGGGGTGCCACTCACGCCAGGAAGTCGATGCTGAGCTGGGCCGTCATCACCACCCCCGCGGCGTCCAGGGCGCACGTCCCCAGCGTGGTGTCGATGATGCTGGCGATGGCGCCGCCGTGCGTGAAGCTGCGGGGACGGGGGCGAGGTCGGCACGGGAGGGGACAGGAGGGGACAGGATGGGGCAGGAGGGACAGGACAAGACGGGACGGGACGGGACAGGACGGGAGGGGACGGGATGGGACAGGAGGGGATGGGACGGGATGGGGTGGGAGGGACTGGAGGTGATGGGATGGGATGGGGCAGGGCGGGATGGGACGGGATGGGGCAGGAGGGGACGGGACGGGATGGGACACGCGGCGCTGGCACTGGCGGCACCTACCCGGGGGGCCCCTCGAGGTACGGCCCCGGCTGGCAGAGGCAGAGCACGCGGCCGCCGGCGCTGTGCAGGAAGGTGACGTACTCGAAGCCGGCGCCCTCGGTGTCCAAGTTGCGCAGGAACAGCCGCGTCTCCGTGCCCTGCCCCACCGCCACTGGGGACAGGGGGACGCGGGGACGGTGAGGACGGGGACCCGGAGGCGCCCTCCCTGCCCCCCCCGCCCCACCCCGCCCGGGCGTCACCTGGGAAGTGGTCGAGGACGTTGCGGTAGGAGGGGACGCGGCGCCAGGAGCCGTCGGCGGTGCCGCGCAGGAGGCGCTCGTAGTGCTCCTGCATCGCCGCGCTCCAGCTCCCGTTGGGCACCGCCAGGTCCTGAGGGGCCGCCCGCCCCGAGCAGCGCGCCTGGGGGACAGGGGACAGGGACAGGGGGACGGGGGACAGGGACAGGGAGCATGGGGACAGGGGGACGGGGGGCACAAGGACAGGGGGACAGAGGGGCAGGGAGACAGGAGGATGTGTGGCACAGGGCACAGGGACAGGGGACAGGGGTCACGGGGACAGGGGGACACGAGGATATAGGGACACGGGGCACAGGGACATGGGGATATGTGGACATGGGGACACAGGGACAGGGGGACACGCGGGGGGGGAGTGGTGGTGACAGTGGGGTCAGCGCTGGGGATGCTCTGGGGAGCAAGGGGACTTTGGGGTGCGTCCCCAGTGGGGCATCCTCTCCGTCCCCGTGTCCCCACCCCGCATGCCCCGGTTGCTGCCCCTTGTCCCCACCCCATGCCCCCATGTCCCTATGACATGACCCCGTGTCCCCACCCCGTGTTCTCCACCCCACATCCCCACACGTCCCTACACGTCCCCGTGTCCCCACCCCACGTCCCCACCCCATGAACCTGCGCTCCCCATCCCATGTCCCCATGTCATGTATGCATGTCACCACCCTGCGTCCCCACACGTCCCTACATGTCCCCCATGTCCCCACCCCACGTCCCCACATCCCCACATGTCCCCATCTCCCCACCCCATAGACCTGTGTTCTCCATCCCATGTCCCCACCCCATGTCCCCAGGCTGTGTCCCCGTGTCACTGCCCCGTGTCCCCTGTCCCCCACCCCATGACCCCATGACCCCACGGCCCCACCCACGACCCCATGACCCCCCACCCCCCGGTCCCCGTCCCCGTGCCCCACTCACGGTTCCCGCGCCCCGGGGCCGTCCCCGTGCCCCCAGTGCCCCGGCCACGACCCCGCGGCCCCCGCCACAGCCACATGGCGCCGGCGCTGACGTCACGGCCGCTCAGGGAGACCCGGCGCTGACGTCACAGGGGCGCGGCGGTGACGTCAGCCCGGCTCGGCGGAGCGCCCGGCGGCTCAGAGGTCAAAGGTCAGCGCGGCGCCCGGTGCCCCCTGACCCCGTGACCTTCAGCGCCCCCCGCCCCGCCCCCACCCGCGGCTCCCGCGGCGCCGCGCGACCTCCGGACACGGCGCCCGCCCGGCCCCGCCCCCCCGCGCCATCTGCGTCACCGGGAGGGGGCGGGGCCTCGCGGGGAGGGGCGGGGCCAGCGGGAGGGGGCGGGGCCTCGGCTGCTTCCGTAGTGCCCGCGCGCCCCCGCCCCGCCCTGAGGGCGCCTGGGGGGGCTCCGGGGGTCCCTGGGGGGTCCCTGGGGGTCCCTGGGGTCCTCCCACCCCCACCCAGCCCCCCAGGGACTCCCCCGGGGGCCGGCGCTGCCCCACAGCTCCCCCAGGGGGACCCCGCACGGCTCCCGCCGCCCTACACGGCCCCTACAGAGCCCCACAGCGCCCCACAGAGCTCCTGGGCTCCCAGTGCAGCCCCAGAGAGGCCCTACAGACCCCATACAGCCCTGTGCAGCTCCTCTGGGCCCCACGCAGCCCCTATATGGTCCCACACGGCCCCTATACATCCTTGTGCTGCTCTCAGCAGCACCACAGCCACCCTACACAGCCTCACAGACGCCTGCACAGCCCCACACACCCCTCACAGCTCCTAACAGCCCTGTATGGCCCCCATAGGTGACCCGTACAGCCCCGTACAGAGCTCCACGGCACTTACAGATCACCTATACAACGCACAGCCCTGTGTGGGCCCTATAGACACCCCCCCCAACCCTGTCCAACCTCCATAGGTCTTCTATAAAGCCCTGTACAGCCCCCGAAGCCTCCACCCCACCGCTCTGGTTTACTATGGGCCCCACAGAGCCCTCCACACCCCCACACCGCCCCATATAGGACTTCAACAGCCCTGTACGCGAGACGGGGACACGAAGGAGCCGGGGACCCCGGGGGGACCCCACAGAGGGAGGCAGCCCCGGTGTCATACAAAACAGCTTTATTGGGGGCCGGCGGGGGCCGGGGCGGTGCCGGGGGGGGGGCACCGGGGGGGCTTCACTTCCTGCCCTTCTGCTTCATGTGCACCACGAAGTAGTCGTTGCAGGCGATGGTGAGCCCGGCCACCAGCGAGAAGAAGCTCTGGAAGCCCACCTTGCCGTCGCGGCACTGGTCCAGGTCCTTCATGATCTTGTCCAGCGCCATCGGGTCGCGCTGGTTCTGCGGGGGGGCACAGCCGGGTCACGGCCCTATGCCCCCCAGATTTATTTTCCCCCCCCCGGATTTATTTTCCGCCCCCCCCCCCCCCTCACCTCCAAGAAGCCGGGGAACTCCTTCTCCATCAGCACCCGCAGGTCCTCCTTGCTCAGGTGGTTCTTGTCCCCCGCGTACTTGTGGAAGGTGAACATCAGCGTCTCCATGGCCTGCTCCATCTGGGACGGCATGGCTGCGGGGGGGCTGCGGGGGGGCTCCGGGGGGGCTCTGGGGGGCTCTGGGGGGGCACAGCGGCGCTCAGCGCACACCCGGAGCTTTCCACCCGGGTGACTCAGCTCTGGGCAGCGGCTGCAGGGTGGGGCCCGGGGGGGGGGGGCGTGCTGCGGGTGTCCCCCCCCCTCGTCCCTTTCCCCCCCCCCCCCCCCCCCGTTATAGGGCACCCTAGGGAACCCCGGCGTCATGGGCTGGCTGAGTCACGGGGGCGTTTCGGTGCCTCCTCCCTGGGTGGGGCTCAGCCCCCCCCCCCCCCCCCTTGGATTCCCCACATCTGGGGGGGGACACACCCCATGCAGCCCCCCCCCCCCCGCGGTTTTGGGAAGGGAAGCAGAGATTGGAGATTTGGGGGGATGTGAGCGGGTTCTGGGGTGCCCCCAACCACCGCCGTGACCCCCCCCAGTCCCAGCTCAGCTGCAGGGGACCCCCTGGTGCTGTGGGGGTGCATGGGGGGGGTCCAGGCTTGGTTTTGGGGACCCCCCCGCGGTTTGTGGCGTGGCCCAGGAGCTGCCCGCCACCGGAACAGGAACCAGCCCAGCCCTCGGGGAAAAACGGGGGGGGGGGGGGGCACCCTCTGCACCGCAGGACCCTCCCCAGAACCCCCCCAGCCCAGGCTGAACCCCTCCGGGCACAGCAGCGCTGCGGGGGGGCTGCAGCATCTCGGGGAGGGGGGGGACACCCCCCAGTGCCCCCCCAAACTTTATGGGATATTGGGGGGAGTGCCCATGGGGGGGGGGAGAGGGAAACCCCTTCTAAAGGGGGGGCAGGATTGGGCTCCCCTTGAATGGGGGAGGCAGGATCGGGTCCCCCCCGATGGGAAGGGCGGAATGGGGGGGTCCTTCCAGGAAAGGGGGGGGTCCCTCTAGGAAGGGGGGGGTCCTCTAGGAAATGGGGGGGGTCCCTCTAGGAACGGGGGGGGGTCCGGATTGGGGGGCTCCCTCCAAGAAAGAGGGGGGATCCTCTAGAAAAGGGGGGGGGGTCAGGACTGGGGGTCCTCTAAGAAACGGGGGGGGGGTTCTAATAAAAGGGGGGGGGGCAGCATTGGGGGCAACACCGCCCCACCCGGGGGCTCCCCCCCGGAATGAGGGCTGCGGGACCGGCCCCCCCCATAGAGCGGGGTGCAAGACCCGGGGGGGGTGGAAGATTTTGGGGGTGTCCCTCGGGGCGGGGGGGGGGGGCCGGGACCGGGCCGGTACTCACCGGGCGGCGCGGAGCGGGGCAGTGGCGGGGAGCGGCGCCGCCCGGGATAGGCACGGCGGGGGCGGGACGGCCCCGGGGGGGGGGGGGTCCGGGGGGGGTGGGAGGGGGGGGGGCAGGGCCTCGGGGTGGGGGGGGGGAGCCCGGGGCGGCCCCGCTGAGTCAGCCGCGACCCGCCCGGCCCTGCCTGGCACCACCCTGGCCTTGGTGTCCCGTCCCCCCCCCCAAAAAAAAGTGCCCCCGACCCCCCCCAAAAGCGCCCCCGACCCCCCCCAAGAGTGCCCCCGACCCCCCCCCATTCTGTCTGTCCATCTGCCCTCCCCCCCCACCCGTCCTGCCCCCCTCCCCTTCTGCCCCCCCCCCCGGTTACGGGGACCCCCCCCGGGGGCACGGCCCCCCCCGGGGCCCCTGGGGCCACCCTGGCTGAGCGCACCCCGGCACGGTGGGGGGGGGCTGGGGGGGATTAGCGGGCGCAATTAGCGCTAATTAGCGCCCCCGGGGCAGCACCGGGCGCGTGGCGGGGCACGGGGCCAGCGGCCGCCCCCGCAGCGCCCCGGGGAGCTCCCGGTGCTGGGGCGGGGAGGGCACGGGGGGGGGGGGGGGGGGGGGTTGGGGGGGGTTATTGGGGGGGGGGGGAGGTCATGGGGACCCCCCCCCGGCCCTGCGGACCCCAGGGGAAAATGGGGGGGGGGGGCCGGGGGGTGCAATGGGCAGGGCAGGCGGGGCCCCCCCGCACCCATGGGTGCTGGCGGCCTCCCCTGGCACGGGGGGAAGGGGGGGGCCTGGCCTCGGGCCCCTCTCGCTTGGGGGGGGCTCCTTCAGGACCCCCCCCTCCCCAAAATGCCCCCCCCATGTGCCCCCCCCCACCTTCAGCTCCCCCCCCTCAGCCCCCTCCATACCCCCCAGCCCCCTCCCCCCAATTTCTCCCCCCCCCCGTCACCCCAAGGCCCCCCCCCCAAACACGGGAGCCCCCCCAGCCCCCCGCCGCCCTCCGGGCGCTCTGCCCGCACTCAAGATGGCGGCGCCCCCCCGTGGCCAGCAATGGGCGCGAAGCCGCCCGGCGAACCCCGCCCGCCCGCTCCCAAGATGGCGGCGGCGGCGCGCGCCCAACCGGGCGGGCGGGCCGCCGCCTTGCCAGCCTGCCCACACCCAACATGGCGGCCGCGCCGCAACGCTCCGGAAGGGGCGCTGAAGCCGGCGGCCCCCACCCCGGAAGGCCGCGCCCTCCTGCCCTTATCTAACATGGCTCCTCTCCCCCTAGCTTTCCCAACGGGCGTGAAGCCGGCGAGGTGCGCGGGGCCCGGATGTGGGCGGGGCCGCGCGAGGGGGAGGAGCCGGATGTGGCGTCGCGCCGCGAGAGCCGCCCGCGAGCGGGGAGCGGAGCGGACGGAGCCAACATGGCGGCGCCGAGCCTGCCCCGGCCCTGACGGGAGGCGGCGGCGGCGCCTGGGTCCGGGCAGCGGCGGCGGCGGCGGCGGCCCGGGGGGGAGCGCAGCGGGGCCGAGCGGGCGGGCATGGCGGCGGCGGCGGCGGCCTAGGGCGAGCCGCGGCGGCGCCTGCGGTGAGGGCCCGGCCCGGCGGCGGCGGCGCCTGACAGGCCCCGGCCCGGCCCGGCCCGCGAGGCCTCGGGCGTGGAGGCCGCGGGGGGGCCCCGGGGGGGGCCGCAGCGCTCAGCCCGCGGGGCCGCCCCCCCTCGGAGCTCCCCGGCCTCGGTGTCATCCCCGCACCCCCCCCGCCAGGCCTTGGTTCCGGGGTTCCCCCCCCCGCCGGTTCCCGAGCGGGGCCGCGGCGGGGGCAGGGCCCGGGGAGGCTGCGGGGAGCCCCCGGGGTGGGGACGGCCGCGGGCAGGGCCGAGGCCTTGGGGCGCTCGGGGCGGCTGCGGTAAAAGGAGGGGAGCGGGGCCGGGGCTGAGCGACCCCTCGGTGCCCGGGGGGGCCCTGCCGGGGGTGAGCGAGCCCCGGGGAGCCGAGGAGCGAGGCCCGGCGCGGAGCTGAGACCCTGAGGGAGGGGAAGGGATGGGCTGAGGGCTGGCCCAGCCCGCCGCAGGAGCCCTGTTCCTGGTGCCGTGACCTGGGTCAGCTCCTGGAGGAGGCGGTAGGGACCGGGCAGGGCTTTGGGGCGCTCTGAGCGGCCGCCCCGCGCTTGGGAGCCGCTGGTGAGAAGGGAGCGGGGGTCGCCCCGAACGGCCGGGGGCTGGGAACGGAGCGGCCCGGGGAGCCCGAGGCTGGGCCTGGACTTTCCTCCTCCTCCCCCCCCCGCCCCGTGTCCGTAAGTTATTTAGTTATTTCAGGGTGAAGTAGGAAAAAAAAAAAAAAAAAAAAAAAAAGAGAGAAGGTTTGGGCAACAGAGTTGTGGGAAGGAAACACCAACAAAAGGACTCGCGGGGGGCTTCTGGCAAGTCCACCAGCTCGAGCAGCGAACGCCGAGGCCTGACGCTGGAAGTTTGGCTCCCCCGGCAGCACAGAGCCGTCCCGAGCCCCTCGGGGGGAGCCGAGGTGCTGGTGTCGGGCGCTTTGCTTAAAGAGCCGAGGAGAAAAGGGGATAGAAACCTGCCCAGAGCTCCTGCTTGGCTGCTGCGCCCCGGTCGGATACAGGCGAGGCCCGCGGAGCTGCTCGTGCAGGTTGGTGCCGCTCCCCCCGGCTGTGCCCTGCCCTGCCCCTTGCTTGTAGAAGGGATGGCGCCCACCGGGCTGGGGGGGCTTGGGGAGACTTGGGGGGGGCTGGGGGCTGTCTTGGGGCCGTGGGAGGCCCCAAGTGGAGGTTTGGGGGCTGTGGCCAAGGGGCAGCACCCAGGGGTGGCCCCGAGCTGGGAGGGGGCTGCTGCCCGTGGGGGGGGGGGGGGCTGTCTGCGGGGGGGGGACCCCAAGAAGGGGCCGGGTGCGATCCTGGGTGCCTCGAGGTACTGCTGTGGGTGCGGTGACACTGTCGGTGTCGTGGTCCCTGCCGGTGCCTTGGTGGCCGTGGCTGGAGCTCAGCGCGCCCCGGGGCTGCCTTCCCTGAAGGGGGGGGGGGGGGACAAAAAAAAAAAGGTGAATTTTTGGTGAATTTTCTGGTTCTTTCCACACGGGCCTGGTTTCGGTTCTGCCTGGTGCTGGCACAGGCCACGTCGGTTGTGGCGCCCCGCTGGGGACCCGTCACCCACCCCAGACTTTGCCCCTGTGTTCGGTGCCCTCGGTGCCCCCCTGGGATTTTCCCCCCTCCCGTTCCAGGCCCGTTCCTGCTCCATCCCAGCACCTCACCCCCCCCGGGGGGGGCTGCAGCCCCGGGCCCTGTCCCAACAGCCCGTGATGGGAGCTGTGGTGGGAGCTGGGGCTGCTGCAGGGCTCCTGCCAGCACCCGGGGGGGGCAGGGATTAGAACGGGGGGGGGTGTGAGCGAGGAGCTGAGCGTTCAGCAGCAGCGATCCCTCCCCCAGCTCGGCCCTCGGGGCCGTGGCTGCTGGCACTATTTTTACCCCTGCTGCCGGGAGCTTCAGGAGCTGCCCTCGGGAGGGCTGGGGCAGCTCAGCCCGCGTCCTGCTGGGCAGCCCGGGGGGGGTTTTTTTGGGGCTGGGACGCGTCCGCTCGGCCCCCGTGGCCGGGGGGGGCTCTGGGATCCCTCCCGTGACGGGTGGGCACGGTGCCCCGGTGCTGCCCAGGGGCAAAGTGCTGCGGGGGAAAGGCCAAAAGTCCTCGGGGGGGGGGGCAGCCGCGGGCTCCTTGCGTTGCTTCTCCTCCTCTTTTGCCCTCTGCCCAGCAGGGTGAGGACGCCCCCACCTTCCTAATTAACCGCCCCGTCCTGCCCTGTCCCTGCCAGCTCCGTGCCGGGGCCGTGCCCCCCCCGTCACCCTCCCGGGATTTGGGGCCATTTGCTGCCCCCGGCCCCTCGTGGTGCTCCCGTGGGGGCTCCCCCCGTGGTGCTGGAGCCAGGCACCCCGCGGAGAGGAGCGAGGCTGGAGCTGGGTGCCTGCCGAGCGCTCTGGGCCCCGGCAGCTCGTTTTTCCTGTTCACCCCAAATTATTTTAATGATCCCTGCGCGCTTGGTGCGTCTCCTCCCGCCCGTGCGACGTGCTGCCTGCCGGGGCTGAGCTGGGACAGGGCAGGGGCAGCAGCCCCGGGGCCACCAGACCCCGTGCTCGCGGCCCCTCCGTGGTCTGCGGCCGCTCCTCGGGGGGATTTTTATATTTCTTGAGGATTTGGGATTTTTCTGAGGTCCGTGTGCACTGATCCTCGGGGATCGAAGCGGGAGGGGAGCTGTGAGCACAGCGGGGCCTCGGCCGAGCCGTGACCGCAGGAATCCCCTGCTCGCAGCCAAACCCGGCAGCCTCCCTCCCGTGGGTTTGGGTGGGAGCTGCCCCCCGGGACCCGGCGGCTCCCCCCCAAAACGAGCTCAGTCCCTTCTGGCTCAGCCGGGGCGGCGCGGAGCTGCTGTCCTGCCCTGGAAGGAAACATTCGGCGTGGTCCCCGGGCGGTGCTCAGTAACCAGGGGATGCTCTGCCTGCCTCCGTGCTCCGCTGTCCTGGGGAGCCGGCGGCCCCGAGGATTTGGGGGGGATTTATAGGATTTACAGGCGGCCTTGCGACACACCACAGCACCCACTGGTGCTGCAATGTCTTTATTTTAAAAGAAACGCCACAGCTACCAGCAGAACAGCCCCAGCGGAGCAGGAGCAGGGGCGCGGGGTTGTGGGGGCGCTGCCCGGTGCCCCCCCGTCCCGATGTGGTGGTGCTGGGGGAGGTTTTCCCGTTCTGTTGCTGCTGCTCCCCGGGACACGGCGGAATCCCCTCGGCACCGGGCGTCCCCGGAGCCCTGGGCTGCTGCTGCTCCCCCTGCCGCGGGGCTGCCAGGGGCTGATGCAGCTCCAGGTGCCCAAACCCTGCTCCGAAAGCGGCCGAGGGGCGCGGGGGGGGGGGCTGTACCGGGAGCTGCCCCCCCCCCGAGGCCGTGGCTCCGCTGGGGACGTTGCACAAGGCGGTGCCGCACGCGCCTTGTTCCAGCTCTTTGGGTTTCACAGCAGGAATCAACCCCTCCAAACCTCTCCAAGCCCCCCCAGCACCCCGCTGCTCCCCAAACAGGGCCCGGGCGGCTCCCCAGGAGCACCGAGGGGCCCCCGGTGCCTCGGGATGAGCCCGGCCGTGAGTCCTGGCGGCACCGGGGCGGGCAGGGAGGCTCCGTGCTTACCCCGTTGCTGTTTGGGGAGCTGCAGCCGCACGCAGCGGGGGTGCCGTGAGCGGGGGGAGCAGGGCCCGTGGCCGTGGGTGCAGCCCCGGCACCGAGCAGGGGGATTTGTGCAGGGAGGACAGTGAGAGTTGCACCAAATCCCACTTTTTTCACCCTTTTCCTGAGTTTAACCTTCTCGGGTGCCCTGCGGGTCACTTGAAGCACCCAAGTCTGTGCTGCTCCTGGGCGCTGAGCAGGCTGCAGGGCCGGCGCTGTGCCTGGGCTGGAAACCGGTGCCGTGGGGGGCGCGGGGGGTGCCCCCACCGGGGCCGCATCCCGGGGTTCCCTGCGAGTCGCCAGCGTTATCACCACGATCAGCGGGCACGTGGCGGGGGCTGGCCGCTGCCTGCAGGGCTCTGGTGCCTGGGTTTGGTTTCTAACACTCGGTGCTGCTGCTGAGATGGGGGGGGGGGCATCAGGGAGCGGGGGGGGCACACAGGTTGGCTGCCCCCGGTTGACCGGCGGCACGGCGATGCTGGCCGGGGTGCAGGCACTCGGTGGGCACGGGGTGGAGGAGCCGAGGGCGGGGTTTCTGTGCCAAGGGTGGGATTTCTGTGCCGGCGGGGGCTGGATTCAAGCCCCTGCCCCCCCCTTTTTGTCCCGCAGGGCCGCGCGCTGGGCACGGCGAGGATGGCAGCCTTCAAGCGCAGCCGGGCGCAGGCCTGGCCGGAGGAGCGGGGCGACCGCGAGCACGGGCTGTACAGCCTGCACCGCATGTTCGACATCGTGGGCACGCACCTGACCCACCGCGACGTGCGCGTGCTCTCCTTCCTCTTCGTGGACGTCATCGACGACTACGAGCGGGGGATGATCCGCAGCGGCCGGGACTTCTTGCTGGCGCTGGAGCGGCAGGGCCGCTGCGACGAGACCAACTTCCGACAGGTGCTGCAGCTCCTGCGCATCATCACGCGCCACGACCTGCTGCCCTACGTCACCCTCAAGCGCCGACGGGCCGGTGAGTGCCCCCCGAGCCTGCCCCCCGCGTGCCCGACCCCCCCCCGGGGGCTGCGGCCCCGAATTCGCCTCCTGGGAGCAGCATCCCCGCGGCGCTCCCACTCCCCTTCCTGCTCCGTTTTCCCCCTGCTCGGTGCCGTTTCTTCTGGGCCTGGCTCAGGGATCCAAGCAGTGTCTGACCAAATCTGGGTGGATTTGGTGCGTTTTGGGCCATTGTTAAGCTTCCAAGCGGGCGAGCCAACCTCTTTCCCCCACCGGCTCAGCCCTGGGCCTTTTTTGGGGCCGAAACCTCAATTTGAGGAACCTCGCCCAGGTTGACCGGGACCGGAGGAGCCAAGGAGTGCTTGCTGGTGGCAGGGGTGTGTAAGGCAGCCGCTTCAGCAGGATTCTGCCTCCAGAATTTGCATTTTTCTTTGTAAATGAGGGTAATTGTGCTTTCTTGGCACTTCTGGGCTGCTGAGTCTCCCCGGTTTCTGCTCACGCCGTGGGCAGCCGCGGTGCCAGCGCTTGGGGAAGCGGGGAGTGCGAGTAGAGGCAGGTTTTGGGGCGAGAGGCAGCGGGGGCTCGTGGCTGGGTGCAGGGCCCATTGTGCTGGGGCTGAACAACCCCGGCAGAGGGTGAAACCCCGACCGAGGAGCCTCGAAAACGACCCATGCTCCAGCTGCGGGGGTTTGGGGAGGTTTCCACCCAAACAGAGCTGTGCTGGGACACCGCCGGGGTCAGGCACCGCGGCCCCGGGTTCGTGCAGGGCTCGGGGCACGAATGCTTGTGCTACAGCGCTTGTTGTGTGCTTTTTGGGGAGCTTTCTGCTCGTTTTGAGCAAAACCCCAAAGCGCAGGGGGGGTTTGCTGCTCTCAGCCACACGCTGCAGGAGCCGGAGGTCAGCACTGGGTGCGCTGCCATAGCTGAGGGAGGCGACGCTCTGCACTCACGGGGCTCTGTTCTGGTGCTTGTCCAGCCCTGTTTGGATGGGAACGGGTTAATTAAACACAAAAACAGCCTTTCTGAGAGCGTTGGGGACAGAGGCAGCTTCATGAGGCTTACGGCACGCGGCGCTTTGCGTTAAAAAGAGGCCGGATTGGTTAAAGGAAGCCTCCTCGTGGATGGGGCTCTGCCACCCCCCTGCAGCCCCTCACTGGGCACATCTCTGAGCCTCCTCCTCATGCACAGCTCCAAAAAGAGCAAAATCAGCCCCGGGTTAGTGCGGGGGGAAGGCAGGGAGCGGTGTGCGGGGAGTCCTGTGGGGCAGGAGGGATCACCGGGTCACCAAACACCCTCATGGGGACTGGGACCGGCTCCTGAGGAGCACCCAAAAACCAGACCGCGCGTCTCCGCGGTGCTGTGGCAGTGGGGACAGGCAGCCCTGAGCTGGCCCCACTGTCGGGAGCACCCCGCTGGGATGGAAATGCCTCAAAAAAGCTCCTCGAGGCCCTGGCTGTGCGCACGTCCCACCCGCACGGGGTTCACGGCTCGCCCTGGGGCTGTGCAGGTCCCGAGACCTGGCACCGGCCGCCACGGCTCGGTGACACCGAGCTCGTCTCGAGTCCTGTCGGGACATTGGGTCCCGCATGGGGGGCTCGGCCGGGGCCCCCCGGGGCTTTGGGGACTCGTGCGGGGCCTGAAGCGAGGCCGGGGCCGCTCCCCGTGGCCGTGCTGCCGGGGCTCACGGCGCTGCGCCGAGCTGGGCGCTGCGAGTAGCCATGGTAACGTGCGAGTGGCCTTTCCCACGCAGCGCTGTCTGTTGGTTTTTTTTGTTGTTTTTTGAGTTCTTGGCTCTAAAATGGAGCTTTTCTGAGGGGACCGGCCGAGCTGTGGCTGTTCCCGGTGCGTGGTGCCGCTGGGGAGCGCCGGGGCTGGGGGGCTGGGTGCCCTCGGTGACAGAAGGTGCTGCCTTTAGGAGACTTTGGGCTTTATTTTTAAACAAAATACCTGAAAACGGAGCGCTGCACCTTCTAAGCATGATCTGTGCGCCAGGGGGGGCCTGCTTTGCCCCCCCCTCCCAACACAAGGCCTCTCCCCTCCCGCAGTGTGTCCGGACCTGGTGGACAAGTACCTGGAGGAGACATCCATCCGCTACGTGACGCCCCGGGCGCACAGCGACGCGGAGCACGGCCTCGGCCACCCCCACAAATCAGGTGAGCGCCCACCCGGGTGGGATTTGGGGATTTTGAGCTCACGGCAGCCCCCGCTCTGGTTGCGGGTTCCCCGATTTCCCCGTTAACGGGGAGCGCGCTGTGCCCGGCAGCAGCCACCACACAAATTACGAACAATTAATTAACCCGTGGCTGCTGCCTGTCCGTCCCAGCAGTGCAGCAGAGGGGCTGCAGCCTGCCACGCAGGAGCCCCCACCCCATAGGAACCAGGGCTTTGTGCAGGACACGAGCAGCGTTATCCCAGGGGAAACCACCCCTGGTGTGTGCCCTGCCCGCGGGCTGCCCTGGGGTTGTATTAAAGCTTCGGGTGCGTTAGGAGAGCTGCAGCAGGGCCTGGGAGGTGCTGGTGGGGAGGGCGGGGGTCCCGGGCACAGCCCTGAGCCGCCCCCTCCCCGAGCAGTGCCTCCCCACCACCCCGTGGTCTGCTGCTCCTCGGCGGGGCCGCAGATCTGCACCAAGAGGCCCGGCCGCGGCAGGGCCCCCCTCAGCAGCCAGCGCAAGCGGAGGAAGTCGGCGACGCCGGACCCGAAGGAGAAGCAGACCTGTGGTAAGGGGGGGGGGGGGCGGGTGGGAGGGCCGCCGGCCCCACGCCGGGGCTGGGGGGGCGCACGGGGAGGGGGGGCAGCGCCTCTCCCCCTGCCCCGGGAGCACGGGGCCGGCGCGCTGAGTGTCCCCGCTGCCCGCAGACATCCGCCTGCGAGTCCGAGCCGAGTACTGCCAGCACGAGACGGCGCTTCAGGGCAACGTCTTCTCCAACAAGCAGGACCCCCTGGAGCGCCAGTTCGAGCGCTTCAACCAGGCCAACACCATCCTCAAGTCCCGGGACCTGGGCTCCATCATCTGTGACATAAAGTTCTCAGAGCTCACCTACCTCGACGCGTTCTGGCGCGACTACATCAACGGCTCGTTGCTGGAGGCCCTCAAGGGCGTCTTCATCACGGACTCGCTCAAGCAAGCCGTGGGCCACGAAGCCATCAAACTGCTGGTCAATGTGGACGAGGAGGACTACGAGGTCGGGCGCCAGAAACTCCTGAGGAACTTGATGCTGCAGACGGCCCCCTGACGCCCGGCGGCTGGTGGGATCCGAGCTTTTCTTCTCTTATTTTTTTGTTTTTCCAAAAGAAAAGGAAAAAGAGCATTTACTCCCCTGCTGGACTCCCGCCTGTGTGGGTGCGGCCGCGGGGCCCGGCGCGCTGCGAGGAGCCGGGCCGGAGCCGGGGGGGAGCGCCGGAGGCTTACGTGTTCTCACCCCTTTCCTGTCCTGTCACCTTCTCTCTTGCTTTGTTTCCTTTTTCTCTTTTATTTTGTATCCATTAAAAGAAAAAAAAAAAGGCAAAAACCCTGCCTGGGGCGCGTCAGTGTCGGGGCGGGCGAGCTGCGAGTGTGGGGGCTCGGAACGGGAGGGCTGGGGCCGGGGGGCTTCGTCCCCGGGGGCCTGGCAGCGGGCTCTGCACAGGGCTGGCTGGTGCCAGGCGGGCAGAATCCGGCCCATTTCTCCCCAAAACGCTGCCCCACTGCCTCCCCCGTGGGTTTCTCAGGAGTCGAGCCCCTCCTCGCCCAGGCTGCCCCAGGACCATGTGCCTTCGTGCCCCCTCCTGCCGGGGCCAGGGGGAGGACCAGCACCGAGGGATGCAGCGGACCCCTGCCCGTCCCCTCCGCGTCTCCTGTGAGCAACTGGGCCAAACTGGGCCAAACTGGGCCGCGGGGGGGCCGGCCCTGTCTGTTGCTGGCAGCAGGCAGCGCGCTCTGCCCGCACGTGTTGGCGCGCGGCTGGCAGCGTGCCGGCCTTTGGCCGCGTCCAGGCACCGCCGGCACCGCCGCCTGCTTCCCCCGCCTGCTGCCAGGGGGGTCCTGGGGGAGATTTTTCCAGCTCCACCCTAATTTTGTGGTTTTTCTCCCCAGCCCTGCTCGGCTGTAGGGCTGCTCTCCCCCTGCCCCCTGGCAGTGCAGCTGGGTGTGATCCCACGGGCGGGGGGCTCGTGGTTCCCCCCCCATCACCATTGTGCCCCCCCCCCCCACTGCTTACGGACGATTCTGGCACACCTTGGTGTAATTTCTGTGACTTCTGTATTTTTTAAACCTCACTATAACAGTCAGATGCCCTGTGTAGCTTTCGGTTCTCTTGAAATAAACATCTACCGCAGCGCCTGCCTCCTTCCTTCCCCCACTGCCCCCCCCGTGCTGCGGGGGCTTGGGGGGGCTCCAAAAAGCGGGGAGCACCCCCTGGCTGCAGCACCGGGGGGGGGCCCTGCAACACGGGGTGAGCCCTGAGTGCGTGTTCCTGCCCCAGCTGCTGCCTTTTGGGGCAAAAAACGGCCCTAAACGGAGCGGATCCAGCCTGGCTCTGGTTCCGGGGTGGTGCCGGGGGGGGGGCTCAGGGCGTCGTGGGCAGCCCCACGGTGCCGTAGAGGTCTGGCCGCCGGTGCTCCTGCACCGGGATCTCGCGGCGGACGCGCTGCAGGTACTCGAGGTCGATCTCGGCGTAGCACAGCCCCGGCCCCTCGCCACGCTGCGCCACCACCGTGCCCCAGGGGTCCACCACCAGCGAGTGGCCGTAGGAGGCCCGGCCCTCGTGGTTCCTGCCCGTCTGCGCCGCCGCCACCACGTAGCACTGGCTCTCGATGGCCCGCGCCCGCAGCAGCACCTGGGGGGGGAGGCAGGACGAGGTGCCACGGCTGTGCCACCCGCCCCCGAGGCTGAAATTCCCCCCCCGGGGGGGCTTTTTAAGCTCCCCCCCGCTGGGCAGAGCTCACCTCCCAGTGCGCAGAGCCCGTGGTGACGGTGAAGGCCGAGGGGTAGGTGAGGATCTCGGCCCCGGCTCGCCGCAGCGCCAGCGAGATCTCGGGGAAGCGCAGGTCGTAGCAGATGGAGAGCCCGAGCTGGGGGACGGGAGCGGGACCGGGACACAATTTAGGGACGGCAGCAGGAGGGGAGCCCCCGGGGGTGTCCCCGGCCGCCCCGTACCTTCCCGGCCGGCGTGCTGACCGGGGGCACGATCTCGGTGCCGCGGTTGGTGAAGCCGCTCTCCTTCATGCTGACGCGCCCCTCCAGCTCCACGTCGCACAGGTGGGTCTTCCTGTAGGCGGCCGCCACACGGCCTGGGGGCGAGGAGGCACAAAATTGGAGGGGGGGGGGGACACACACTCGGCAGGGCCAGGCTGGGGGCTGTCTCTCACCTGCGGGGTCCAGCAGCACGTGGCAGTTGTAGATGCGCTGCGTGGCCGCCCAGTCCCGCCCGCGCTCGTGGAAGCCACCGAGGGACAGCCACACGCCACAATCCCTGCGGGGACGGCACCGGTGTCACCCCCAAGGCCACCAGGGCCGCACCGGCATCACCAGGGGGGGTCCCTACCTGGCCAGCCGCGCGTAGCGCCCCATCAGGTCCCCGTCCAGGCCCTCGGCCAGGCTGAGCGTCTGCGCCGGGTCGCGGCCGATGTAGTCGAAGCCCTCGGGGAAGAAGACGAGGCAGGCGCCGCGCCGAGCCGCCTCCCGCACCAGCGCGGAGCAGGCGGCGAAGTTGGGCTCCTTGTCGGGCGTCGAGGTGACCTGGCCCACGGCCACCAGCGGCTTCGGCCCCGCCATGGTGCAGCGGCTGCGGCACGGCCGGGTCAGCCACCGCCACGCGCCCCGGGGACCCCTCGGTCACCCCCTGCCCACCCCCCGGAACCGGGGTACCTGGGCGGGGGGCCGGGGCGCTGCGGGGGTCTGCAGAGGCTGCGGGGCCGGGGGAGCCGGGGCACCGCTCTCAGCCTGGGGGGCACCCAGGGGTGGGGGGTGTTGGGACCCCACCGGGGCTGAGGGGGCGGCACCGGCCCCCCCGTGTGCTCCCCCCCCCCCAAACTGCCCCCAGGCCCCACGAGGCCCCCCCCAGAGGTTCCCGATGGCCCCAAATTGCCCCAAATTGCCCCAAATCCTCTCGGGCGGCCCCAGTTGGCCTCCAGCTCCCCCCAGCACCACCCGATTTCCCCCCAGGACCCCACAGTTGCCCCCAGGACCCCTCCCCATTACCCCCAAGTTACCCCAGCTGCCCCCAATTGCCCCCACGAGTCCCCAGTTAACCCCAGGACAGCCCAGCTGCCCCCAGGACCCCCCCAATTGCCCCCAGGATCCCCCAGCTGCCCCCAATTACCCCCCGAAACCCCCCCAGTTGCCCCCAGGCCCCCCCCAGCTGCCCCGTGCCCCCGTCCCGTACATTCCCCACCGGCGGCACCGCCCCGGAGCCCGCGGGCAAAGTCCCCCCCGCGCTGCCCGCACCCAAGATGGCGCCGGCGCCGCCTCAGCCCGCGGCGCCGCTGCCCTCAGCCAAGATGGCGCCGGGACGAGCCTCGACCCCCTCCCCCTCCCAACCCCCGGGCCCCGCCCCTTCCGCCACCGGCCGGAAGCGGGGCCCGGCGGGGGGCGGCGTGAGGGGGGGGGGCGACGATGGCGGCGGACGGCGCGCGGGGGCGGCCCGGGGCGGCGGCGGCGGCGCCCGGCGGGAAGGGGCTGACGGCGGAGCAGGTCCGGGGGGGGGGGGGCACGGGGCACCGGGGGGCGTGGGAGGGTCACGGGGGGGGCGCCGGGGGGTCACCGGGGGGGGTCCCGGCCCCTCCCTGACCGCCCCCCGGCCCCCCCCGCAGGTGGTGGCCCGGTTCAACCGCCTGCGGCAGGAGCAGCGCGGGCTGGCCTCCAAGGCCGCAGAGCTGGAGCTGGAGCTCAACGAGCACGGGTGGGCACCGGGGGGGGAGGGGGGGTGAGGGGGGGTCCGGGGGTGGGCACCGGGGGGCACGGGGGGGTCCTGAGGGGTCCTGGGGGTGTGAGGGGGACATGGGGGGCACCGGGGGGGTGAGGGGAGGTGAGGGGGACACGGAGGGGTCCGGGGTGGGCACCGGGGGGGGCACGGGGGAGCACCGGGAGGGTCCGGGGGGGTCCTGGGAGGGTTCTGGGGGGGTGAGGGAGACATGGGGGGGGAACGGGGGGAACGGGGGGAGTCCTGGGGGTGTGAGAGGGACACGGAGAGGCACCGGGGGGGGCACTGGGGGGCGTGAGGGGGACACGGGGGGGCTCAAGGTGGGATACCGGGGGTGCCGGGGGGTGGGAGGGGGACACTGGGGGCCCTAGGGGGGGCAGGGATGTGAAGGGCATGCGATGGGAGGGGGCACCAGGGGCACCCTGGGGGGGGTGGGGGGGACAAGGGGGGGGGGGAACAGGGGGTGAGGGGGGTGAAGGGGCCACAGGGGCTGGAGGGGGAGACACGGGGAGGGGGCACCGGGGATGTAAAGGGGACACGGAGGGGGTGAAGAGGAGGGGGGGGGGGAGCATGGGGGGGACCTGGGGAATGTGATGGGGACACAGGGGAGGGTGTGAAGGGGACAAGGGCAGGGTGAAGGGAATGTGGGGGTTTGGGGGGGTGCAGGGGGAGGTTGGGGGGATGCAAGGGGGGGTTTGGGGGGTCCCGTCCCCTGCCCCCCCCCCCCCAGCAGCACGGGGCTGTGCCCAGCCTGGTGATCGAGACCCTGCGCGAGGTGGACGTCACGCGGCGCTGCTACCGCATGGTGGGCGGCGTGCTGGTGGAGAGGACGGTGAAGGGAGGTGCTGCCCGCGCTGGAGAGCAACCTCGAGCAGGTGAGGGACCGAGGGGGGGTGCTCCCCGAGACCCCCAACACCCCCCTCACGCCGTGCCTCGACCCCTGACCCCCCCCCCCTTTCGTCTCTTCCCCCAGATCAGCAAAATCCTGGAGTCGCTGAGCCAGCAGCTGCAGGCCAAGGGCCGGGAGCTGACGGAGTTCCGTGAGAAGCACAACATCCGCCTGCTGGGCGAGGACGACCCCCGGCCCCCCCCCAAGGAGGGCGCCGAGGGGGCCAAGGGGGGCTCCGCCGGCGTCCTGGTCTCCTAGCGCCCCCCCCCCTCCCCTGTGTCCTCCCCCTCCTGTTATTTCCCTTCCTGTTATTATTTCCCCTCGCTCGCTCTGTGAATTTTGGTAATAAATGTGGGGGTTTTGGGTCACGGCGGAGCGTTGGTGCTGTGCGGGGGGGGGACGGAGACGGGGACAGGGACAGGAACAGGACTGGGGACGGGGACGTCCTTGGCCACCCGCCTGTGACCGGCCTCGGCCGCCACCTTCTTGCACCTGGGCGTGCGCCAGGCCCGTGGCAGCAGCTGCACACGCGTGTGCCGGGGGGGGGACACGTGGGCACGTTTGCACACACGTGTGTGCACACAGGGGGCAGTGCCATCACTCATCGCTTGTGCCACCTCGGCTAGGGGCCCAGGGGACGTCGCGATGTCCCCACAGCACCCGCTGGCACCCCTGGGTGCCCTTTTGTCCCCCCCAGGAATGTTCCTTCCCCCTATGGGGACCTCAGAGGGGGGGACACAGGCGGACAGGGCTGGCACCAGAGGGGTCACTGGGGATAAGGGGGGACACTTCGGGGCAGGGGGGCTGTGGGGCGAGCTGCCAGGAGGGGGGGGGGCACCGCTGCTGGCACCGGCTTGGCCGCGTTGTCCCCGTCCCCGTCCCCGCGGGTGCTGGCGCGTGGCGGCGCGTGCCGGCTCGGGGCACCCCTGGGTGCGGCAGCGGCGGGGGGGGGCAGGTTGTAAGGGGGGGGGGAGCTGTTGACTGTACACAGCCCGCGCCCACGGGCACGCCGGGCCCAGCCGGTTCCCCCGGGCCCCGCCGGCTCGCCGCGGTGCCCGGGCCCCATAAAAACCGGGGGCCACCGGGGCCGGCGGGGGCCACCATGGAGGGGAGCGAGCTGCCGCGCCTGGCCGAGGCCGAGCGGGAGAGCATGCTGGGCGCCGTGCACGGCGTCTCGGGGCCCGGTACGGCCGGGCTTGGGGGTCCCGGGGGGGTCAGAGGGGGGGCGGGCCGGTGCTGGGGCCGGGGTGGGTGACGGCGCGGTGTCCCCGCGGTGTCCCCGCAGTGGTGACGGCCACCCGCATGGCGGGGGCGGCCATGTACGAGCTGGTGCGCGTGGGGCACGCGGAGCTGGTGGGGGAGATCATCCGGCTGGAGGGGGACATGGCCACCCTGCAGGTCTACGAGGAGACCTGTATCCTTCTGCTGCTGTCCCCTTCCCTGTCCCCCGTCCTTCCCTCTCCTCCCCTTCCCCGTCCCCTTCCCTGTCCCCTCTGTCCCCCTGCCCCCCTGTCCTGTCTCCCCCCCCCTCCATCCCCCTGTCCTTCCCTGTCCCTCCTGACCTTCCCTGTCCCCGCTGTCCCCCCACCCCCTCGGTCTGCCCTTCCCTTCCTCCCCTGTCCTCCCCCCCGTCCCTGCCCTTCCCTTTTGTCCCTCCCCTGTCCCCTCCCTGTACCCCCCCGTCCTGCTGTTCCCTCCCTGCCCTTTCCCACCCTGTCCCCTCTGGTTCCCCCCCCATCCCCCTGTCCTCTCCCACCCCTCGAAGTCCCCTGTCCCTCCCCCATCCCCATCCTGCCCCCAGTGTGGCTTTTCCTGAGCGGGGGGCGCAGCGGGGGTGCGTGTGGGGGACCCGGTGCTGCGCACGGGGCAGCCGCTGTCGGTGGAGCTGGGCCCCGGCATCCTGGGCTCCATCTTCGACGGGATCCAGCGCCCGCTGAAGGACATCGCCCAGCTCACCCGCAACATCTACATCCCCCGCGGCGTCAACGTCCCCGCGCTGCCGCGCCACCTCACCTGGGACTTCGCCCCCAGCAAACACGTTCGGGTGAGCCCCCCGGGGGGGGGCGCGGGGCCGCGGGGACCCTTCCCCTCCTGGCGGGGAGTCCCGCGTCCTCACGGCCGCCCCGTGCCAGGTCGGGAGCCACGTCACCGGCGGTGACATCTACGGCACGGTCACCGAGAACTCGCTCATCCAGCACCAAATCATGGTGCCCCCCCGCAGCCGCGGCACCGTCACCCACATCGCCCCCCCGGGCCACTACAGCGTCTCCGTAAGGGCTGGCGGCGGGGAGGGGGGGTGGGCAGAGGGGTCCCACGTCCCCGCTGCCCCCCGTTGTCCCTGCAGGACGTGGTGCTGGAGCTGGACTTTGAGGGCAGCACGGAGAAGCTGACCATGATGCAGGTCTGGCCCGTCAGGCAGACCCGGCCCGTGGCCGAGAAGCTGACGGCGAATCACCCGCTGCTCACCGGGCAGCGCGTGCTGGACGCGCTCTTCCCGTAGGGATGGGGACGGGGGAGAGGGGACAGGATGGGGAATGGGGACAGGGAGGGGTTGAGGGGACGGGGCTGGGGAGAGGGGACAGGGATGGATGGGGATAAGGGGACAGGGTGGAGATGGGGGACAAGGATGGGGATGGGAATATGGGGTGGACAGGAATGGGGGAGAGGTGACAGGGATGTGGATGGGGCATGGAAAGGGGGGACAGGGGGAGGGGATGTGGGTGGGCATGGGCTGAGGGACAGGAATGAGGATGGGGCTGGGGCCAGGGAATGGGGTGAGCACAGGGGATGGGAATGGGGCAGGGACAGAGATGGGGACAGTCCCGCTGGGGAGGAAGGGGACAGCGCGGGGTGCCGGTGGGTGACCGGGGATGGGGACAGGGGCAGGGGGTGTCGGGGCCCATCCCACCTCCATGGGGCCACAGTGGGGCCGTGTTGGGGACCGCCCTGTCCCCAGGTGTGTGCAGGGTGGCACCACGGCCATCCCGGGCGCCTTCGGCTGCGGCAAGACGGTCATCTCGCAGTCCCTGTCCAAGTACTCCAACAGCGACATCATCGTCTACGTGGGCTGTGGCGAGCGGGGCAACGAGATGTCCGAGGTGCTGCGGGACTTCCCTGAGGTGAGGCCGTGGGGTGCGGGGGCGCCGTGCCGGGGCTCGCCCCCGAGCCGCGTGGTGACGGCGTCGTCCCCAGCTGACCATGGAGGTGGACGGCAGGACGGAGAGCATCATGAAGCGCACCACGCTGGTGGCCAACACCTCCAACATGCCGGTGGCCGCCCGTGAGGCCTCCATCTACACCGGTGGGTTGGGGACAGCGGGGCTGCGGGTGGCTGTGGGTGGCCGTGGGTGCCCGTGGGGTCGGGTGCTAGCACGTCGGGGCCGTGCCGCCGGTGCCAGCCGCGTGCCGCCAGTGCAGGCATCACGCTGTCCGAGTATTTCCGCGACATGGGCCGCCACGTCAGCATGATGGCCGACTCCACCTCGCGCTGGGCCGAGGCGCTGCGCGAGATCTCGGGGCGCCTGGCCGAGATGCCGGCGGGTGAGCACTGGGTCCCCATTGTCCCCCCGGTCCCGGGCGGCCCCGAGGCCCCGGTGAGGGGCTGCGGTTGCCCACGGCACCCGGTTAACCGGCTCCTTGCAGACAGCGGGTACCCCGCGTACCTGGGCGCCCGCCTGGCTTCCTTCTACGAGCGCGCGGGGCGGGCGCGCTGCCTGGGCTCCCCCGGGCGCGAGGGCAGCGTCAGCATCGTTGGCGCGTGAGTCCGAGGGTGCTGTGGTGGTGGGGGGGCATAGGGGGGACACGGGGACCCCCTCCACAGCACCGAGCCCACTGTCCCCTGCAGCGTGTCCCCGCCGGGAGGGGACTTCTCGGACCCCGTCACCTCGGCCACCCTGGGCATCGTGCAGGTGAGCGCGGTGGTGGCGGTGGGGGGGGTCTCCTGGCCCCGGCGTGGCCCCCCGATCCCAGCCCCCCCCCCCCCCAAACTCCCCGTAGGTGTTCTGGGGGCTGGACAAGAAGCTGGCGCAGCGCAAGCACTTCCCCTCCGTCAACTGGCTGATCAGCTACAGCAAGTACCTGCGGGCGCTGGAGCCCCACTACGAGCGGGCTGCACCCCGACTTCCCCGCCCTGCGCACCCGCGCCAAGGAGATCCTGCAGGAGGAGGAGGACCTGGCCGAGATCGTGCAGCTCGTGGGCAAGGTGGGGGGGGGGTGAGAAGGGGAAGGGGATGGGGATGGGGATGGGGACGGGGAGAGGGTGGGGAGGGGATGGGAAGGGGACAGGGATAGGAATGTGGTGGGGTGGGGATGGGATGGGGATGGGGATGGGATTTGGGATGGGGATGGGATGGGGATGGGGACCAGGAGGGGACAGAGATTGGGATGGGGAGGGGACGCAGATGGGATTGGATGGGAGACGCGGGATGACAGATACAGGATATGGTGGGGTGGGGCAGGGATGGGGAATGGGGAAAGCAGGAATGGAAAGAGGAAACGGGCTGGGAGAGGGGACGGGAAGGGGCAGAGAGGCTGGGACGGGGGGATACGGGGATGGGGAGGGGGACACGGGGCTGGGGCTGGGGGAAGGAGGCACAGGGAGCTGGGGGGAGCTCAGCCAGGTGCCCAGGGGGGGCAGAGCCCTTGGGGCCACCCAGGACCCGTCCCCCGCAGGCGTCCCTCGCCGAGGCCGACAAGGTGACGCTGGAGGTGGCGAAGCTCCTCAAGGACGACTTCCTGCAGCAGAACGGCTACTCGTCCTACGACAGGTACCGCGGCCCCCAGCCCCCCCACCGCCCCCAGAGCCTCCTCCCCGACCCCGAACCTGTCCCCCTCCCCAGGTTTTGCCCCTTCTACAAGACGGTGGGGATGCTGCACAACATGATCACCTTCTATGACCTGGCCCGGCACGCCGTGGAGGCCACCGGCGCCGGCGAGCGCCGCGTCACCTGGGCCACCATCCGCGAGAACCTGGGGGACATCCTCTACAAGCTGAGCGCCATGAAGTTCAAGGTGCGGGGAGGGGGGCACTAGGATGGATGGGGGGGGTGGGAGAGGGTCCCGCTGCCCCCGCGTCACCCCGTGTCCGCCCCCGCCCATCCCCAGGACCCGGTGAAGGACGGCGAGGCCAACATCACGGCAGCGTTCGCGCAGCTCAACGAGAGATGCAGGCGGCTTTCCGCAACCTGGAGGACTGAGGGAGGGGCGCGGGCCCCCCCCGGGGCTCCCCCCACCCCCCAATAAAAGCCCCGCGGCATCGCCTCGTGTCCAGCTGTGGTTTCCCCCCCCCCGGAGGATGGCAGCGTCCGATCCCCCCCCGCGGTGCTGGCACCGGACCCTCTCCGTGGGCTATGGGGGGGTTGAGGGGGGAGCGGGGGGGGAGGGGGGGCACGGCTCCTTTTCCTGTTTTGGTGTAAAAATTGGGCTGGGGAGCTGGGGGGGGGGTGCATCACTGTTGGGGTGCGGGGTGCTTTTTTGGGGGGGGAAATTAGGGATTTTGGCATTCAGCCACCAGCGAGAAGCCCCCCCTGAGCCCAGGCAGGTTCAGTGCATGGGGGGGGGGACAAGCTGGCCACCAGTGTCCCCAGTGGGGACAGCAGCAGGACATGGGGTGACAGTGCCCCCCCCGGGCACCCCCTGGCAGTGGGGTGGTGGTGGTGGTGGGATGGGGGGGGAGGCAGCACTGCCCCCACAGGCTGGGGACTGTTGGGGACAAGGGAGGGGACAGCACGGGGCTGGGGGGGCCCCAAGCAGGGCCGGGGGGGGGCCTGGCCCTACGTGCAGCCAGGCCGGACGTCGGTGCTGGGGCTGGATCCAGCGGCGCTGGGTTTGTTTGCAGGCTGCTATGGCAAAAATAACGGGGGGGGGGGGGTAGGGGGGGGGAACGCCCGCCACGTAGCCGGGCTGCATGCGGCCCCTGGGGCTGGGGGGGGGCAAACACAGCGTGCCCCCGGGTCAGGATTTGTCCCCCCCAGGGTCAGGATTTGTCCCCAGGGTGCGTGTCCCCCCCCCTCCAGGATCGCCCCCCCCCCCTTCCCAAGTGCTGGGTGTCCCCCGGGGGGGGCACATCCTTAATTTATGTCCCTGCCTGCTCCCTCCCCCGCCTGTATTTCCCCCGCCCCCGGTGCTCCCCGTGTCCCCTCGGTCCCATTTCCCCCCCCCGGGTCCCGCCCAGAGGCCGCCCCCCCCCCCCGGCCCCGTCCCGGGCCGCCCCCCGCCGTCCGGAGCCGCCCCGCAGATGTGGGTCCTGCTGCTGCCCCTCGGGCTGGGCCCGGCCCTGCTGCCCCCCGGTGGGTCCCGGGGCCGGGGGGGGGCGGGCGGGACACGGGGGGCGCGGGGGACCCGGGGACACCCAGGGGGGGGTGGCACCCAGGGGGGTGGCTGCAGGGGACACGCGGTGGGGCGGGGGGGGGCCGGGTTAACCTGGGGGGGGGGTCCCAGCTGTGTCCCCCTCCCTGTCCCTTCTTGCCCCCCCCCCCCCGTCCCTGTCCCCTCCGTGCGCTGCCGACGGTCCCCGAGGGTCCCACAGCCCTGCCACGGCCACGCTGCGGGCTGGGGACAGCCTCGTGTCCCCCCCCCGCGGGCAGTGACAACCTCGTGTCCCCCCCCCGCGGGCAGTGACAGCCCCCTGTCCCCCCTCCCGCGGGCATTAACAGCCCTGTGTGCCCCCCCACCAAACAGTGCCAGCCCCCTGTGCCCCCCGCCCATGGACAGTGCCAGCCTCGTGTCCCCCCCCCAGGCAGTGCCAGCCCCCTGTCCCCCCGCACTGCCCCCCCCCCATAACCACACCGTGGCCCGGTGCCCCCCTCCGTGTCCCACCGCGTTGTCCCCCCCTCCCCCCCCCCTACACCACGGGTGCCAGCACCGCTGTGCCCCCCCCCTCCCAGGGGGTGGCCGTGCAGGTGACAGCCCCCCCCTTGTCCCCCAGGTGACCCCACCGAGGCGGCGGGGGGGTGCAGCGGGTGCCGCAGCCCCCACCGGGGCCATGCCCAGGTCAACGGCACCCTGGGGGCCGCCGTCACCCTGGGGTGCCCGGGGGGGGGCGACCACCTGGGCCGGCTGCAGGCCGTGCACTGGCACTTCGGGGGGAGCCTGGTCTGCAGCCGGGGCTCCGGGGGCCCCCCCAACTGCCCCCCCCCGTACCGTGAGCGGGCCGGGCTGGGGGGGCCCGGCGGGGGGCTGCTGCTGCTGGGGGGGCTGCGGGCAGGGGATGGGGGCACCTATAGGTGCCTGCTGCTGGGCAGCGAGGACTGCGCCTGCGGGGAGGTGACGCTGGAGCTCGGCGGTGCGAGCACTGGGGGGGGTACGGGGGGGCAGCCCCCCAGCACGGCATGGGGATGGGGTGGGGGGGTGGGAGGTGGGAGCCCCCCACTGGGGGGTTGGGGTTGTGGGGTTTGGGGGGGGCTGTGGGATGGGAACATGGGAGCCCCCCACCCTGCTATTGGGGTTGGGGGGGCTTGGGGGACTTGAGGGGAGGCTATGGGGATGGGAACTTGGGAGCCCCCCATCCTGGTATTGGGTCTGGGGGGTTGGGGGGATTTGGGGGGGGGTCTGTGGGATGGGAACATGGGAGCCCCCACCCCGGTTCTGTTTTTTTTTTGGGGGGGAGCCCCTCCCCGTGGCGTTGGGTCAGTGGGAGCCCCTCAGCCCTGTGGGGCCGGGGGCAGCCCCCGAGTGCCCCCCCCGTGTCCCCCCCCCCGCAGGTGTCCCCTGCAGCCAGCCCTGCTCCGGCGCCCCCCCTCGTGGTACCTTCAGCCTCCTCCTCCTCCTCCTCCTCCTCCTCCTCCTCCTGCTGCTGCTGCTGCCGCCGGCCCTCACCCTGCGGCTGTGACGGGGGGGGCAGGAGGGGGCGTGCGAGTGTGGGTGTGCAAACGTGAGTGTGCAAATGTGAGCGTGTGTGCGTGTGCACGCGTCTAAGTGTGCACGTGTGAGTGTGCAAATGTGTGCACACATGGGGGGGGTGCACACGTGGGTGTGTCCCCCCTGCTTGTCCTGGTGTCCCCCCCCCCCGGTGGGGCCGTGCGTGTCCCCCCTGCCAGGGCACACGCGTGTGGCACGTCCCCCGCGTGTCACCGGGGCCCCCCGCCTCCTTGCCCCTCCCCTGGTGTCACCTGGTGCCACCCCCCTCGGCCACAGCGCTTTTTGGGTTGAAAAGCACTGGAAACGGGAGCGCTGCTGGGCTGGGCAAAATGGGGGAAATTTGGGGTGTGCTGCTCGCCCCAAACAGTGGCGCCTGTCCCCAGGGTCCTCTGTCCCCAAGGTGCTGCCGCCCTGCCCTGGGGGGAGGGGGGGCTCTGGGTGCCATCCCTCTTGTCCCCCCCCCCGCCCCGCTGTCCCCAGCGTCCCCGCAGGCGGTTGGCAGACGGGGACGGGATTTTGCGGTGTCAGCCCCCGGGGGGGCCGCGGCACCCAGAGCCTTCCCAGCCTTTGTGTCCCCGGACAATGGCAGCGCCACGTGCGCCGGGGGCCCCAACGCCCCCCCCCCCCCACCCCCGCCACGTCCCCCTCACCCATCGGCCGGGACAGACGGAGGAGGGACGGAGGGACGGCCATGGGGCACCCCGCTGGCGGGTGCTGAAGGAGGGTGAGTGGCCACCAGCCCCCTGTCCCCCCCCCGTCACCTGCCTCCCAGAGGTGACACCCCCGGGGTCCCCCACGGTGTCCCCTGGAGATGCCACCCTGGGTACCCCTGGTGTCCCCAAATATTCCCCTCCCCGGGTACCCCCCTGCCCCTGGAGATGTCCCCATAGCTGTCCCCAGTGTCCCCTGCAGGTACCACCCTTGGGTGCCCCCTCCCTGGAGATGTCCCCATGGTTGTCCCCAGCGTCCCCTCAAGATTCCCCCCCCCCGGGGTTCACTGGCACCCCAAAGATGTCCCTGGGGTTGTCCCCAACGTCCCCTGGAGCTGCCACCCCTGGGTGCCCCCTCCCTGCAGATGTCCCCAAGCCTGTCCCCACCACTCCCTGGAGCTGCCACCCCTGGGTGCCCCCTCCCTGGAGACGCCCCCCCCCATCCCCTTGCGGTGCCCCCCCCGGGTGCCCCCCGTCCCCAGCAGTGCCCCATCCATCCCCGCGTCCCCTCCCCACGGGTTTTGGCACAGGGTCCCCAGCAGGTCGGTGGCAGCGGTTGGGGGGGGGACACAGCACCCCCCCCAGCCCCCCCCAGCCCCCCCCCCACTGTACGCAGGGGACGATGCCGGTCGGGGGGGGGCTGCTGTGCGCCGCCAGCGGCCTGGCCCTGCTCGTCACCGCCACCGCCACCGACTTCTGGCTGCAGCACCGGGCGCCCGGCGGCACCGCGGCCATCGGGCTGTGGCACCTCTGCCTGGGGGGGCACTGCCGGCCCCCCCCCGGCCCCCCGGGTAGGCGGCAGCTCTGGGGCAGGGCGTGGGGGTCCCCAACGCGTGCCCGGTGTCCCCAATGTGCCTGTCCCTGCAGCTTTCTGGGACGCCACGCGGGTGCTGATGCTGCTGGCGGTGCTGGCTGCCGCCGCCGGCTTCGCCCTGGGGCTCTCGGCCGCCGCCGCCGGTGCTGCCCGGAGGGCGCGAGCCCGAGCCGCCGGCGTCACCCTGCTGCTGGCGGGTACGTGGGGACGGGGGGGGGGACACGGTGGGCTTGGGGGCTGGGGTTGGGGTGGGGGCATCGGGGCTGAGCGGTCACTGCTGTGATGAGGTGCGTGGGGCACTGCTGCCATGAGCTGTGCCGGGTCTCTGCTGCAATGAGCAGTCACTGCTGCAATGAGCTGTGCCCGGTCTCTGCAGCCTGTGCCTGGCCTCTGCTGCCCTGAGCTGAGCCAGGTCACTGCTGTGATGAGCTGTGCCCGGTCTCTGCCAGCTGAGCTGTGCCAGGTGCCTGATGGGATGAGCTGTCATTGCTGCAATGAGTTGTGCCCAGTCTCTGCTGCTATGGGCTCTGCCCAGTCACTGCTGCAATAAGCTGTGCCCGGTCCCTGCAGCCCGTGCCCGGTGCCCGCTGCCATGCCCCGTGCCGGGTCCCCGCAGCCTCCCCGGGGCTGGCAGCCCCCCCCCACCCTCCCCCCCGTGTCCCGTAGGTGTCCTGGCACTGCTGGGGCTGGCGGTGTGCACGGCCGGGGCTCGGAGCCTGCTGGGCTCAGCCCCCGGCGCCTGGCGCCTCTCCTGGTCCTACCTCCTCGCCTGGGTCGCCGTCGTCCTCACCGGCTCGGCAGGTACCAGGCACGGGCACCCGTGGGTGGGGGCAGCACTGGGACCCCCCCCCCCGTGCCTCCCTCTCACCCCACCACCCCATTCTCCATCCGTCCCCCAGGTCTCTTCCACCTCTGCGCCGCCACCAAGGACCCGTCCCCAGAGAGCTCCGAATCCGGGGGGGCCTGAGGGGGTCCCGGGACCCTGCGCCCCCCCCACCCCGAGCAGAGTCGGGAGGGGGGGCCCCGGGGTGCCCAGTGCCTGCAGGCTGCGCCCCCCCCCCCCTCATTTTGCCCCTTTCCCCTTCCCCCCCCCCCAGTCTTGCTGTGCCAATAAAGTGCCTGTTCTGCTCCCCCCGTGCTGTGTCTGCTGAGATTTGGGGACCCCACATTTTTTGGGGGGGGGGGTCGGTGCCAGCCCCCTGCCCTCCCCCATCCGGCTCCTGCGATTTGGGTAGAAATAGGGGCTTTTTAGGGGGTCCCACCCGGGGAATGAGTGGAATGGGCTGGGGGGGGCACTGGGAGCCCCTGGGGGGAATGGGCTGGGGGACTGGGGGGGCACTGGGACACACTGGGGGGGCCACGGGGGTTGTCCGGGGGCGCCGGGCAGGGGCTGTGGTGATGGGAGAAGACACCGGGGACACCGGGGGGGGGGGCAAAGGGGACCCCGCCATGACCGTGTGCCGGCGGGGGGGGGCGGCGCTGGGCCCCCCGGGGGGAGACACCGACGGGGCGGGCGGGGGCTCTGCCGGTGGGCCCCACACCCCCCGCCGGGCTCCGTTGCCCCTTTAAGACCGCGCCCTCGGCCCCGCCCCTGCCCCGACCTGCCGGACCGGTCCGCCCCGCCCGGCCCCGCCCGGGGCCCCCGCCCCCTCAGGCCCCTCCCCCCCGGCCCCGCCCCGCCCCGGCGGCCCCGCCCCGCCCCGTCCCGGCTCCGAGCTCAGCACCGGCCCCACCGCCGCGCACGGCCCGGAGCCGCCCGGTTCGGCCCGGTGCAGCCCGGTTGGGTCCGGCCCGGCCCCGTCCGGTCCGGTCCGGTCCGGTTCGGCCCCGTTCCGCTCGGTTCGGCCCGGTTCGGCCCGGATGGTGCTGGCCGGGAGCCGAGCAGCGCCGTGAGCCCGCAGGTGTCCGCATGGCCCCCCGCGGGATGCGGCCCGGGACGCCCGTTCTCCTCCTCCTCCTCCTCCTCCTCCTCGCCGCCACCGGTAAGGGACGGGACCGGCACCGGCACCGCCACCGGCACCGGACCGGGGGCACCGGGGCCGTTCCGCGGGACCGAGCCCCTGCGGGCGGGGAGCGGCACCGGGAGCGGCACCGGCAGCACCGGTTGCTCCGGGAGGGGGGGGGCGGGCCGGGGCCGGGGGCACCGGTACCCCCGGGGCTGGGGGCGGAGCGGAGTGGGGGGGGGGGGGGACACACGCGTGTGCGTGCGTGTGAGTGGGGGCACACGAGGGTGCCTACGTGGGTGCGCTCGCGTGTGCACCTGCGGCTCCGTGCACCTGCGGCCGTGCCCCCGGTGCCCGTCCCGGTGCCCCCGGTCCCCGTGTGTGTGTCCCCATCCCGGTGCCCGTCCCGGTACCCCCGGTCCCCGTGCGTGTCCCGCTGCCCCCGTCCCGGCTCCGTGCACGCTCGCGTGTCCGTGCGTGTGTCAGCGCCGTGGGTGTGCCCCGGGTGGCCCCGGCTGCTCCGCTGTCGTCGCCCCCCCAAAAAAAAAACCCGAACGTGGCAGGGGCTGGGGGTGGGGGGGACGTCTGGGGACACGGGGGGACGTGGCAGGTTGGGGGGGGGGACAGGATCGTGGGGGGGGGACACGGTGGGGACGGGGCTGATCCCTTTGGGGACAGCGGGTGGGGGCAGCAGGGCCGGGGGGGGCAGGGCTGGCGGCGTGGGGGTGCCGTGGGGATGGGGGAGAGTGAGGGGGGACGTGAGGGGGGGACACAATGCTGGGGGGGGGGACAGGGCTAACCGGTCTGAGGCCACCGTGGGAACGGGGCCGTCCCCTCTGGGGACACCCGAGGGCTGTCTGGGAAGGGACATGAAGGGGGGGGGGAGGACACAGCGCACACCCCCAGGGTCCCCCCCATTGTCTCCCATTGTTCACACGTGGGGGGGGCACTGGGGGTGCTGGGGAGGGGACGGGACACCGGGCTCAGCCCCCCGAGGTGGGCGCTGCACCCATGGGTGCTGCTGGGGGGGGGGGACACGATGCCCTGCCCCCCACCCCCACCCGCCGTGCCTCAGTTTCCCCGCTCGTGCAGCCCCCGTGGGAACGGGCTGGGTGCTGCCGGGGGGGCGTCACCATCACCACGATGGGTGCTGAGCCCCCCCCAGCCCCCTCCCCAACCCAGGGCTCGGCTCGGGGGGTGGGTCCGTGATGGGAGGGGGAGGCGGCACAGAGCGGGGCCAGCCCCGAGGTGCGTGTGTGCAGGTGTGAGCGGGGGGGGGACACGCGTGTGCATGCTCACTATGCTGGGAGCCCCCCCGTGTGTGCTCACACGCGTGTGCTCATCAGTTGGGGGGGGGCACACGTGTGTGTGCGTGTCCCCAGCGGGGCCGCACGGACGTGCACGGGGCACGACCCCACGCGGGTGCGGGTGCCACACGCGCAGGGGAGCCCGTGCGGAGCACAGCCCTGGGTGCGAAGGCGCGGCCGGCCTTGCACACGCGCGTGCCCCCCCCCCCAGGACCCCCCAGCCGTGCCGGCAGGCCCAGGGCCGCATCCTGCCACGGCGCCGAGGCGGTGACCCCGCGGGAGCCGGTTGAGCCGGTTCCCGGCCCCGTTCCCACGCGCTCGGCCCCGTTGGGTGGGGACGCCCCGCGGCGGGGGCCCGCTGCCAGCGCCGCCGCCACCCCCCGCCGCCGCTGGGACCCCGCCGTGGCTCCCCCAGGAGCCCCCCGGCTTGCGCGGGGGCTTGGCCGCAGCACCGGGGGAAACTGAGGCAGCGGGCGTCGAGCGCCGCCGGGGGGGTGGCAAGAGGGCCGGGATCCAGCGACCGGGGCAGTGCGGCGGTGACGAAGAGCCCGGCAATTAGTTAATTAATACGTCGACTAATCGAGGGTGGTGCGGGGGGGGGGGGGGTGGCAATTAAGGCCGGTTTAATTAAAAGCCGTGGGGGGCTCGGCGGGGGGCGGCGGCGGGAGCCCCCGCGGTGCCGGTGCTGGTGCCGGTGCCGGGGGCGGGAGGCTCCGCAAGCCGCGGCAGCGCCCGGCATGTGCGCGGGCCGGTTGGGCTGGCCTCGCAGGCACGGCCGCTCCCCGCCACGCCGCCCGCCCGCGCGCCCGCCCCGCCGAGTGCTGGGTGGGCCCCGCGCATGGGAACGCCGCGGAGGGCGAGCTGCGAGTGTGCCCCGGCGCGTGCAAGGGCCGGGAGGGGGCCCGCGGGTGTGCCAAAGGGGGCACAAGTGTGGCCAATGCACCCGAGATGAGTGTGTCCCCGTGTGAGGGTGTGTGCAGCCGTGCGTGGCTGTGTCTGAGTGGGCTTGAGTGTGTCTGAATGTGCCCCTGCGTGTGTGAGTGTGCGTGAGCGTGTGCAAGCGTGCAGGAAGGTGCCCCAGTGTGTGCTGCCGTGCCCAAGGGTGTGCACGCGCGGTGAGCAGCTGTGAGCGCACGGAAGCTTGCACAAGCACTTCTAAGTGTGTGAGCATGCCAGTGACACGTGAGTGTGTCCAAGTGTGCACAAGGGTGTGCAAACGTTTATAAAGCATGCACAAGTGTGTCTGAGTGTGCGCCAGCACATCTGTGCATGTGCAAGCACGCCTAAGCATGTGTGAGTGTGCCCCAGCATGTGGAAGCAAGCATGAGCACACCCAAATGTGCACGAGCGTGCCCAAGCATGTGAGTGTACACAAGTGTACTTGAGAGTGCATCGGTGTGTCTGAGCACGTGCAAGCATGCCAAAGCATGCACGAGCGTGCCCTGCCATGCCTGAGCACGCACAAATGTGCACAAGCGTGCATAAACATGCTGAAGCACGCGTGGATGTGTGTGAGTGCACACACATGAGCGTGTGGAAGCTGGCAGTAGGCGTGAGCACATGCATGTGCCCAAGTGTGTGTGAGTGCACCCAGCACCTGAGAGCACACTGAAGTGTGCTTGAGTGTTTGTGAGCACACCCAAGCCTGTATGTGCGTGCATGTGTGCCTGAGTGTGTGTGAGTGCATCCAAGCATCTTGGAGCGCGCAGCCGTGCCCAGGCGTGCTTGAGCATTTGTGAGTGTGTCTAAGCACATGCAGGTGCATGCATGAGCGTGTGGAAGTGTGCACAAGTGTGCCTGAGTGTGCACAGATGCGCTGGAGCATGTGCAGGTGTGCCCAAGCCTGTGTGTCCGAGCTACCCCTACTGTTGCACAAGCATAGACGAGTGTGCCTGAGTGTGAGTGCAAACTCAAGCGTGCCCACGTATGCACAAGCACATAAGAGCGTGCATGAGCGCGTGCAAGCACGCCTACCTGCGTGAGTGCACCCGAGCGCTGGTGAGCGTGCAACGCCGCGAGCACACCGGCGCCCCGTGGCGAGTCCCAAGGCGCCGGTGCCACCTTTGGGTGCCCGCAGGTTGCCGGTCGGGGGTGGTGGAGGTGGAGCGCAGCGTGACGGCGGTGCTGGGCCAGGACGTGGTGCTGCCGTGCCGGTACCGGGCGCAGGAGGGCGAGCAGGTGGTGCAGGTGACGTGGCTGAAGCGGGGCCCGGCGGGGCACAGCGCCGAGGTGGCCGTGCTCAACCGGCAGCACGGCGAGCACGTGCAGGACGCCTACGCGGGCCGCGTGCTGCGGCGGGCGCCCGGCGCGCTGGAGGACGGCGCCATCGTCCTGCGCAACGCCGTGCAAGGGGACGAGGGCGACTACGAGTGTCACCTCATCACCTTCCCCATGGGCAGCTTCGAGGGGCGCCTCACCCTCAAGGTGCTCGGTGAGTGCCTGGTGGCGGGCGGTGGGCACGGGGTGATGGGATGATGGGGATGGGGCGATGGGATGATGGGGACGGGGCGATGGGCGCAGGATGATGGGGTGGCGGGCATGGGGTGATGGGGATGGGGCCATGGAGAGGTAGGCATGGGGTGATGGGGATAGTGGGCACAGAGACACGGGGTGGTGGGACAATGGGTACGTGGTGATGGGGCAATGGGTATAGGGTGATGGGGTAATGGGCATGGGGCCATGAGACAATGGGATGATGAGCATGGGATGGTGGGCACGGGGCAATGGGATGGTGGGAATGGGGTGATGGGCATGGCACAATGGGGTGGTTGGCATGGGACAATGGGCATGGGGTGATGGGCAGGGGGCCATAAGACAATGGGTATGGGGTGACGGATGGGGAATGATGGGGGTGACAGGCATGGGGCAATGAGGTGACAGGCACGGGACAGTGGCTGATGGGCATGGGGTTGACCGGTACAAGGTGATGGGCATGGGACAATGGGACAAGGGGTGAAGGGCAGAAGGTGATGGCTGTGGGGCGGTGGGGGTGGGGGGGGAGGGCAGCATGCTATGGGTGGCGGGGGCAAGCCACAGGTGCTGGGCGAGTGGTGCTGGGGCCAGCCGCAGGCCCTGGGCTGGGGGCTCGCGGGTCTGACGCCGCCGCCCGCAGTGCCGCCGCTGCCCATCCTGAACCCGGGGCCGCCGCTGGAGGAGGGCCAGGGCCAGACGCTGGCAGCCTCGTGCACGGCGGAGGGCAGCCCCGTGCCCTCGGTGCGCTGGGAGACGGAGGTGCGGGGCACCAACACCACGCGCCGCTCCGTGCACTCCCGCTCCGCCTCCGTCACCAGCGAGTTCTTCCTGGTGCCCGGGCGCAGCATGAACGGCAAGAGCCTCACCTGCGTGGTGGCACACCCCGGGCTGCGCCACGAGAAGAGGATCACACACCAGCTCAGCGTTGCCTGTGCGGCACGGGGACCGTGGGGGGCGTTGGGGACGTGGGGACCGTGGGGGGCGTTGGGGACGTGGGGGACCATGGGGGGCGTTGGGGACGTGGGGACTGTGGGGGGCGTTGGGGACATGGGGATGTGGATGGCACTGGGAACATGGGGACCGTGGGGGACACTGGGGACATGGATGGCATTGAGGGCATGGGAGGCACTGGGGGACACTGAGGGCATTGAGGGATGTGGGAGGCATTGAGGGCATGGGGACACCAGGGACAGCGAGGGGCTTGGGGGACACTGGGGACATGGGGAGCATCAAGGGACATGGGGGGGGGCTTGAGGGCGTGGGGGACACGGGACAGCGAGGACATGGAGGGCGCTGGGGGAGATGGAGAACGTGGGGGACACTGAGGGACAGGGGACACAGAGGGACACGGGGGGGTAGCGGGCGCTGGGGACACGAAGGACACAGGAACTGGGGTGGGTGGGGAGCAGGGGGGGGCAGCGGGACACAGGGAGCATGAAGGGCTTTGGGGACATGGAGGATGGGGACGCTGGGGACATGGGGGGGGCTTTGGGGACCTCGGGGATGTGATGGGCACAGGGGACACGTAGGAGAGGCTTGGGGGCCCTAGGGTGGTGTGGCAGGGAGGGGTGTCACTGCCTCGTCCCCGCCTGTCCCCTCACTGTCCCCTCGGTGTCCCCCAGACCTGTCGGACGCCTCGGTGCTGGGGCACTCGGAGGAGTGGGCGGAGGGCATGGAGGGGGCCACGCTGACCTGCCTGGGGGACGGCAACCCGCCCCCCACCTACAACTGGACACGGTGAGGCCATCGCCTGGCCCCTGCGCCCGGCCTCGTCCCCACCGTGTCCCCCGTGGGGGTCGGTGGCCCCGCTGTGTCCCCTGCTGGTGGCCCACGCGCGTCCCTGTCCTTGTGTGTGGCTGTGTCCCTGCTGTGTCCCCTGCCCGTGGCTGTGCACCCGTGTCCGTGTCCCCCCACCCACGTCCTTGTCCCTGCTCTGTTCCATGCCTTTGTCCCCCCATCTCTGCCCATGTCCCTGCTGTGTCCCCCTGCCTTTGTCCCTGCAGTGTTCCCTGTCCCTGCCCTGCCCCCTGTCCCTGCTGTGCCTGGGTCCCTGCTGGATCCCCTCTGTCCCTGCCATTTCCCCTGTCCCTGCCATGTCCCCTTTAGTCTGTCCCCATGTCCCTGCTGTGTCCCCTTTTGTCAGTCCCCATAACCCTGCCGTGCCCCCATCCCTGCTGTGTCCCCTCCTTGTCCCTCCCATGTCCCCCCTGCCTGTCCCCATATCCCTGCCGTGCCCCCGTCCCTGCCATGTCCCCTGCCTGTGTCCCTGTGTCCCTGATGTGTCCCATTTTGTCTGTCCCCGTGTCCCTGCTGTGTCCCCTGCCGGTGTCCCTCCTGTGCCCACCCTGCCTGTCCCTGTGTCCCTGCCGTGTCCCCTTTTGTCTGTCCCCATATCCCTGCCGTGCCCCCATCCCTGCCATGTCCCCTGCTGTGTCCCTGCTGTGTCCCCTTTTGTCTGTCCCCATGTCCCTGCCATGTCCCCCTGGTCTGTCGCTGTGTCCCTGCCGTGTCCCCTTCCTGTATCCCCTTTTGTCTGTCCCCGTGTCCCTGCTGTGTCCCCTGCCCGTGTCCCTCCCATGCCCCCCCCACCAGTCCCCGTGTCCCCGCCGTGCCCCCAGCCCCATCCCAGCCGTGCCCGCGTCCCCTCCGCGTCCCCTTGCCCATGTCCCTGCCCGTGCCCGTCCCGCCGTGTCCCGCCCGGGCGTGCCGGTGCCGCTGCCCCGCTCGGCGGCGGGCGCTGCAGGTCTGGCCGTGCCCGGGCAGGCCCCGCGCCGGCCGGGGCTGGGCGTCAGCACCGCGCACCCGTGGGAACGGCGCCGGGCTTTGATGCCGGCAGCGCCGCGGAGCCCGCCCGGGCACGCCGACGCTCACCGTGCCCCCGCAGGCTCAACGCCCCGCTGCCCGCCGGCGTGCGGGTGAAGGGGGACACCCTGGTCTTCCAGCGGCCCCTCGCCGCCGCCGACGCCGGGGACTACGTGTGCCGCGTGGCCAACCGCGTGGCCACCAAGGAGGCGCGGGCCAACGTCAGCGTCAAGGGCAGGGCGGCAGGTGGGCGGCTCGGGGGGACTGGGGGCACCGGGGGTGGGGGGGGATTGGGGAGGGTGCTGTGGTGTGGGGGTGCCGGTGCTTTTGTCTGTCTGTCTGTCGGTCCAGCCTTGCTGCTGTGTCCCTTCCCAGGCTGTCAGCCCGGCTGTCTGTCCCTCTGCTCCTCCCTGCCCTCTCTCTCCCTGTCCATCCGTCTGTCCACCCCCAGCTGCTCCTTTCCGCCCGTTCACCAGTTTGTCTGTCCATCTGTCCATACGTCCATCCATCCTGCCCCCCCCCACGTCCTTCTGTCTCTGGACTTGTCTGTCCTTCTGTCTGTCCACCCACCCGTTAACTCCACGCCACTTCACTCTTTTCATCCTCTGCTTGTTCTTCTATCCGTTTGTCCATCCATCCCTCCATCCCTGCATCCCTGCCACTTCTCTCTGCCCATCCACGTCCCTCCGTTCCCCCCCAGCCACCCCCGTGTTCACCCCCCACCCGTGCACCCGCTCCTGTCCCTCCGCTGACCCAGCCCTCTCCCCGTGCCTGCTCCGCCCTGCTGCTCATCCTCCCGTCCGTCCACTCATCCTCCCGGTGCCTGCTCATTCTTCCGCCCATTTTCCTGCTCAGCTGCCTACTCACCTGCCCAGCCCTCCCTCCGTGCGCTCACCTCTCCGTGCGCTCACCCCTCCAGCCATGCACTCATCCGTCCCTCCCTCTGTCACTCCATGCGCTCACCTCTCCATGCACTCATCCCTCCGTGCACTCATCCGTCCCTCCCTCCATCCCTCCGTGCGCTCACCCCTCCAGCCATGCACTCATCCATCCCTCCACCCCCCACCCATGTGCTCATCCAGCCACCCAAAACCCCAGCCACGTACTTGTCCTTCCATCCATGCGTTCATCCATCCACCCACGTGCTTCTCCCTCCCTGCCTCCACGTTTTCATCCCTCCACGCGCTCATCCCTCCAGCCGTGTGCGTTGTCCTGCACTCCATCCATCCCTGTGCCTCCCTCCCTCCCTCCACGCGCTCATCCCTCCACCCCTCACCCCGTCTGTCTGTCCTTACCATGTTCTCACCCCCCCATCATCTTCTCGTCCCCTCCTCGCTGCACCCACCCCCCCCCGCCCCCCCATAGAGAACGAGGTGCGCAAGGTGGACCTGGTCTCTGCCTCGGTGGTGGTGGTGGGCGTCATCGCCGCCGTGCTGCTCTGCGTCCTCGTCGTCGTTGTCGTCGTCATGACCCTCTACCACAAGCGCAAGACCAAGCGCATCTCGGAGAAGTAGTAAGAGCTGGGCTGAGGGGCATGGGGGGGTGGGATGGGGGGGTGCTGGGACCCGGTGGGACCCCGTGGGGCCCAGTGGGACCCCCGGTGAGTTGCCATCGCGCTGTGCCCGCAGTGAGGAGGAGCTGACGCTCACCAGGGAGAACTCCATCCGGCGCCTACACTCCAGCCACAGCACCGACACGCGCACCCAGGTGGGCACGGGGGGGCACAGTGGGCATGGGGGGGCCTGGGGTGCGGGATGGGGGGGTCCTAGGGAAGGAGTCTTGGGGTACGGAGGGTTCCGGGTGCTGCGGTGCGCACTGGGGTGCCCGTGGGGCTGTATGTTGGGACGCGGGGCATTGGGGTGCTGGGGGTGCGGGGCAGTTGGGTGCCCATGGGGCCAGGTACTGGGGTGCCCATGGGGTGTTGGGTGCTTTTGGGTGCCCGTGGGGTATTGCGGTACGTGGGAGTCTGGGTGTTTGAGTGCGTGGGGTGCCCATGGGGTGCTGGGTGGTTTTGGGTGCCCATGGGGTTGGGTATTGGGGGTCTGGGGGTCTGGGTGTGTGGGGCACTGGGTGTTGCGGTGGTGGTTGGTGGTGCTGGATGGGGCACTGGGGGGCCGAGGGGGCTCCCGTGCCGTCCCCGGGGGTCCTCACGTGGCGCTGCAGCTGGAGGAGACGCTGCAGCTGCGTGCCGAGAGCCGGCAGGGCAGCCTGCGGGGGGACAGCCTGCGGGGGGACAGCCTGCGGGGCACCAGCATCTGCTCTGCCATGGTGAGCACCCGGGGGGTGTCGGGGGGCTCGGGGTGGGGGGGCAGGGCGGGCAGCGCCTGCACAGGGCTGCAGGAGCGTGTCCTCCCCTGTGTGTGTGCAGCCCCCTCATCGTGTGCAGCCCCCTTTCATGGGCGCAAATCCCCTTGGACATGTGCGTGCCCCCCCTCAGCGCACACCCCTCCATCTGTGCGTGCAAACCCCTTTTGCACATGCAGCCCCTCTCTGTGTGCACCCCCCCTATCTATGCATGCACCCCACTTTCACTCACGCCCCCCCCTTTTGCATGTGTGCACCCTGTCTGTGCACACAGACCCTTCACTGCACGCACCTTGCAGTCCCCATCGCTACATCCCCGTCCCCAACGTCCCCATCCCAGGGCACAGCCGCACCCCAGCCCCGTCACTGCCCCTGGGGCACAGGCCACATCCCTGGGGGTGGGTGGCAGTGGGTGACCCCACCCCGACCCATGTCCCCGCAGAGCGAGGAGGCCGAGGGCCGCAGCTACTCGACACTCTCGACGGTGCGGGAGATCGAGACGCAGACGGAGGTGCCGGCGGCCCCGCTGCTGCCCGCCCCGGAGGGCAAGGAGCCGAAGGAGGAGGAGGAGGACAGCGGGGACAACCCCATCAAGCAGGCCATGACCCACTTCGTGCAGGAGAACGGCATGCTGCAGGCCAAGCCCACCACCAACGGCATCTACATCAACGGCCGCGGGCACCTGGTGTGAGCGCGGCGGCGGCAGGGGCCGGGCCGGGCGGCGGGGCTGGGGAGGGGGACGCGCACGGGACCCCCGTCCCCTCTGCGGCTTCCCCTGCTCCGCCGCCGGCCAGCTCGGGGCTCAGTCCCCAAACGCCGCCCTTGCTGCTCGCCCCATGCCCGGGACATGCACCGCGCCCCAGGAGGGGGCTCCGGCCCCCGCCCCCCTTGCTGCTGGCACGAGGTTTGGGGACACGCGCTGCGCCCTGCCCGGGGACAGCAGCAGCAGGACAGAAGGGAGGTGACCGCAGCGCCCAGGACCCACGGGCGCCGGAGCCGCCGGGCACCCCCGGGCGCGGGGACGCGGGACCCCACGGACAGACGGATGGGCGGGAGCCCCGGCGGGGCTCAGACCTCCCCCCCCCCCGAACATCCCTTCGGACTCTGGGTCGGCTCCTTTCCGCGCGCAGCTCTGGGGGACCCCCGGGGGTCCCTGCTCGGGATGCGGTTCGCCGGTGGCACTTGGGACGCTTGTGTCCCCTCCCCGATCCCGGCTGTCCCCTTCCCCCCATGGCACAGACACGTCCCCCCCGTCCCCCTCCCACCCCAACCCCCCGAACCGGGGCTCGCCCGTCCCACCCCGCACCCCCAGACCCTGCCGAGGGGCCCCCCCGAGCCCGGGGCTGGCGGCGGGGGTCCCCATGGGGCCGCTCGGCCGGGGGTCCCGCTGTACATAGAGCCCCAGCGTGTACATACCTGTACAGGACGGGGGTCCCCGTCGCCCTTTCGTATCTGCACTGCTGGTTTTGTAAATAAATCCCGCGCGGGACCCTGGGACCGAGCCTTGCCTGCCTCTGCTCTCGGCTGGGTCCACGTGCAACACGTGGGTGTGCCGGTGCTTGTGCACGAGTGTGCAAGAGCCTCTGCGGCCGCACACGGGCACGGTCTCTGCGCCCAACTGGGCGACCTTGGTGCGAGCACGTGCCCAAGCGTGCAGAACCGTGCACGGGTGTGCGGATGAATGCAAGGCTGTGTGCAGAACTGCACGAGTGTGTGCAAGCATGCACGAGCATAGACAAGGACACGTGAGTTGTGTGTGAGCATGCATAAGTGCACAGGACCGCCTGTGAGCAAGCGTGCATGAGTGCACGACCATGCATGAGCATGCACGAGCATGTGTGAGCCTGCACGAGCGTGCGTGAGCCTGCAGAGCATGCATGAGCGTGTGCAAGGATGCACGAGGCCCGGTGAGGCTGCCCAAGTGCACAGCCCCGTGTGCGAGGATGCCCGAGCGTGCACGGCCACCCGCTGCCGTGAACCGGGCCGCACAAGGGCGCACGGCCCCCGCGCACGGCCCCGCGCGA
The DNA here is from genome assembly GCA_951411735.1 of Somateria mollissima. Taxonomy (NCBI): domain Eukaryota; kingdom Metazoa; phylum Chordata; class Aves; order Anseriformes; family Anatidae; genus Somateria; species Somateria mollissima. The sequence goes on from OX598330.1 coordinate 521,468, forward strand.
GGGCGGCTGCGCCAGCGCACCCGGGAGAGCGCGGAAACGCGCGGCCCGCGCCCTGCCCCTGCGG
>OX598330.1:521731-566677 GCA_951411735.1 Somateria mollissima
AAGCTGGACCAGGGAACTGGTGCAGACTGGGGGTCTTGGGGATACTGGTGCAGGCTGGGCTACGGGGATACTGGGGGAGAGGAGGGTACTGGTGCAAACTGGGGGACGGGGATGATACTGGGAGTGCCGACGCCGACTGGGGACACTGGTGCAGGGGCTGGGGGCCCCTCGGCCATGCCCCCCCCCCGCGTCCTTGGGCCGCCCTTGAGGCTCGGAGGCGGTTGTCGTGGCGACTAAGCCGGACCCTGGGGGGGCCCGGGGCGGGGATGGGGGGGGGGGTACTGGGAGGGCCGTTGGGCACTGGGGGCACTGGGGGGGCCTGGGCACAGCCGCGTGCCTCGGCCCTGGCCTCCCCCCCCCCCCCCCCCGGCTAATTTTAGCCTCCCCGGTTGCTCTCGGTGGCACCAGCGGGGGGGGGCATGGCCAGCGCGGGGGGGGAGCGGGCTAGGACCATACTGGGAGAATTGGGACCATACTGGGAAAAGTGGGACCGGACTGGGAAAACTGGGACTGGACTGGGAAAACTGGCACCGGACTGGGAGAACTGGGACCGTGCCACATTCCCAGCGCTGAGAAGTGACCCCCCCCCCCCCCCCAAAAAAAAAAAGTCCCAGTCCCACGAAAGAGGGGGGGTGCGGGGGGGGGGGTCCGGACACCCCCAGTGTTCCCGGTGAAAGGAGCAGCCCCCCCAAAACACACTGAGCGGGGAGGGGAGGGGGGCGGAGGGGTCCGGCGGGCCGGGGGGGGTCGGGGGGGGGGCCGGGCCGGGGCCGGGCCGGGCGGGGCCGGGCGGGTTTTTTCTCCGCCGCTGCCTTCGCCCCCCCCCCCCAGAGCCCCGGGCCGGGAGCAGCGACGGCAGCGCCATGGGCAGAGGGGTGAGTAGGGGGCGGCCCACGCGGGGCACGCACCCACGCGGGGCACCCGCCCGGCTCCCGGCAGCTGCCCCCCCCCCCCCCGAGTGGGGACAACCCCCCTCCCGACACCTCCCCCCCCCAAAAAAGCTGCCCCCTTCCCCTCCCCTCGGCAGCTGCCCGCGAGGTCGCCCCCCCACGCGTGAATCCCCCCCACGCGGGACACCCGGCACGAGGCCACCACGAGGGGCGCCCCCCCCCCCCCCCCCGGCACCTGCCTGCCCACGCGTGCCCCCCCCCCCCCGCAGCTGTTGCCCCCGTGGGGGCTGCTCCCGTCACCAGCGCCCACCCACGGGTGCTCCGCAGCCCTGCAGCCCCCCCCCCCCAAATTGCCACCCCCCCCCGAAGGTCCCACTGTGTCCCCCCCCTCACTGTCCCCCCCCCATTGTCACCCCCGTGGGTCCCACGGAGGGAAACTGAGGCACGGAGCCGGGGGCGCTGCTGTGGAGAAGCCCCAGCCCCTGTGTGCCCCCCCCACGCGTGTCCGTGTCCCCCCCAGCCCCATGTCTGTGACACCCCCTTCTGCCTCCCCCCACTCGTGTCCGTGTCCCCCCCCCCCCGGGACAGTGGCCCCGTGCCCGTGTCCCCCCGGCTTCTCTTCGCCAGGGTCCCTGGTGCCACGGCAGCCTCCGGGGGGGGGACACCCCCAGTCCTTGTCGCCCCCCCCCCCTTTCCACTTGACACCGCTGCCCCCCCCCCCCACTTCCCCCCCCCCCACCCCCCCAGCCCAGGGGTCTCTGTCCCCAGCCACCCACTCACGGGCATTTCCCTGAGGACAGAGGGGGGGGGGACACCCCCTGCCCCCCCCCAAAAAAAAAATTATTGGGGTACCCCCAGCAGTGCCCCCACCCCCACCAAGCAGAAACATCCCCAAATGGGGGGGGGGGACACACAATATTTGTGCGTGGGGGCAGACAGCGGAGCCCCCCCCCCCAAAAAAAAAAACTACTTTGGGGCCCCCCCCGCTCTGTGGGGCAGTGGTTGGGGGGCAGCCAGCCGCCCCCCCCCCCCCGGTCCCCCCCCTTGTCCCCGCGGTAACACGACCCCGCTGCTCCCTGCAGTTGTTCTTGGCACCGGGGCCGTTTTCCATGACAGCATCGCGGCCCCCCCACAGCCCCCCCGGCCCCACGCTGGGGGGCAGCCACCGCTCCCCCCCCCACACACAGCCCCCCCCCGGCTTCCCCCCACGCCTGCTCCTGCCAAGCTCCGTCGGAGCTGCCGGGGCCGGGGCCGTGCCACCGCGCCGTGCCAGCCCGCCTGCCCCCCTGCTGCCAGCAGTGCCGGGAGGGGGCACGGGGGGGGGGCCGGGTCACCCCCCCACAACCTCCCCGAGATGGGGGGAGCTGGCACCCGCGCCCCGGCCCCTGCCTGGGGTGGCACCCCCGTGGTGCTGGGTTTGTTTTCACGGCTTGTGGGGACCCCCCGTGGCCGCAGTGACCCCCCCGTGGCCACAGTGACCCCCCCGTGGCCGCAGTGACCCCACTGTGGCCGCGGTGACCCCCCCTTGCCCACGGTGACCCCCCCCCGACCCACGGACGCCTCTCCCCTGTGTCCGGTGACACCGCCGTGCCCCTGATGACCCCCCGATGACCACCACGACGCCCCCCATGCCCACGGTGACCCCCCCCGGTGCTCTGTGCCGTGGGTGCCTCTTCCCCTGTCCCCAGCGCCCCCCCCCGGTGACACCCACCCGCCTGCCCCCCCCCCCCGCTGCGCCCCCCATACCCACGCTGCCACCCCGTGCCTGCAGTCCCACCGTGCCCACGGTGACCCTCGATGATGCCTGTGGCCACGGTGACACCCACGCTGGCGGTGACATCCATGCCCATGGTAATGCCCGTGCCCACGGCCGCGGCCGTGCCAGCTGTGGCGGCGGTGCCAGCGGTGCCCCCGTGCCCACGGTGTCCCCGCGCCCGCAGGATGGCCGCGAGTACTCGCCCGCGGCCACCACCTCGGAGAACGGGGGCGGCCGCAGGAAGCAGAAGGAGAAGGAGCTGGATGAGCTGAAGAAGGAGGTGAACCTGGTGAGGAGGGGACCCGGGGAGGTAGGGGGGCTCGGGGACGCCGTGCCGCCCCCTTCCCCCCAGCGGTGACGGGGGTGGCGTGTGCCCCCGCAGGACGACCACAAGCTGTCCCTGGATGAGCTGGGAAGGAAATACCAGGTGGACCTGTCCCGGGTGAGACGTCCCCGCGCGCCCACCACGGTGCCCTCCTGGCACCCCCGTCCCCACGCATGTCCCCCCCCCCCTCGGCCATCCCCTGTCCCCATGGTGGCAGCGTGCCCGTCCCGCAGGGCCTGACCAACGCGCGGGCGGCCGAGATCCTGGCGCAGGATGGCCCCAACGCGCTGACCCCCCCGCCCACCACCCCTGAGTGGGTCAAGTTCTGCCGCCAGCTTTTTGGGGGTTTCTCCATCCTGCTGTGGATCGGGGCCATCCTCTGCTTCCTGGCCTACGGCATCCAGGCCGCCATGGAGGACGAGCCCTCCAACGACAACGTGAGGGCACTGCGGGGACACGGGCACCGCGGGGGACACGGGCACCGTGGGGGGCATGGACGTGACGGGGACATGGGCGTGACAAGGGACAGGGGCACCATAGCGGATGTGGGAGGACATGGACATGGTAGGGGACACGGGCACCGCGGGGGGACACGGGCATGGTAGGGGACATGGGCACTGTATGGGGACACAGGGGACACGGCAGGGGACACGGGCACTGCGGGGGACACGGGCACTTCGGGGGGCATGGACATGGCAGGGGACACAGGCATGACAAGGGACAGGGGTACCATAGTGGACATGGGAGGACATGGACATGGTAGGGGACACAGGCACCACAGGGGAACGTAGGGGACATGGACACGGCAGGGGACACGGGCACCACGGGGGGCCATGGGCATGTCCCCGGGCACGCTGGGGACGGTGACACACTGCCTGTCCCCAGCTCTACCTGGGGGTGGTGCTGGCTGCCGTCGTCATCGTCACCGGCTGCTTCTCCTACTACCAAGAAGCCAAAAGCTCCAAGATCATGGACTCCTTCAAGAACATGGTGCCCCAGGTAGGCGCCCCGGGGCCCCTGTCCCTGCACCCTGCCAGGCTGTTGGAGGGGGGTCCTGGGGGGGCCTTGGCAGGACCTCAGGGTGCCCTGCGCCCCACAGCAAGCGCTGGTGATCCGCGAGGGCGAAAAGATCCAGATCAACGCCGAGAACGTGGTGGTGGGCGACCTGGTGGAGGTCAAGGGGGGTGACCGGGTGCCCGCCGACATGCGCATCATCTCCTCCCACGGCTGCAAGGTGAGTGGGGGGGGCACCTGGTGATGTGGTGACAGGGGGGCACTGCTGGTGGCACGGGATGGACGCAGGGACTGGCACCGGGTGGGCACCGGGACTGGCACGGGGTGGGCACCATGGGGTGGGCACCAGTGGTGATATGGGATGGACACCGGGACTGGCACGAGGTGGGCACCAGGACTCAATCAGGCTGGGCACCAGGACCTTTGGGTGCTGTGGCTGCTGTGGGGACCCCAGAGCTGGTCTGGGGACACCGGGGCTGGCCGAGGGGGGGTGTCCCATGCCCCCCGGTACCCACTGCTGCCCGTGCCAGGTGGACAACTCCTCGCTGACCGGGGAGTCGGAGCCCCAGACCCGCTCGCCCGAGTTCACCCACGAGAACCCGCTGGAGACCCGCAACATCTGCTTCTTCTCCACCAACTGCGTGGAAGGTGGGTGCCCATGGGTGCTGGCGGTGTCCCCGTTTCCTCCCCCGTGTCCCCAGTGGGACACGTCCCTCATGTCCCCTGGGTGGGTGCGTGCCCACGTGCTGTGGTGCACACTAGTGGGCACGTCACTTGATGGCCCCTGTGTCCCCTGTGGGGGTGGGTGTCCCCCAGGGCCCCCTTCGTGGCCGGGTGTCCTTAGCCTGGAGGGTGCCCCTACGCGTGTGGGTGTCCCCGGTGCACGGAGGGGACGCGTGACCCCGTGGCTGTCCCCCAGGCACTGCCCGGGGCATTGTCATCTCCACGGGGGACCGGACGGTGATGGGGCGCATCGCCTCGCTGGCCTCGGGGCTGGAGGTGGGCCGCACGCCCATTGCCATGGAGATCGAGCACTTCATCCGCCTCATCACCGGCGTCGCCGTCTTCCTCGGCCTCTCCTTCTTCATCCTCTCCCTCATCCTCGGCTACACCTGGCTGGAGGCCGTCATCTTCCTCATCGGCATCATTGTGGCCAACGTCCCCGAGGGGCTGCTGGCCACCGTCACCGTAAGGGCCCCCAGGGGAGCAGATGGGGGAGAAGGTGCTGTGAGGGCACTGGTTCTGGTGGGAGGGAGGTGGTGGGGACTGGTGCTACCAGGCTCGGCTGGTCCTGCTGCACCCAGCACCTCTCGGTGCCCTCTGAGGGCTGGGGGTGCCCCCTGACACCCGTGGGTGCCCCCCCAGGTGTGCCTGACGCTGACGGCCAAGCGCATGGCGCGCAAGAACTGCCTGGTGAAGAACCTGGAGGCGGTGGAGACGCTGGGCTCCACCTCCACCATCTGCTCCGACAAGACCGGGACCCTCACCCAGAACCGCATGACGGTGGCGCACATGTGGTTCGACAACCAGATCCACGAGGCCGACACCACCGAGGACCAGTCGGGTGGGTGGCCAGCCCCCGGCCCCAGGTCCCCAACCCCTGGGCACCCCGACCCTTGGGCAGTGGCCCCCTAAGGCGCCTACCTGCGCCCCAGGAGGTGTCCCCAGAGGAGACGGGGGTTGATGGGGGCCGTTGTCCCTCAGGTGCCACCTTTGACAAGCGCTCACCAACCTGGGCGGCACTGGCGCGCATCGCCGGCCTCTGCAACCGCGCCGTCTTCAAGCCGGGCCAGGAGAACATCTCAATTTCCAAGGTAGGTGGCCCCCCGGCTCGGGGCACAGGGTGTCACCACCCCAATCTGCCACCCTGGTGGTGTCAGTGTCCCCACGCGTCACCTTGGGTTCCTCTCCACGCACCAGCGGGACACGGCGGGCGACGCGTCTGAGTCGGCGCTGCTCAAGTGCATCCAGCTCTCCTGCGGCTCCGTCAAGAAGATGCGGGACAAGAACCCCAAAGTCACCGAGATCCCCTTCAACTCCACCAACAAGTACCAGGTGCGGCCGCGGCGGTGCCAGCGGTGGCCACAGTGGCCACGGTGGTCGCGGTGGCCGCGGTGCCAGCGTGTGTCCGTGCCCGCAGCTCTCAATCCATGAGCGGGAGGAGGACCCCCAGGGGTACCTGCTGGTGATGAAGGGCGCCCCCGAGCGCATCCTGGACCGCTGCTCCCGCATCCTGCTGCAGGGCCAGGAGGTGCCGCTGGACGAGGAGATGAAGGAGGCCTTCCAGAACGCCTACCTCGAGCTGGGGGGGCTGGGGGAGCGCGTGCTGGGTGAGCGGGGCCGGGAGGGTGGGGAGGGGGTGTAGGGAGGGGAGGCACAGCGGGGTGGGGGGACGCAGGAGGTGGGGGCATGGGGGGGTGGGTGAGGGGATATGGGGGTATGGGGGCAAGGGGAGGGGGGATGTGGGGATATGGAGGATATGGGGACAAAGGGACATGGGGATGGGGGGGCTGTGGGGGACAGAAGACATCAAGGACACAGGGACATGGGGACACAGGGACATGGGACACTGGGACATGGGATTGGGGACGTGGCAGAAGAGGGAGCACTGGGGAGGTGGAGGGAAGGGCCACGGGGACAAAAGGGACATGGGGGGGACAAGAGGGGTGCACAAGGGATGGGGAGGGGGCCACCCCGTCACCCTCTGCCCCCCGCCAGGTTTCTGCCACCTCTACCTGCCCCCGGAGAAGTTCCCCCGGGGCTTCCGCTTCGACGCCGACGAGATCAACTTCCCCACCACCAACCTCTGCTTCGTGGGGCTCATGTCCATGATCGACCCCCCCCGCGCCGCCGTCCCCGACGCCGTCGGCAAGTGCCGCAGTGCCGGCATCAAGGTGAGACCCCCCCCAGCTTCATGCCACCCCCCCCCAAACAAAAAAGGGGCTCATGGTGGTGGTCTTCACCCCCCCCCCCCCAGGTGATCATGGTGACCGGCGACCACCCCATCACGGCCAAGGCCATCGCCAAGGGGGTCGGCATCATCTCGGAGGGCAACGAGACCGTGGAGGACATCGCCGCGCGCCTCAACATCCCCGTCAGCCAGGTCAACCCCCGGTAGGGGCCGGGGGGGCTGGGGGGGGGGGCACGGGGGGCAGGGGGGAGGCCGGGGGCCCCCGCTCAGCGCCGCGGTGCCCGCAGGGAGGCCAAGGCGTGCGTGGTGCACGGCTCCGACCTGAAGGACATGACGGCCGAGCAGCTCGACGAGATCCTCAAGAACCACACCGAGATCGTCTTCGCCCGCACGTCGCCCCAGCAGAAGCTGATCATCGTGGAGGGCTGCCAGCGACAGGTGGGCGTCCCGCGGCCCCCCCACAGCGTCCCCGTTCCCCCCTGGGTGGCCCTGTCCCCTGTCCCCGTGTCTCGTGGTGCCCACGTCCCTGAGACCCGTGGTGCCCCGTCCCTGCGCCCCGTGGAGTCACCGTGCCCCATGATGTCCCCACCCCTGCTCCCTGCGGTGCTCCTGTCCTTGTGCCCTTGGTCCTCTGTCCCCATGTCCCACAGTGCCATAATCCCATGGCCCACGGTGTCCCCATCCCCACGCTGTCCCTGTCCCCACGGTGTCCCCATCCCTGCAGTGTCCCTGTCCCCTCGGTGTCCCCATCCCCACAGTGCCCCCATCCCCATCCTTGCAGTGTCCCCATCCCCATGGTGTCCCCATCCCCACGGTGCCCCCATCCCCACGGTGTCCCCGTCCCCCCCACCCCCCGGTGCCTGACCCCCGTGTCCCCAGGGCGCCATCGTGGCGGTGACGGGCGATGGCGTCAACGACTCCCCGGCGCTGAAGAAGGCCGACATCGGCATCGCCATGGGCATCGCCGGCTCCGACGTCTCCAAGCAGGCGGCCGACATGATCCTGCTGGACGACAACTTCGCCTCCATCGTCACCGGCGTGGAGGAAGGTCAGGAGCCACCCATGGGTGTCACCACCCCCGTGGTGTCCCAGGGGGGGAGCACCCACGGGTGGTGACCCCGCCGCCCCGTTGTCCCCAGGGCGGTTGATTTTCGATAATTTGAAGAAATCCATCGCCTACACGCTGACCAGCAACATCCCCGAGATCACGCCCTTCCTCCTCTTCATCATCGCCAACATCCCGCTGCCGCTCGGCACCGTCACCATCCTCTGCATCGACCTGGGCACCGACATGGTGAGGGGGGGCGGCACGGGGGTGGCACAGGGGTGGCACAGGGGTGACAAGGGGGTGACTGGGGGTGACGGGGGGGGCACAGGGGTGATGGGGGGTGACACGGCAGTGACCAGGGGTGACATAGGTGATGGAGGGTGACAGGGGGGGTGGCACAGGGGGTGACACGGGATGACAGGGGGGTGACAGGGGGTGACATGGGGGTGACTGGGGGTGACCAGGGGTGACGGGGGGTGACGGGGCGTGACACGGCGGTGACTGGAGGTGACACAGGGGTGACGGGGGGTGACAAGGGGATGACTGGGGGTAGCACGGGGGTGACACAGGAGTGACTGGGGGTGATGGGGGGTGGCACAGGGGTGACGGGGGGTGACGGGGGGTGATGGGGGATGACGGGGGTGACGATGCCACCCAGGTCCCTGCCATCTCCTTGGCCTACGAGGCGGCCGAGAGCGACATCATGAAGCGGCAGCCCCGCAACCCACGGACGGACAAACTGGTGAACGAGCGGCTGATCAGCATGGCCTACGGGCAGATCGGTGAGCGCCCCCCCGGGGGGGGGGGGGGGGGCCGGCACCCCTGCCCGCACCTCGGGACCCACTGGGGACACCGCGAGAGCTGGGGGGCACCAGGACTCCGAGTAGCACCCCAGGGCCCACGAGTGGCACGGGGGCACCCCTGGTGAACCTGGGGCACCCACTGCTGATTCCAGCCGTGTCCCCCCGGCTGGCACCAGGGCTCTGGTGGCCCCCCAGGACCTACTGGTGACAGCAGGGCATTCACTGGTGCTCCCAAGGGACACCCCCCTGCCCGGGGCTCTGGGTGACACCAGGGCTCCAAGTGGCACCCACTGGTGACCCTGAGGCACCCATGGGTGATGCCCCCCAGCTGGCATTTAGGAGCACTGGGTGACACCAGGGCCCCCACGAGGAGTACCAAGGGCTCACCGCCCCACCCCACTGGTGACCCTGAGTGACCCCCCCAGCGCCCTGTGCCACCGCAGGGCACCCACTGGTGGTACTGGGGGCACTGGGGGACCCACCGAGGGGCACGCAGGGAGCCCGCTGGGGATACCCGGGGACATCCTGCCGCTGCACCCATGGGTGCCGAGCCGTGGGGTGACGCGGGGGTGCCGCAGGCATGATCCAGGCGCTGGGGGGGTTCTTCACCTACTTCGTGATCCTGGCTGAGAACGGCTTCCTGCCCGCGCGCCTGGTGGGCATCCGCCTGGCCTGGGACGACCGCTCCACCAACGACCTGGAGGACTCCTACGGCCAGGAGTGGGTGAGCGCACGCGCTTGTGCAAAGCCCCCCCCACCCCCCCGTGTGCACGCTCGCCTGCCGGCACGCTTGCACAAGCACTTGCTCGCTCCCTCCCCTTGCAGCCCTGGGTTTGTGCGCTGCCTTTGTGCTGCTCCTCGGGGTGCTGCAGCTCGTGCGCCCTCGTACGTGTGAGTGTGCGGGTGCAGGCACGCTTGTGCAAGGGCCTTGCACGCCTGTGCACCCGCCGAGTGCTGGTGTGCACACGTGTTGTGGTGTATCCGCGTGTGCCATCGCAGAGCCATCCTTGTACACGCCTGGTTGCCTGTTTGTGCAGCTCCCCTTGCACGGCTGTGCTCGTGTGTGTGTGCACGTGCGTGTGTGTGTGCGCGCGCCTGTGCCCTTGCACGCTTGCACTCATGCACAACCCTCGTGCACCCATTTTGGTGTGCTTGCACGTGCCGCCCCACCCCCCACCCAGGCGCACAAGCTCTTGCACACCCATTTGTGCACTCCGTTTCTGCTTGTGCTCACACCTCTCGCACACTCACCCACTGCCCTGCCTCCCTTCAGCACCCCTCACACCCCCCCACAGCCCCCACACACCCCCCTGGCTGTGCACCCCCTCCCGGCACACGCCTCCCCTCGCACACGCGCGTGTCCCCGGGGGTGCACACGCGCGTGTGCTGAGCCGTGCCCCCCCCCCCCCAGACGTACGAGCAGCGCAAGGTGGTGGAGTTCACGTGCCACACGGCGTTCTTCGCCAGCATCGTGGTGGTGCAGTGGGCCGACCTCATCATCTGCAAGACGCGCCGCAACTCCGTCTTCCAGCAGGGCATGAAGTGGGTGCCCCCCCCGCCCCCGGACCCCCAACCCTTCCCACCCGGCACCCATGGGTGCCCCCCCCCGGTCCCGACACCCGCGGTGCCTCCTTCTAGGAACAAGATCCTGATCTTCGGGCTGCTGGAGGAGACGGCGCTGGCGGCGTTCCTCTCCTACTGCCCCGGCATGGGGGTGGCCCTGCGCATGTACCCCCTCAAGTGAGCGCCCCCCCGGCCCCCTCCAGGCCCCCCAGCACCCATGGGTGCCCCCCGGGCTGATGTTGTGCCCCCCCCCTTGCAGGGTCACCTGGTGGTTCTGCGCCTTCCCCTACAGCCTGCTCATCTTCGCCTACGACGAGGTGCGCAAGCTCATCCTGCGCCGCTACCCCGGCGGTGAGTGCCCCCCCCCCCGCCCCAAATACCCCCCCCCAGGCCCCAAAATCCCCCTGCCCCCTTAGGGTGCAGCCCCCCCGACCCCCTCCAGTGCCCCACAGTGGGCTCTGCCCCCAGATGTGGAGCACCGGACCCCAAACCAACTGCCCCCCCCCCCCCCAGATGGTCACTGCCCCCCCCAAATCCCCCTGCCCCTCTCCAGCCCCCCAATATGGGCACTGCCCCCCCCACGCACCCCCACCTTGGTCCCCTTCTGTCCCCAAAGCAGACCCTGACCCCCCCCCCCCAAATTGCTGCTGGCACCCAAAGGGGTGGGGGGCACCCAGTGGTGGTGGGGGATACCCAGGTGGGTGGGGGGCACCCAGGGTTGTGGGGGGGGCACCCACAAGGGTGGGGGCACCCCAGGAAGTGGGGAGCCCCCCTGAGAGCAGGGGGTACCCGAGAGGGGGGGGGGGAGCACCTGAGGGGCTGGGGGGGCACCCATGGGGGTGGGGAGGTGAAGAGGGGTCTCAAGGGGGTGGGGGCACCTCCAGCACCCCCCAGCCCCCCCCCCTAACGCCTGCCCCCTTCCAGGCTGGGTGGAGAAGGAGACCTACTACTAAGTGCCAGCGTGGGGCCAGCCCAGCCCCCTCCGCGCCCCCCCCCCCCCACCCGTGGGACCCCCAGCCACGGGGGTCCCGGCGCCCCCCCCCACGCCCCCCCCACGCCCCCCTCACCCTGTACTAACCCCGGGGGTTGGCGCTGCTGGGCCTTGGGGGGGGGCATTGGGACCCCCCCCACCAAACGCCTGGGGGGGGGCACCCTCTGCTCCCCCTCCCCATGGGGCACCCAGAGCCCCCCCCGTTGGAGCAATAAACCAATTTAACCCCTTCGGTGCCGGGCCTGCCCTGTCTGTGCTGGGGGGGGGGGGGGGCACTGAGTGGGGAAGGGGTTTTGGGTCCCCCCCCGTCTTCTCTGTCCCCAGTGCCTGCTGTGCCCCCCCCGTGCCCCCCCCATGCCCCCCACACCCCCCTGGTCCCCCCCAATGTCCTCCCATGTCCCCATATGCCCCCCCCATGCCCCCACGTGCCCACCCCGTGTCCCCATACGCCCCCCCATGTCCCTCCCATGCCCCCCCCCGTGTCCCCATACGCCCCCCCATGTCCCTGTGTCCTCCCATGCCCCCCCACCCCCCCATGGCCCCACTGCCCCCATGGTGCCCCCCCCCCATAACCCCATATACCCCTATATGCCCCCCCCGCCCCCCATGCCCCTACACCCCCCCCACCCAGCAGCGCCCCCCCAGGGCCAGCCCGGTGTCGGGGGGGGACGGGACACACACACAACCCCCCCCCCCCATCACGTCTCGCCACCCAAATCCCGGCAGCTGCGGGGTATAAATAACGCGGCGCTGCCACCTGTCCCCCCCCCGGGGACCCTGGGGACTTTCCACCCCCCCCCGGGTGACACCCTGCGGGGGGGGGGGACACGCAGGAGCAATGTGGGTGCGCTGTGCCCCCCCCCCCCCAAATCCACCCCCCCAGCACACGCAGCCCTGGCGTTTTGGGGTGTCCCCCCCCCCAGCTTTGGGGTGCTGAGTCAGCAGTGGGGGGGGGGGGGGGGGCAAGGGGGGGTGGCGCTGGGCCCTGCTCGGGTTTCTCCCCAGGTTTAAAAATAAAAGCCAAATAAATAAATAAATAAATAGATAAATAAATAAATTGAGCCAGCGTCACCCAAAACCCGGGGCGGGCACCCAGGGGTGGTGGTGGGGGGCGAGGGGGGGGACACGACACGGCCTGGCGGGGGTCCTGGGCACCCCAATTCCTTGAGGGGGGGGTCCCAAGCGCCCCCAGCCTCCTCGGGGGAGTCCTGGGCACCCCAATTCGCTGGGTGCGGGGGTCCCGGGCACCCCAAAGCTTCTCCAGGGGGGTCTTGGGCACCCCATGACCCCCTCAGGGGCACCCTGAGCCCCCCAGGACGGCTCTGCCGGGGGGGAGAAGCCCCCCCCCCCGCCCCCCCCAGCCTCAGGGCCACCACGGGGGGGGGTCCCGTCCCTGGGGGGGGGGGGGGGGGGGGGGGGTGTCTCTGTCCCTGCGGTGTCCCCAGGGCCGTGTGCCGGTGACCCCAGACCCAGCTCCTTATTTTTAGCCCCCCCCCCCGTGCCCCCCCCCCCCCCCGCGGCTCCTTCCCCTCGGCTCCTGTTTCCTCGTCTGTCCCCTCCTGTCACCACCCTCCCCGGGCCGGAAGGGGCCGTGTCTGTCCGCCCCCCCCCCCCAATCTCCCCCGGGGGGGGGCCACCAAGGGGCTGCGTGGCCGCTGCCCCCCCTCGCCCCCATCCCAGGCACTGGGGCTGCGGGTCCTGGCCGGGCCGAGTCCGTCTGTCTGTCTGTCCGTCTGTGTGTCCGTCTGTCCCCTCCGGACGCCTCTGTCCCCAAGTGTCCGGGTGTCCCCCTCCGGCTGCCACCCGGGCCGGGGGCTGTCTGTCTGTCCGTCCGTCTGTCTGTTCCCAGTCCGTCTGTCCGTCCCCGTGCTGTCCGTCTGTCTATCCCCGGGTTGTCCGTCCCCGTGCCGTCTGTCTGTCCGTCCAGCTGTCCATCCCCGTGCTGTCTGTCCGTCTGTCCGTCCCCGTTCTGTCCGTCTGTCTGTCCGTCCCCGTGCTGTCCATCCGTCCGTCCATCCGTCCCCGTCCTGTCCGTCTGTCCATCCCCGTGCTGTCCATCCGTCTGTCCGTCCATCCCCGTGCTCTCCGTCCATCCGTCCGTCCCCCCCCCGCAGCTCCCTCCTCGTCCCTTCCATCCCCTCCCCCGAACCCCATGCGGGGCTGGGGGCTGCTGCTGGCCCTGCTGGCCCTGGGGGTGGCGGCCCGGGGGGGGTCCCGGGGGGGTCTCCGCTTCCCCACTCACGACGGCGCCGGGCGGCTGCTGCCGGTCCCGGCCCGGGACCCCCCCGCGGCGCTCGCCCGGTTCCCGGTGCTGGCCCTGCTCTACCACGGCCCCCCCGCGGGGAACGAGGCGCAGCGCCGCCTGCAGATGGGGGAGCTCGTCCTGGAGGTGCGGGGGCACCGGGGGGGGGCACGAACCCGAAGATTCGGAGTGGGACTGGTGGGGACTGGGGGATGCTGGTGGGGTGGGGGCGCAGGTGGCACCGGTACCCGCGGGGCACTGGTGAGGAACTGGGGGGCACTGGTGAGGAACTGGGGACACTGGTGAGGAACTGGGGGCACTGGTGGGGACCTGGTGACACTGTAGGGACCTGGGGCACTGGTGAGGAACTGGGGGTACTGGTGAGGACCTGGGGCCACTGGTGAGGAACTGGGGACACTGGGGAGGACCTGGGGACACTGGCGGGACAGGCAGCTGCTTGGGGCACCAGCACCTGCAAGGCACTGGGGACACTGGTGGGGACCCAGGGACACCAGTGAGATACTGGGAGGACAGGAACCAGCACTGGGGACACTGTGACACCGTGGGAGGGGGTACCGGGCAACTGGGGGGCACCGGCACAGGGGACCCCCCGTGGGGACAATGGCAGCGGGTGCCACCAGCGTGGTGCTGGGTGGGGACAGCGGGGACACAGGGAGAAGGGACAGGGGGATGTGGGGGGGGTGGGGGGGCAGGCTGGGGGGGGAGGGGGTCTCTGTGTCAGGTGTCCCCATGTGTCCCCCCCCCCCAGCTGGCAGCCCAGGTGCTGGAGGACAGGGGCGTGGGGTTCGGCCTCGTGGACGCCCAGAAGGAAGCGGCCGTGGCCGAGAAGCTGGGTAAGGGGGGGGCCGGGGGGGGGGCACCCCATGGGGACCCTGCGGGGGGGGGGGGCAGGGGGTGTCCTCCTGGGCTGGCACCAAGGGGAGGGTGCAGGGACCCCCCCCCGTGTCCCTCCTGTAGGTGCTTGGAGCCCCCCCCAAACCCGACACAGAGCCCCCCCTCCCCCCCACCTCCCAGCCAGGCACAGGGACCCCCCCCCATGTGCCCAGCCTGGCCCCCTTGGACCCCCCCACCTGGAACAGCCCCCCCCGGTTTTTCCCCCATTGAGGAAACTTTTTGAACACCCCCCCTCCAGCTTCACATGGAAACATTGGGACCCCCCTTGCCCCCCCCCATCCCTCCGCGAGGCACAGAGACCCCCCCATGCCCCCCCAAAATGGCCCAGACACCTCTGTACCCCCCCTGAACCCCCCACCCCAAGCCTGGGACAGCCCCGTGCCCCCCCTACCTGGCACAGGGACCCCCTGAGACCCCCCCCAGCTTGGTGCAGGGCCCCCCCAGGGCTGAGCTGCCCCCCCCCCCCACGTGCCCCCCCCCCCCCCCAGGGCTGACGGAGGAGAACAGCATCTACATCTTCAAGGGGGACAAGGTGATCGAGTACAACGGGGAGCTGGCGGCCGACACGCTGGTGGAGTTCCTGCTGGATGTCAGTGCCCCCCCCCCACCCCAAACCCAGGGACCCCCGTGTCCTGACCCCCCCCCCCCCCCGACCCCTGACCCCGACGCTGCCCCCCAGGTGCTGGAGGAGCCGGTGGAGTTCATTGAGGGCGACCGCGAGCTCCAGGCCTTCGAGAACATCGAGGAGGACCCCAAGGTCATCGGCTACTTCGAGAGCCAGGACTCGGAGCGTACGTGGGGAGGGGTGGCCCCCCCATCCCCTCCCCTCCCCTCCCCATCCCCATCCCATCCCATCCCATCCCATCCCATCCCATCCCATCCCATCCCATCCCATCCCATCCCATCCCATCCCATCCCATCCCCATCCCCTCCCCTCCCCATCCCCATCCCCATCCCATCCCATCCCATCCCATCCCCATCCCCATCCCATCCCATCCCATCCCATCCCCATCCCCATCCCATCCCCATCCCATCCCCATCCCACCCCCGGTGCCGTTGGGGACTGGGGGGGGCGAGGGGGGTCCCGCTGGCCCCGTCTGGGTGCTGGGACCCCGCGCTGCTCCCCCAGACTTCAAGGCTTTCGAGGAGGCGGCGGCGCAGTTCCACCCCTACATCCCCTTCTTCGCCACCTTTGACGCCAAGGTACCGGGGGTCCCGTCCTCGTGTCCCCGGGGGGGGGGGGGTCCCACGGGTGGCTCAGAGCCCCCCCCCCACACCCCCCAGGTGGCCAAGAAGCTGACGCTGAAGCTGAACGAGATCGACTTCTACGAGCCCTTCATGGAGGAGCCGCTCACCCTCCCCGCCCGGCCCCCCCGGCACCGAGGAGATCGTGGCCTTCGTGGGGGGGCACAGGCGGTGGGCACCGGCCCTGCGCCCCCCAACGGGGGCTGGCTTCCCGGGGGGTGGTTGCCATGGGGATGGTTGCCATGGGGATGGTTGCCATGGGGATGGTCGTCAGGGGAGGTCACTGCCATGGGGCTGGTTGCTGGGGGCTGGTTGCCATGGGGAGTGGTTGCCAGAGGGTGGTTGCCACCGGGGTGGTTGCTATGGGAGGTGGTTGCTACAGGGAGGAGGTTGCCAGGGGGTGGTTACCAGGGACATGGTTGCCATGGGGCTGGTTGCTCTGGGGAGGTGGTTACCATGGGGTGGTTGCCATGGGGACGGTTGCCATGGGGAGGTGGTTGCCGTGGGAGGCTGTTGCTATGGGGAGGTGGTTGCCAGGGGCTGGTTGCCATGGGAGGTGGTTGCTATGGGGAGGAGGTTTCCAGGGGGTGGTTACCAGGGACATGGTTGCCATGGGGCTGGTTGCCATGGGGACGGTTGCCATGGGGAGGTGATGGCCAGGGCAGTGGTAGCCACAGGGATGGGGGTTTCCTGGCGCAGGGAGGGGGGGGGCAGTGCTCGGGGGGGTCCATGCTCTCCCCCCCGGTGTGACACGAATTTGTGAGGCCTCAGCGAGGGGGGGGGGGGAGGGGCGGGCATGGTGCCAGTGGGGTGGGGGGGCAGCAGAGCCCCCCCGGGCAGGGCAGGGTTAACGCCTGGGCGCTGCAGCCTTAATCCCAGATCAGCCCCCCCCCAGCCCCCCCCCCCGCCGTGACCTCAATCCCACGGGGAGGTGGGGGGCACAGGGACCACCCCCGAGGTGCAGAGGGGCCTCGGCCCCCTCCTGCTCCCCCCCCCAAGTTGCTGCAGCCCCCCAGCATCCCCCCCCCGAACAGCAGAGCCCTGGGGGGGGGGGGTACAGGTCTGGGGGTGCCCCTCACCACTTCCCCCCCCCCCCGCCCCCCCCGCAGGGCAACGCTGCGGAAGCTCAAACCCAAGAGCATGTACGAGACCTGGGTGAGTTTGGGGGGACCCCCCCCCGGCTGGGTCATGACCCCAGTGCTCTGTGTCCCCACCCTGTGACCCCCACGAGGTGACAGGGGGGTGACACCAGCCCCTGTGTCGTGTCCCCCCCCCCCAGGAGGATGACATCAATGGGATCCACATTGTGGCCTTCGCAGAGGAGGACGATCCGGGTACGGGAGGGGTCCTGGTGCCCCTGTGGCTTTGCAGGGGGGCACGGGGGGGGGGGGGGGGGGCCATCCCCTCTCACCCCTGTCCCCCCCCCAAGATGGGTTCGAGTTCCTGGAGATCCTGAAGGACGTGGCCCGGGACAACACAGACAACCCCGACCTCAGCATCATCTGGATTGACCCCGAGGACTTCCCGCTGGTAGCACCCCCCCCAGCCCCCCCGGGAGGGAACCCGCTGCTGTGACCCCCCCCCGTGGGGCTGACCCATGTGTCTCCCCCCCCTCAGCTCATCCCTTACTGGGAGAAAACCTTCAACATCGACCTGTCCCGGCCCCAGATCGGGGTGGTCAATGTCACCGATGTGAGTACCCCCCCAGGACCCCCCCCCGTGGCACCGCTGTCACCTCTCACACTGTCCTGCCCCCCCCCGCCTTGTCCCCGTGCCCTCCCCACCCCACAGCCCCACTTCTTGCCCCCCTTGCGCCGTCCCCCATGGCCAGTGTCCCCCACCCCGGCCCCTTCCCAGCCCCGTGTTCCCATCCTGGTGTCCCCCCCCGTGTCCCCCCCCCGGTGTCCCCAGGCGGACAGCGTGTGGCTGGAGATGGTGGACGAGGACGACCTGCCGGGAGCCGAGGAGCTGCAGGAGTGGATCCAGGACGTGCTGGAGGGCGAGATCAGCACCGAGGACGACGACGATGAGGACGACGACGACGATGACGACGACGACGATGATGAAGATGAAGATGATGAAGATGACGATGACGATGATGATGATGATGATGACGACGACGACGACGATGAGGACTAGGCCTCACCATGGCCCCCTCCATCCCCGTCCCCATCCCCACGCGTGGCCATTAAAGCCCCCAAAGAGCCAGGAGCCGGGCCGTGACCGTGGGGACACACTGGGGACACTGGGAGGGGGTGGAGATGGGGGTCCCGTGCGCGTGGGGAGGGACTGGGACCCCCCACCCCCTGGGACACGAACACCCGTGGGTGCCCCTGGCCGGGGCCCCTTCCCACGGTGCCGCCACGTCCTCGGTGCCCGGTGGCGGGGGGGGGGGGGCAACGACGGGGACCCCGTGCGTGGGGACGCCCCCACGGGGGGGGGGGGGGGCGCGGGGTCGCCCCGTGGGTGCCCGGCGCGGGCGGGGCCGGGAGGGGGCGTGGCCTAACGGGGCGTGGCACCAAGGGGGCGTGGCCTCAGGCTCCGCCCCCCGGCCCCGCCCCGCCCCGCGGCGCGCAGAGCGGCAGCACCGAGGCACCGAGCGGCTGCACCGGCACCGCCACCGCCACCGGCACCGCCCCGAGCCGGCCGGTAAGTGCGGGGCGAGGGCACCGGGAACGGGACCGGGACCGGGACCGAACGGGAACGGAACCGGGAACGGGAACGGGAACGGGAACGGGAACGGGAAGGCGCCGCCAGCACCGGGACTTCCCCCCCCGCCCCGGAGCCGCCGCCTCCATCCGGCCCTGGCCCCGCTCCCGCAGCCGGGGGGGGCCGCGAGCGCGACCCCCCCGCGTTATCAATCAATCCCCCCCCTTCCCGGTGCTGACCCCTCCCGGGATCGCTCCCCCCCCTCCCCTAACGTTCCTCCAGCCCCCGGTTGTGCCCCCCCCGCCCCGTGATGCCCCCCCCCCCCCCCGGTGATGCTCTCCCATTAGCGGCCCCCCCCCGCCCCGATCCGCGGCCAGGACGGGGTTAACGCCCCGGAGCCCCCGGCCCCGGTGGGACCGGGGATGCCCCCCCCGTGTCCCCGACCCCCCCCCACGTTGCCCCCCGGTCCCGGTTTCACTTCCCCTTTCGCTCCGGTGCCCGCGGGGGGGTCCGAACCCGTGACCGCCCTGGGGGTCTGTGGGGGGGAACCGGGCCCGCGGGTGTCCCACCCCCTCGGTGCCACCCGGTCCCAACGGGGCACGGGGACCCCCCCCCTATCCCCGCCCGGTCCCCGCGGTGCCACCCGCCCCCTCTCCCCCCCCCGGTGCCGCTCGGTACCGGAGGACTCCCGGCCGCCCCCCCCCCATCCCCATCCCCCCCCCGGTCTCCCCGATGTCCCCCCCCCCCGCCCCCGGCCCCGCGTCCCCTCCCCCGGCGCGTGATGCGGCCACGTGCCCCGGGCCGTGCTGGGAGCGAACTGGGGCCAAACTGGGGCCAAACTGGGCCGAGCCGGGGCGGCGGCGCCACCGGGGGCCGCCTCTTCCGCCCCGCGGCCCCAGGAAGGGGAGGGCTGGGGGGGGGGGGAAGGGGGGCGTGGGGAGCGGGACCCCCCCCCCGGACACACACATCCCCCGGGGATGCCCCGAGGCTGCCGGGGAAACTGAGGCAGGGAGGTGCTGGGGGGGGGGGGCACGGCCAGATGTGCCCAGCTTTGGCCCCCCGGTGCCGGTGCCGGTCCCGGGGCGGTGGCCGTGGGCCCCGCTGCCCCCCCCCCCGGCCCCGCGGGGGCCGCCCCCGCCGTGACTCAGTTTCCCCCGCGGGGGCCGGGCCGCGGCCCGCATTGTCCCCGGCGGCACAAAGGGGCCCTTGTCCCCCCCGGCACACGGGGGGGGGGGGGGGGATGCAGGGGGGGTCCCCAAAATGATGGGGAGCCGGGAGGTGCGGGGGGGGCACCTCCCTCACCCACCCCCCGTCCCGTTTGTCTCCTGCCCGGGGGTGCTGGACCCCAAAAATCCCGGAGGGGGGGGATTGGGACCGTTATTTGGCGCCCCCCCCCACACCACTGCTATCCCCGTGTCCCCCCCCCCCCCCAAAATCCAGCGCCCCCCCCCCCTCCGGGCCGCAATGGACGGAGCGCGGGAGACAAAGGCGGGAAGGAAGCGGCCCCCCCGCATCCTGCCGGCCCCCCCGGGCCCCCCCCGCCGATGGAGGGATTTAGGGCAGTGCCCAAAATGGGGCCGGGTGCCCCCCAGACCCCCCCCAGACCTCCCCCAGGGGCACCCACGGGTGGGTGATGGGGAAGGGGGGGGGGAGCGGAGCCTCCCCCCCCATCACTGATCGGGACGGGCCACGCCCCTCATGCATATTCATGAGGTGATTTGCATGGGGTGAATGGGAGGGCGGGGGGGGGGGCCGGGACAGCAGCTGGGGGGGGGGGGGGGCAAGTGTGCAAGGGCTGAGTCATGGGGCTGGATGGGGGTGGGACACGCGTGTGCACACGTGTGTGTGTGTGTGCACACGGGTGTGCAAACGGGGGGGGGGCCCATGGGTGTGCAAACGGGGGGGGGAAATGCAGGGTGCCCATGGGGTGCAAACAGGGGGTGCCCACGGTTGTCCGAATGCGGGGGTGCTCATGAGCGTGCAAATGGGGGGGGGGGGTGTACACGTGTGGGGGGGGTGTGCACCTGGGCGCGTGTTCACACGCGTGTGCACGTGTGTGGCCGTGTGCGTACGGCTGCGGGGCCGTGGGCGCGGGGGTGTGCGCGCAGGGTGGCTCCGGGGGTGGGGGGGGGGGGGTGCACGTGTCGGGTGGGTGGCAGCGTGCGTGTGCACACGTGTGCCCATCTGTGCCCTCCCGCGTGGTGCCAGCACCCCCCCCCCACACACACACACACAGCACCCATGGGTGCCACCGCCAGGGTGGGGCTGCAAGGAGGGGGGGGGGGGCACCCAAAGGCTAGGCGGGTGCTGTGATCGCCACGGCAACCGCATCCCGGGGGGGTCGCCACGGCGACCGAGGTGCAGCAGGAGATGGAGGGGGGGGGGGGACAGGGTGATAAGGGGGGGGTCCCCATCCCCATGACCCACACCTAGGGCTGGGGGTGCCCCTGTCCCACCCCCCCCAGCCTTGGGGTGCCTCCCCTGTGTCCCCAAGCCATCGTGGAGGTGATGCACTGGGTGTGCAAGGGAGGGGGGGGGGTGCGCTGGGGGGGCTGTGTTGTGCTGGGGGGGTCACATTGTGCCGGGGGGGCCACATTGTGCCGGGGGGGCCGTGCCACGAGGCGGGGGGGGGGGCCGTGCAAGGCCCCAGCGCGTGCGCCCAGCGGGTCCCTCGTCCCCAGCCCTGTCACATCCCGTGAGCATCACATGAGTCACGGCCCAGCGGAGCCGGGGGGGGAGGCAGGGAGGGATGGAGAGCGTGTGAGCGTGTGTGAGAGTGTGTGTGAGTGGCGGGGGGGGGACCTGGCGGGATTCTGGGGGGGGGGGCGGCTGAGGCCGGGCCGCTCGTGACGCGGGTGGCGCCAGCCATGGCCGAGTACCGCAGCCTCCTGGAGGAGCTGGCGCAGAACATCACGGCCGAGGACCTGGAGCAGCTGAAGTCGGCCTGCAAGGAGGACATCCCCAGCGGCGAGGGCGAGGCCATCGCCACCAGCCACCACTGGTTCGCCTTCCTCGAGAAGCACAGCAAGCTGGATAAGGGTGAGCCCCCCCCCGCCTCGCCCCCAGGTCCCCGTCCCCATCCCCATCCCTGTCCCCGTCTCCATCCCCTCGCTCTGCCCCCGTGGCCCCCTCGGTCCCCGCTGGTCCCCAGCTCCGTCCCCTGCCTCCTTTCCTGGTCCCCACCCCGGTCCCCGTCCCTTGTCCTGGTCCCCGTCCTCGGCCTCCCCCCAGCAGCCCCGTCCCTCCTCTGTCTCCTTTCCCCGTCCCCATCCCGGGCTCTGTCCCCTGCCCTGGTCCCTGCCTGTCCCCATCCTGCTCTGACCCCTTTCCTGGTCCCCTGATCCCCGTCCCCTCCTCCCAGTCCCCACCGCTGGCTGTGGCCCCGCTCCCTGTCCCCTCTCCTGGTCCCTGCCCCTGTCCCTGCCTCCTTTCCCTGTCCCCAACCTTGGTCTCTGCTCCCTGTCCATGTCCCCCGGCTCCATTTCTTCTCCCCGTCGCAGTCCCCAGCCCTGTCCCCTCTCCTGGTCCCCATCCCTGTGCCCGTCCCTGTCCCCCAGCCCTGTCCCCTCTCCTGCTTCCAGTCCCTGTCACCTGCTGCTGGCCCCGCTCCTGGTCCCTGTCCCCCGCCTTGGTCCCTGTCCCTTGTCCCCTCTCCCAGTCCTCATCCCCAGTCCCTTTCCCTGCCTGATCCCATCCCCAGCTCCTGCCCGTCCCCAACGCCCCCTGTCCCCATCCCAACTCCCCCTAACCCTATCCCCAACGCCCCCTGTCCCCAACATCTCCTGTCCCCAATGCCCCGTCCTCATCCTAATGCCCCCCGTCCCTGATGCCCCCTGTCCCCAACACCTCATCCCCATCCCATCCTGTCCCCATCTCGATGCCCCCTGTCCCCAACATCTCCCATCCCCAATGCCCCCTGTCCCGATGTCCCCTGTCCCCATGGTGATGCCCCCGTCCCCAGCACCCCCCATCCTGTCCCCCCGCCCCCTGACCCCCCCCCGTGCCCGCAGCCAACCTGTCGTACATCGAGCACATCTTCGAGATCTCGCGCCGCCCCGACCTGCTGACCATGGTGGTGCAGTACCGCACCCAGGTGCTCAAGATCTCGGAGGAGGACGAGGTGGACACCAAGCTCACCCGCATCCCCAGCGCCAAGAAGTACAAGGGTGAGCCCCCCCCGCGCCCCCCCCAGCCCCACAGGACCCCCCCGGGCTCGGTGGGGACGCACGCACACGCAGCCCCCCCCCCCCCGGTGACCCCTTCCCCAAAATGTCTCGGCAGACATCATCCGGCAGCCCTCGGAGGAGGAGATCATCAAACTGGCCCCCCCGCCCAAAAAAGCCTGAGGGGGGGGGCGAGGAAGAGGACGAGGAGGAGGAGGAGGAGGAAGAGGAGGAGGAGGAAGAGGAGGAGGAGGTGGGGGGAGGCTGCGGCCCCCGTGTCCCCCCCTGCCGCCTCTCCGGCCCCGGGGCTGGGGCGGGCGGGGGGGGGGCAGCACGGTCACTAACAAAGTCTTAACGCCCCCCCCCCCCCCAAGCCAGGGCTGGGGGCGGCTCTGCGTGTGCGTGGGTGTGCACGTGTGTGTGTGCGTGTGTTTGGGGGGGGGCGGCTTTGCTATTCCCAGGGAACTCCCCCCCCCCGCTGCCCAAAGCCCTCACTGGGAGGGGGGATAACAAAAACAGGGACCCCCCCCCCCTCTAAATTATGGCTGGGGGAGGGGGGGGAACAGGCACAGGGACCACCCCCCCCCCCAAAAAAAAAAACCCGCTGGGGACAGGGACCCCAGAGCAGGTGGCTGGGGGGGGGCACGAGGATGAAGGAGGGGGCACGTCGGGATGGAGGCGAGCAGCGGCGCTGTGTGGATGGGGGGGGGCCCGTGGGGACCCCCCTGGGCAGGCTGGAGGCTGAGGAGGTTGTGAGGACTCGGCCCCATGGGGGAGGGGAGGGGGCACATTTGCAGCGTGCCCCCCCCCCCCGCCCTGTGGGGGCTGCAGTGGGAGGGGGGGACGAGGAGGTGATGTGTGGGGGGGGGCAGTGGGAGCCCCTGTGCTGGGGGGTGATTTAATGGGGGGGGCACCCCAGACCCCCCCAACCACCCCCCTCAGTGCACGGGAGAATGCTCTAAGACCGCCCCCCCCAAAAAAAAAAAACCCTCTACTTTGCTTTGGGGAGTGGGGGGCACGCAGAACTGGAAGACCCCCCCCAAAAAAAAAAAACGAACCAGGCTGATGGGGGGGGGGGTGTCCTTCCAACCCCCCCCCCAGGGCTGTAATTGGGGGGGGGGGGCAGAACTGGGCCCAGCCCCCAGCAGTGTGTGCAGAGGGGTATTTGGGGGGGGGCCAACAGCTCTAGCTACTAACCTGGGGGGGGGGCTAGCAAAGCGGGGGGGGGGGGGCACCGGAGAGAGTTTATGTTAATATATTTTATTTAATAAAAGCTAAAACCCGCAGAGCCTGCGTGCGGCCCCCGCCTCGTGTGTGTGTCCCCCCCCCATTTAGCAGCCCCCCCCCCCCCCAAAACCCTCTGTCTCTCGTTGCAAAATGACTGTTTGGGACCCCCCCGCCCCGCGAGCCCACTGGGGGGGGGTACCTGGTGCCCCCCTGCCCCTGCTGGGACGCTGGGGGGGGGCAGCACTGTATATTTCCCCCCCCATTCCCCCCCCCCCCCCCCGACCGCGCTGACTGTGTACAGCTCCTATAAAGAGATGGAGATGAAACCCAACCCTGGAGGGTCGCGTGGCTCTGTGTGGGGGGCGAAAATTGGGGTGAAAACACAGGAAAAAGGGTAAAATAGACCCGGCTGGGTGGGGAGGGGGCAAAGTGCTGGGGGGGGGGGGGGCACAATGTGCTGGAGGAGGGGGGGGGAGGCGAGGGAAGGGGAGGCGCAGCCCTCGGCCTCTCTCGGCTGGCTTTTATTGCGTTTTTATATAATATATATTCAAACTTTGACAATAATTTTACCTCGATCCCGTCCCCGTCCCCGTTGGGTTTCCATACATATAAAATTAGGCCTCTACGCGTGGGGGGGGGGGCGGGTTGGGGGGAGCCCTTGCCGCCACTCCCCCAAAAAGAAAAAAGAGTTCTCCTTAAAAGTAACAGAAAATTCAAGGACCTTCCTGCCCCCCCCCCCGACCCCCCAAACCCCCCCCGGGCTCCGGCCACCGACCTGGGGGGGGGCGGGGGGGGCTGTGGGGGGGCCAAACCAAGTGCAAATCACTGATATGTACAAACTAGACAAGCATCGCTCTGCAAACACCCCCGTGGGGGGGGGGAATGGGGGGGGGACACAGCCCCTGGGGGGGGGGGACACCGGCCAGAGCCCCCCCGGCTGGGGAAGAGCCCTGAAGAATGCGGGGAGGGGGGGGTGTGGGGAGGGGGGACGGGGGCCATATTCCCTACCCACCCCCCAGCAGGAAGGGGAATGGGGAGGGGGGGGCACTCCTAGGGATGGGGCTGGGTGGAGGGGCACGCTCCTGCTAGGAACTTTAATGCAAAAATCCCCCCCCCACACTCCCTCCCGTCGGCGGGGGGGTCCTGGGGAGGGCAGGGTGCCCCCCAACCCCCCCCTCCCTGTGGGGGGGCTGTGGCGCTGTCCCCCCCCCCTCCCCCAGGTGGGCTGGGGCTGTGAGGCTGAGGAGGAGGAGGAGGAAGGGGCGGTGGGGGGGGGTCCTTAACATGTCAATAAAAAGCTCAAAGTGTTAGTAGGGGGGTGCCCGGAGCCCCCCCCGCCGCCCCGGGGCTCGGGGGGGAGGTGGAAGGTGGGGGGGGGGGGGGGGCTCACGAGGGCATGCACTGCACCCGGTCCGGGCCTTCCTCCTCCTCATCCGAGCTGTCGGAGGAGCTGGGGGAATCGTCCGAGTCCCCGTCCGGCGCCCCGGGCTCCCGTCGGCGCTGCTGGGGGGGGCAGAGAAGAAAAGGGGGGGTTTAGAAGGGGGGGGGCACCGTCCTGGTGCTCCCCAGGACGAGGAGGAGGAGGAGGGGGGGGCACCTACCCGGTGGTGACGCCGCTGTCGGAGGTGGTGCATGAGGAACCAGAGCATGTGGCTGTCGAACATGTCGGTGTGGTGCAGGCTGTCCTCGTCCCGCTCCAGCTTGTTCTTCTTGATCACCTGCGGCCGCCCAAAAATTTGGGGGGGGGGGGTTCAGGGGGAAGGGAAGGGGTCAGGGGTCGGGGTCCCGCCAGCCCCCGGGGCCGTGGTCTCACCTCCTTGAGGCCGGTGAGCTCCGTGGGGTTCTCGGCTGTGGGGGCCCAAATTTTGACGTCGTGGTCGAGGCCGCTGGTGGCCAGGACGGGGAGGTGGGGGTGCGGCTCCAGGCAGTTCACCTGGGGGGGGGGACAAATGGGGGGGGGACACAAGGTGATGGCCGGCCCCATAGGGACCACAACCAGCACCACCGGTGAGGCCGATGGCCCCAAACCCATCCCCTCGGGGGCTGCGTTACCCCAAATCCTTACTAGGGGGAGAGGGAGGCGACCCCAAACCCGCTGGGGGGGCGTTGCTGCGGTCCCGTGCCCCCCCCTCCCCGTGCTGCCAGCCCCTGGGCCGGTGCCAGCGCAGAGCCGTCCCCGCGCCGCGGCTCCCAGGGCTGCAGAAAGGGCTCGGTGAGCCCTGAATAACGCGCGGGAGCGCCCGGCGGGAGCAACAAAAGAGGGGGGGGGGGGGGGGGAAAGGGAAAGAAAAGAGAAAACCCAGAAAAAGGGAAAGAAAAGGGAAACCCAGAGCCCGGCGGGGAGCGAGGAGGAGCCCGGCCCGGCCAGGGACCCGCAGCGGGGCCGGATCCTGCCCGGTGCCGGGGGTGGCGGTGCCAGCGGGCGCCAGGCGCTGGCACGGGGCCGCGGCCACCCAGACAAAAGGCGACTGTGGGGCCGGGGGGGGGACTGGGGTGGCTGCAGGGAGCCCCGGAGGGACGTGGGGATGCGACGGAGCCGCTGCAACCACCTCGGGACCGGCCCTGCACTGGGACCCCCCCCCCCCCCAGGCTCAACGCCCACCCAAAATCTGGCACCTGCGGGCCCCCAAAGCGTCCCCTCCTCTCCCATCCCTGCACCCGCTGGGGACAGGCAGTGCCCGAGCACCCCCGAGCCTGCCCCAACTCTCAGCCCAGTGTGGGGGGGGGGCCCAAAATGGGCAAAGCTCCCCCCCCTCCGCCAGCACAAGCTGGTGCGGAGGCAGCGGCCGCCTGGGACCTGCCCGTGGCTGGCCCAGAGCCTGGGAAATTCGGCTCAGGGCCGGCCCCGCTGCAGCTGCGGCCCCGTCCCGTGCACCACGCAGCTGCAAAACCCCCGGGGAGCAGCGCCCGGAGCCGGCCCCGCAGCTCGGGCGTCCCCACGGCTCCGTGCTCGTTGCTGACAAGCACCCAGAGGGGTTTTTTTTTACCCCATTTGTTCCCCGCTGGAGCCGTTTGGGGGCTCGGCCCCCCTCCGAGCAGTGCTGGGGCAGCAGGGCAGCTCGCAGCTCCCCGCCCAGACCCCACGGGGATGGTGACACCGAAGCCCGCAGGATGGTGGGGAGGTGCTGAGCACCCCACGGACATGGCTTTGGGGGCTGGTGGGGCCCCTGCTTGGCTTCTGGTGGGAATTCAAGGGGAATGTGTGAAAAGGGGAGGAAAAATGGTGTAGGAGCGAGGAACCGGAGGGCAGCCAGCAGCATGGGGGGGAGGACAACACGTGGGGCACAGCCCCAGGCGAACTCACCACGCCGCCCTTGTCGCCCTCCATGAACTGCACGATCTGGCAGGACGATTTCTCCCACAAGAAGATGTGGCCGCAGTCGCTGCCGCTCACCACGAACTCGCTTTTTGGGCCGTAAAAATTGACGCCTTTCACTGCGGGGAGAGAAACGAGCAGCCCGAGGCCGTCAGGAGCCGGGCAGAGCTCTCCCTACCATGAATTCGCTTCCTGCCTGGCAGCCAGCGAGTTTCCAAGGTTACCGGCGTGGATCTCTTCCGTCCCCAGACACATAATAGCTCATTCTTTGCAAGCCCCAGAGTTTGTGTTAAGGGTCTTTCAGAGGGGGGTGAGAGGCACGGAGCTGCAGAAACGGGCTCCAAGCGGGCGTTTTACCCGGCCGGGCTGCTCTGGGGACGGCTCCCCGAAACCCCAAAAGCCTCAGCCCAGCCCCTTGGCCCCCGCGTGCCGATGGGGAAAGGGCTGCGGAGGTGGAGGGGCTGGCAGGGAGCCGGGAGAAGCCTCCGAGCCCCGGCCCTGCTGCCTGCAGGAGCCGCCCCGGCCTCGCCGCCCTTACCTGTGGCGTTGTTGCGGTGTCCCTTGTATCTCTTGATGTACTCGGCCCCGTCGCTGTGCGAGGAGTTGAAGAGATAGATGTCCTCGTCGTTGTAGCTGGCCAACAGCTCTGCAGTGGGAAAGGACAGAGGGGTGTCAGCGGTGAGCCCGTGGAGGTGGCCCCTGCCACGGCACCGTGCTGCCACCGCGGGGCTCCGGGCACCGCGGGGCCGGCAGGGCAGGGCTGTACTCACCCGAGCCATCGTGGCTGTACACGAGGCAGGTGATGTTAGCTTTGGACTCGCTGTTTACCTAGGGAAACCACACACACAGCTCCCATCCCATCTCCTCCTCCCTCCGAGGCCGCGACCCGCGGGCGTTAGGGCTCTGCGGCCAGCTGCCAGCCAGCACCGAGGCGCTGCGCCTTCCTAAGCCGGGGCTGGGCTTTAAGGACACTGCAAGATTTGGGTCAGAAAATAAAAAAGCCAGGCCGTTTGCCCGGCTTCCCTCGCTGGTTTCCAGGCAGGAAGCCCGTCAGAGGCTTGGCCAGCGAGCGCTGCTCGGCCTCTCCTCAGCGCAGCTCCCTGGGGAGCGCTCTGCAGATCCGGCCCCGCCGCAGGCTCCAGCCCCTGGGCAGAGCCCGTCCGTGCCCTGTTTGTCACACAGCACCGGGGTCCCTGCAGCCGCACACCCCCCGGGCTCAGCACACCCCGAGCCAGGCTCAGAAGTGGCATGCAGGGGCCACGGGGCCGCCATCCGTCCAGCCACGGTGGCCAACGAGAGCCGACAGCCACCGCTGATGTCCCTGCGGTGCCCCAGCCCCACGACCGTGAGCGCTCACCAAGTGGTGGGGGCAGAACTTCTTCAGCACGCCGTTGTTTTCGTTCTCGTCTATCTTCCGCTGGTCGTAGATCCTGGGGAGGGACGGCAGACGTGGGACGCTCGCCCGAGATGCGAGCGAGGCTGGGGCAGAGCCGGGGAGCACAGAGGGCGAGGAGGCCGTACCGCCAACCCCGCTGTGCCAAGACCGGCCCTGACGCTGGGGCAGGGATCTGCGGAGCTGCAGGCGGCCGGGGCTGGCAGCAGTCGTGGCCAAAGCAGCTTAATGTCACCTCTCGTTACGTCGGGGGCACCGTCTGGTGGCTTCTGACAGTGTCAGAGCCCGGGGGCACAGAGGCCACGGCTTGGCGAGGGGGGACGTGACCACCACCCCTATCCTGGGCTCCTCGGGGACCCACAGGAGGGGTTCACCTGATGCGGGGGCACCCCAGGAGCCGCCCCGGGCAGGGCAGGGAGGAGGAACGTGGCTCAGGACACGGCAGGGAAAGGCAACGGAAAGCAGGAGGGGGGGGGAAGCCGCGCCGAGGGCTCTTCCGAAAGCCGCTGAGCCAGCTCGACGCCGGCGCCGCTGCTCGTGAGCAGCCTGCAGAGCCCACGTGTGAAGTGCCGGCGTGCCCCGCGCCCCGGGAGATGCTGCCGGCACGCCAGACGCCCGCGGGGCTGTCGCTGCGGGGAGCTGACGCCGCACGAGCAGTCCCAGCGCCCGGAGCCGCGGCCCCGACGCAGCCGCAGGGAGCCGAGCCTCGGGGGGCTGCAGAGCCCGGGGGGGGGCTGCAGGGGGAAGCCTTCGGGCAGAAGGCTGCTGGCACTGCTGGGCAGGGGGCTCGGCAGCCCTTCTGGAAGGCCTGGAAGCTCGGAAGGGGACTGGGGTAGGAAGAGAGGGGAAAATTGGCTCCGTGCGCTGCAGGTGCCTGTGCTGGAGCTGCTCGCCGCGGGCCACGGGCCTCTGCCAAAAGCAGGTGCCAAATATTCGTGGTTTAACCCCCCCAGCTCCGGGAGAGCTCTGTGCTGATGTGGGAGCCACGGAGGCAGCAGCTCCAGCGCAGGAGGACGCTGCCCTGAGCATCTGAGGCCAGAGAGGGGAGAGCTGGGGGGCGGGAGGGATGGAGAAAGCCTGCAGCTGAGGGGCGGGGGTGCCCCACGGGATCAGGGTTGTGTGTGCCCTGCCTGCAGCCCTGCAGGGGGACAATTCCTGGCTGGGGGCTTCGTGGGGAGGCAGGGGCAGGAGGGGAGGATGTGGGCTTCCCCGGCCAAACCCACAGCACTGTGGGGGTGAGAAAGAGGGGCTGTGAGGGCTTCCCAATGCAGCTCGGGGGGAGCTTTGAGGAAGATTTTAGTTAAGTGAGAGGGGGAAGCGTTGGGGGCTTGCGTTTGCCGCTTCAGGAGCTCTGCCCTGCTGAAGCCAAGAGCTTCCCCGAGCCTTCCCCTCGCCTCTGATGCGCACGGGGCACTGTGGGTGGGCTGGGGACCGGCGGGAGCCGTGGGTGCAGCTCGTTAGGAGAATCGCTGGGCCCTGGGGAAAGGCTGAGCCAGCCCCAGGGCACACTGGATGCTGGATTCCAGCGCTAAACCTCAAAGGATCCAAATCCTCCTCTGCTAATCCCACTTGCCTTCATGCTGCTTCGGAAGCATGAATGATTCGAGCCACAAGTGGTCCTGGGGGGGGGGCTCGGAGCCGGCTGGGCGCCAGGTGAGCCCCCCAGGGACGCTCGTGGCCGTTTTGGGGGCTCGGCTCACCCAGGCTGAGCACAGACTCACCTCACAAACTGATCTCTGCCTCCCACAGCAAACTGGTAGGTGTTCGCTGGGTTCACGTAGATGGTGTACAGACCCACTTTCTTCTCCTTTTCCTTTGTCACAACCAGTTTCCTTTAAGAGACGAGGAATAATAATAACAAAACAACAACAAAAAAAAATCCACCTCGGATTCAAAACAGGGTCCAGATGGGAAACGCAGGAGCTCCGCGAGCCTCTTACTCACTCCCAGAGAAAAAAAAAAAAAACAACACAGAAACAGCCAAACCCACCCAAGCATTTCAGCTTCCAAAGCGGAGCGAGCACATGCTCTGTCTGCGAGTCAAATAGCGCAGGGTGAAATCATCCCCTGGCGTTTGCCTCCAAAAATGTCTGAAGGGTTTTTCACGGCCCAGGCTGAAGCCTGACGGAGCCGGACAGCCAGCAGCGAGAGCGGAATCAGCTTAGCTCCAAAGCCGAACCCCTCTGCTGGTATTTTTCCCCACCCGTCTGGCTGTAACGAGGCCCAGATTTAACGAAATCCGCCGCACAGCAGCTCCCCTCCCCCAGGAGTCTGGGCTGGCTGTTTAGGCTCCGTAGACACGAACACAAACCGAGGCAGCATCCTCGAGAAGGAACAGCCAGCTCCAAAGCTTGTCTTTCTTCTAATTATACCGTTCGGCTTAACGAGAGAGGGGAGCTGCCTACGGGCTGCCTGCAAACCCTGCCTCCCCTGCGCACGCTGACAGCTCCCTGCACCCAGCCCAAACAGCAGCGTGGATCCCCACGAGGGGCGAGGGGGGACAGACCCCAGCGCGCCGGCCGACAGCCTCCTTCCCAAACTGAGCCAGCAGATAAACGGGGGGGAAGGGATGGGGATTAAACGCCCCGGCAGTTTTCGCCCTGGTTATGAAACAGATGGGTTCAGGGCTGCAGACAAAAGCCCTCGCACGCGCAAATAAAACCGAAGCACCGGGAGATGAGCTCCGAAGCGCTCAGTTCTCAGTGGGATCAGCCTCAAAACAATATTGTGATACGCTGGGAAAGCCCCACGCTGTCAGAACCAGGCGGCTGCTTGAACACCCGCCGTGGATTTAGCTCGGGAGCTCGTCAGGAACGGCAGATCCTGCTGCCGCACGGGGTACGATCCCGCACGCCCCACCCGGCTGCTCGCTAATTACTGTTTTCCAATTAACTTGTGATAGCGCTCGTGTGATGAGTGAGGCAGACGAACTCCAGGCTCCGCGCTGCTGCCGGCACCGAGGGGCTGCTCCCCGAGCACCCGGAGGGGCCGGGACCCGCAGCAGTGCTGCTGCTGCCCCGAGGGGCCCCGTCCTGCTGGGGGACGAGGGTTCGGGCACGCTGACTAACGGGGCTCGTGGCCACATCCTCGTGCGGGACGGCCAGACCCAGGTGAGGTCCTGACGCTGCTCCTCCTGACCCCAAAGCTCTCAATTTAACGTCCCCAGCCTGGCAGCAGGACCCCGAGCCCTACACGACCGAGCACCGGGGGCCTCGTCCTCCCCCCCGATCCCACAGCAGGAGCAGGGAAGAGGAATACTCACGAGGCAGGCCGGTCTTGCCGCAGATCAATGGTGAAGACTACAGCATCTTCACCTGCTGATAGGAAAGTGCATGGAGAATCCGGTTCTAGGGCCAGCTGGAAGATAAATACTCGGGCATTGGTTCCCTTTTCACCCGACAAAGGGCTAAGATTCCTTTCTCCCAGCAAACCGCCAGCAGGAGCCCCCCAAACCCCGCAGCTCTGCGCCTGCCCCTCCGCTTTACAGCCCCAGAGCCCCTCCTCGTCCCGCGCTGCCCTCGGAGACGGGGGCAGTGGGTAAGAATTATTTAAGGACCGCTCCCCCCACGGCTCTGCCCTCGCTATCCCCGGCAGCCTCGTCCAGCGGGGAGGGCCCGCGGGCGTTACGGGGCACGGGGCCCCCCCCGCGGAGGCCGTCGGGGGCTCACCTTGTGCGAGGCTCCTTTGTGCTGCGCCACGCGCTTGGTGTTTTTGCAGCACTGGGTGGCGGAGAGCTCGGCCACGCGGACCTGGCCGTCGCGGGCACACATGGCTAGCGTGGAGTCGCCGCTGTTGGGGAGGAACTTGGCCTGCAAGACAGCAAGCGGAGGGGCTGCTCCCAAAGCCGGGGGCGCGGGAGGACGTGGAGGGACCGGAGAGGATGGAAACAGGAGGGGCGCATCCTCGCCCCCCTCCCCTGGCGGCTCTGCCTGCAGAGCCCCAGCTCGACGGGCTGGGTTGGCTGAGAGACCACCGGGATCTCTATTTGGGAGAGCTGGGAGCATGGGGGAGACATGGGAAGGTGCTGGTGGTCTCAGCGCCCCTCCAGGCTGCGGCTGCGCGGGGCTCCGGGCCCCCTCTGGTGGTGGCAGGGCCGTGGCACAGCACCGCGCGGCCCGGCATCCTCCGGCTGCTCCCAAAGTGGGGCTGGGGCATCCCAGCCGTGTGGGACCTCCATCCCCTGCCATCCTGGGGCATCCCAGCCGTGTGGGATGCCCATCTGAGGCAGGACACTGTGGGACAGCCGATTTTAGGGCACACCGGGGAGTTTTGGTGGCTGGTTACCACCACTAGACCCTTGCAGCCAGCTCTCAGCTTGAAAAATAACCTCTCCTGCCCTGCACAGCGCCACGGGGGCGCATCCCGCACGCCCCCCCAGCTTGTAACCCCCCCGCTGGGTGCGCTGCGATACCCCCAAACCCACAGGGACCGCACCGGGGGCTCCCCGGCCCCCCGAGGCCCGTCCCCGCGCCCCCCTCACCTGGAAGACGTTGCTCTTGTGGCCGCTCTCGAACTCCAGCACCGGCTGCCGGCGGACCCAGTCCCACACCACCACCTTGAGGTCGTCGCTGCCGCTGGCCAGCCAGGTGCCGCGCTGGTTAAAGTGCAGGGTGTTGACGCAGCCCGTGTGGCCCTCCAGGCCGTGCTGCAGGCGGAAGCGCTGCACGAAGACGCGGGCGCCGCAGGCCTCGTAGACGAAGCGGGAGCTGGAGCCCAGCTCCCTCTCGCGCAGGGCGTGGACGGCCTGCCAGCGGGGCTGGGGCAGCGCCGTGGTCTCCGAGGACACCCAGTCCTCCAGCGCCTGCTCGTCGTCCGAGGAGTCTTGCTCGTGGTTGGCGCGCTTGCGCTGGGCGCGGCGGTGGGCCCGCTGCTCTTCCTCCTCGTCCTCCTCCTCCTCCTCCTCCGAGTGCGAGCGGTCGAGGGCCCGGCTCTCCTCGGTGATGGAGTAGTGCCCCGTGTCGTCCATGCTGTCAGAGTCCTTCTCCTCCCCCGAGCTCTCCGTGTCCGTGTCCCGGCTCTCGGCGCTGGTGCGGTTGGCCCCCACGTCGTCTCCCGTCAGGCTCAGGCTGAGGTCGGAGGCCTCCACCTCGATGCCGGAGGAGGTTTCTCGGCCTTCCTCGGCTGACATCTCCTCCGGGCTGCTGGACAAGCTGCCTGCGCGGTGCAGGCGACACCGTGAGAGCCTCCCCAGCAGAGCCACGGCGCCCAGGGCCCCGCCGAGACCCCAGCCTCCCCCCCAACCCTCTCTCCGCGGATGGTTTCCCACCCGGCGCTCGGTTTCCACACCCCCACCCAATTCCTTCCCTACCTGAAGGCCCATTTCTGCTCCCACCGACGAGCAAAGCACGTGCGGAGCGTGCCGCGGTGGCACAAGCACCCAGGGCCCCCCCTCGTCCCCTCGCAGGGCAGGCGGGCAGCAGGGACGAGCCCCCAGCCGCCCACCCTCCGCTCCGCGCCCAGCGCCAGCCCGCAGCACCCAACCCCACACCGAGCTCCTCCCTGGTCCCAGCCCCTCCGACACCTCCCCAGATGCCCCCGGGGACAGGAGCCCCCCCGGAGGGGCTGCCCCGCGCTCACCGTTGACGATGTCTGTCTTCCCGTCCATGCTGCTCCCCCTGTCCGACATCTCGCTGCCCCTGGATGCGAGAGGGAGAGAGCAGAAGCTGGAGCTGGGACGGGGACCAGAGCCCCCTGCTCGCTCGTGGCCCCTCTCCAGGGCCCCGCTCCCTAAGTGAAAATCCCCGGCGGGTCCCCACGCTCCTGAGGGGCTCGCGGAGCCCCAAACCCCAGCCCCAACACCCCAAAACCTCTCCCTCCACAAGCCCATGGGGGTGCAGACCTGTCCCAGCCGTGCTCCGTGTGGGTGCCCCCCCCCAAAGCCCCTCTCAGACGCGAGGAGCCGGCTCCTCTCCCTGCAGCCGGCCAGCCGCAGCGCCCAGAAACACCCCGGCACCTCGGAGCTGCTCGAGAGGGGTTTTGATTTCCTCCCCCCCCCCCAGCCACAGGTTTTAAAACCTCTCCCCGTGCTCTGAACCCCCCCAGCACCGCCGAGGGGACGACGCTGCCGGATGGGGAGCATCCGGGGGGGGTCCCCACAAAGTGCCCGGGGGCAGCAGCTCCCGAGGGTGTCCCCCCCCCCAAAAAAAAACACAGCGAGGAGCAAGGGCTCCCTGCGGCCGTGCCCCCAGCGCCACGAGGCGAGGCCGTGCCGCCCCCGGGGGGGTTTGGGCGCCGTCACCTCGCCAGGGGGCACGGGAGGGAGCCGGAGCGGAGTCACGAGCAGCAGCAGGGCTTTTGCCAAGGTGGCGGAAAAATAAAAACATTTTACGTAGGCCGGGCTCGCTCGTGGCTTCCCGGCTATTTTTAGCCCCTTTTTGGGAGAAACTCCTCGGGGAGAAGCTCCCTGAGAGCAGCCAGAGGCGCCCCGCTTCCCTGCGGGGGGGGGGGGGGGACACCCAGGGATGGCTCTGCTCGGGGCCAGCACCCCGGGGGTGCAGCAGGGGCCAAAAAAGGCAAAAGGAGGAGCGGGGGATTTAGGGGGAGCGGGGGATTTAGGGGCAGGCTTGGCCCTAAATCCTCCCCGCACGCCTCGTGCCCCCGGCCCCGACAGGAGGAGAGGGGCTGGAATCCGGCACGGGCAGCGCCGGGGGGGGCACAGGGAGCCCCCCTCTGGGGACACCGCGGCCACCCCAGGGCCCCGCCAGCACCCCGTGGGGACACCCGGCCGGGGGAGAGGCCCCCAAAACGCGGGGAGCCTGGGAAGCGCGGCCGGGAGGGGAGAAGGGAAAGGTGCAGGGAGAAATGGGGGAAAAAAGGGGGAGTTTTGTGCAGCTCCCGCTTCAATTCCTCCCCCGGGGGGCTCCCAGCACCACGCGACGGCCCCCGAGGGGGGGGGGAAGTGAGCCCAAATGTGGGCATGACCCCGAGCGCCCCAGCTCAGCACCCTTGGGTGCTCGGCATCCTCCTGGGCAGCAGGGGTCGGCCGCGGACCCTGCCCAGTGTGGGGGCTGCTCCCGGAGCCCCCCCCCCTGCCCCGGTGCTGCCGCCCCTGCCTGGTTCAGAGCCCCACGGGGTGGGGGCTCTGCTCCCACAAGGTGCCTGCGGGCGGTGATTAGCCCCCGGTAATTAATGCCCAGTAATTAACGCCCGGTAATTGATTAACCCCCGGTGATTAACTCCTGCTCCTCTTTAACAAGGGGACCCCCAGCAGGCGGGTCCTGTCCCCCCCCCGGGGGGGTTTCCCCTCCCACCGCAGGAGCCTTATCACCAGGCTTGGACTTGGCTCGCTGGCAGTGATTGCCCCCCCCCCCCCCAATTACCCTAATTACCCATTAACGCCGCCGGGAGGGACGAGGAAATCCCCTGGGGGGGGGGGGAGGAATCGGTCGGCAAACAGCGGCGGGACCGGGACTGGGGGGGGGGGGGGGGGGGTCGGGCCCTAAAAATCCCCCCCCCGGTGCACAAAACCCCCCGGGGGGGGGGGCGGACCGGGACGGCTCCGAGGGGTGAAGGACTCGGGGGGGGGCTCCTCAGGGGCCGCCCCCCCCCTCCCGGGGCATTTCCCGGCCCCGCGTCCCCCCCCCCCCGGCTCCACGCAGGATCTGCCGGCACCGGGGGGCGCCACGGGGGGGCTGCAGGGCTGGAAACGCGGTGTCTAACGGGGCCTAACTGGGTCTAACTGGGACTAACTGGGTCCATGGGGGCATTCCCCCGGGCGTTTGCAGCCGCCCCGGCCCCGAACACCCCCCAGCACCGCGGCGTTTGGGCTCCCCAGGACCCCGGGGGGGGGGGGTTTGGTCCAAGCGGGAGCCCCCCGGCCCCGTTCCCACCCCCCCCGGACCCCCCCGGTGCCGGGATTTCCGCCGGTCCCCCCCGCTGGCACCGCGCGGGCTCCTCGGAGCCGCTTCTATTTAAGGAAAGTTCCCTCAGCGGGACGGGAGGGGGCGGCCCCGGTCCGACGGGGGGGGGGGGGGGAGCTCCGGGAGCCCCCCCCCAGCGCCCCGAGCTTCCCCCCCCCTCCCCAGATGGTTCCAGCGGGGGGGGCTCTGCCTCGTTACGGGGTCACCGGGCTCGTTAGGGGGTCACTCATTAAGCGCCCCCCCCCCCCGTGATTCCAGGGAGATCCCCGATCCCTATTTCCCCCCCCCCCCAATTAATTCCTCCCCCAATTCATTTCTCTCGCCCCCATTAATTTCTCTCCCTCCCCTTGGTCACTTTCTTCCCCCACCCTCATTAACTCCCCCCCCCTTAATTAACAGACCCCCTCTCTGGGGTCTCAGCACCCTCTGCACCCCCCCAGCCCCCCCGTGCCCCCCCCATTCCCGGGTCCTTCACCGCGGGGGGGGTCCCGAGGGGCTTTTTTTGGCAATAAAAGCACGGTCCGCAAGGACCTGCCCCTAATTAACACCACGGTTAATTATGGTTAACGAGGCCCCCAGCACCCAGCCCGCCCCTTTCCGGAGACCGCAGCTCCCCGGGGGGGGGGGAACACATCCCAGTAAGGCCCAGTATCCCAGTTTAAAGCTCTAACTGGGAGGCACCGGGCCCCACTCACCTGCGCGGCGGCGCCGAGGGTTCGCCCGCAGCGGTGGAGGCCCGGGGGTGGCGGGGGGGGGGGGGGGGCTGGGAGGGGGGGTCCCGGTTTGGGACCGCGGTGCCACGGGGCGGGGGGGGGAACACCGGGGACAGTCCTGGAAGGGGGGGGGGGGGAGGAGGCCCAGGGTGACACGGGTCGGGGTGGGGGCACCTGGGACCCCCCCGGTGACCCCCCCCCGAGGGATGACAACAGCCTGGGGGCTGCAAGGAGCAGGGGGGAGGGGGACAGAACCCCCCCGCGCCCCCTCCTAAGGACCGGAGGCAAATTTGGGGCAACGGGAACGGGCAAAATAATCCTGAGGGCAAAATAACCCCCCCCCGGCCCTGGGGGGGGGGGGGGGGGAATCACCCCCCCCCGGAGCTCCCTGTCACACACAGTGTCCCCACAGGGGTCCTAGGGACCCCCCCAGAGGAGCAACCCCCCCCCTAAAGTCCCCCCCCAAGGTGTGAGACCCCCCCCAGGAGCAGCAGGACCCCCCCGGTCCCCCCCGGCAGGTCCTTGGGAGCAGCACAAACCCCCCGGGCACCCCCGAGAGGCCCCCCCAGTGCCCCCCCGAAGGCAGCGGGGACCCCCCCTCAAAATAAAGACGGCGACCCCCCCCCAGGAGGAGCGCGGAGCCCCCCCCCGAAGGCTCAACGACCCCCGAGGGTCACCAGGACCCCCCCGAGACTCCAGGACCTCCCCCCAAAAACATCCCGGGGGCGCCCCCCCAAAAGGAAGCGGTGACCCCAAGGGGCTGCGCGGCCCCCCCCGAGAGGCAGCGGCCCCCGGGGGCCCCCCAGATCCCTCCGGGCCCCCCCCCCGGGACCACCGGGACCCCCCCAGACGTCCCCCCGGTGCTAGGTGGGCCCCCGCTGACCCCCTCCCGGAGGAGCGGGGCTCTCCCGGGACCCCCCCGGGACCACCGGGGCTCCCCTGGGACCATCGAGGGCCCCCCCCAAACGCTCCCCGGCACCACCGGGCCCCCCCCGTTATGAACGGGACCCCCCCAAACACCTCCCCAGCCCCCCCCCGGGCCCAACCGGCCCCCCCGTGCCCCCCGCGGGCCGATAACGGCACGGCGGGACCGGGCCCCCCCCAACCCCCGTCAAGGCCCCGGGGCGCCGGGAGGAGGCCTCGGGGCCCCCGGTAACGGCGGGGGGGGGGGAAGGCCGCCGCCACCGGGGCCAGGCCGGGCCCGGGAGGGGGAGGAGGGAGACCCCGGCCCCCCCGGGGGTCCCGCCCCGCCCGGGGGCCCCGCACCGACCCGACTGCCGCCGCCGCCGCCGTTCAGGCGCTGCCCCCGCGGCCCCCGGCCCGCAGCGCCATCTTGGAGCGCCGCCTCCGCGGGACGCTTTACGGCGCCGCGCCGCGCTTTACGGCAACGGCCGCCGCGCGACAGCACGGCCCCGCCACTCACCCGCCCCCGCCCCGCCCCCTGCCGGCGTCGCCGTGGCAACGGAGGCCCCGCCCCCTGCCGGGCCCCTCCGCGTGACGGCGGCGTCCTCACGTGACCCCCCGTGTTATTGTAGGGTCGCCCAATGTTAGTGTAGGGTCGACCCTGTTCCCCCCCATGTTATTGTAGGGTCGCCCTTGTCCCCCCCCCCATATTATTGTAGGGCCGACCCGTGTTATTGTAGGGTCACCCCTGTTACCCCCCCCCCCCCCCCCCATGTTATTGTAGGGTCGCCCCCAGTCCCTACCCCCCCCCCGCCTCCACATTATTGTAGGGTCGCCCAATGTTATTGTAGGGTCATCCTTGTCCCTCCCCCTCTGCCCTGTTATTGTGGGGTTGCCCAATGTCCTCCCCCAGTGTTATTGTAGGGCCGCCTCTGTTCCCTCCCCCCCCCCCCCCAGTTTATTATAGGGTTGCCCGATGTTATTGTAGGGTCACCCTTGTCCCTCCCTCCCCCCCCGGTGTTATTGTAGGGTCTCCCCTGTCCCTCCCCACCCAATGTTATTGTAGGGTCCCCCCCATCCCTACAGGGTCCCCCGCCCCCCCCGTGCCTCAGTTTCCCCCTTGGGAGCTGCCGCAGTTCCAACGCTTTATTGGGGCCACCCGGCGCTCGGGGGGGGTGTCCCCAGGCGGGGGGGGGCGTCCCCACATGGGGGGGGGGGGTGACACGAGTGTCCCCAGGGCCAGGCGCCCCCCCCCGTGCGCCCCCAAAGTGACGGCCACCCCCACCCCGTCCCCATCCCACGGGGACACCGCGGGTCCAGCGTCGCCCCGCGTCCCACGCGGCCTCGTCCTCCATCCTCCGTCCTCGTTAGGGCGTTAATTAGAGGCTAATGACCGGGGGGGGATGTCCCCATCCGGGGGTGCCGTCCCGGTGTCCCCGTGTCCCCGTCACATCAGCCGGCACTGCTCCCCCCCGCCCTCGGGCAGGCTCAGCCCCTCCAGGTCCAGGTTGAGGCCGGGGGGCTGCGGGGACAACGGGGACATTTTGGGGCTGGCCCCGCGCCCCCCAGGCCGCCCGGGGTGTCCCCGAGTGTCACCGGCCCTGTGGGGACCCCAAAGTGACAGGGGGGTGAGGGGGGGTGGCACTCACCGCGTCCCCGGCCAGCTCCTTGGGGGGGTGACCCAGCTCCTGCAGCTGGGGACAGAGGGCGGGGTCCTGGGGGGCTGGCCCCGAGGTGGCCCCGGGGGGTCCCCAGATCCGCAGGGGGTCCCCAGGGGGTCCCCAAGCTACCCCCAGGGTGTCCCCACGTCCCTGTGTCCCCCTGTCCCCCAGGGCATGCCCATGTCCCCCGGGTGTCCCTATGCCCCTAGGGTGTCTCCAGGGTGTCCTCAGGGTGTCTCTGTGTCCCCATGCCCCCAGGGTGTCCCCGGGCTGTCCCCGTGGTGCCCCCACATCCCCATTTCCCTGGGGTGTCCCTGTGTCCCCAGGGTGTCCCCCCACCCCCAGGGAGTCCCCAGGGTGTCCCCATATCCCTGTTTCCCCAGGGTGTCCCCATGTCGTCCCCCACGTCCACAGGGTGTTTCAGGGTGTCCCCAGGGTGTTCCCACGTCCCTGTGTCCCCATGTCCCCAGGGTGTCCTCACGCCCCTGGGTGCCCCCAGCATGTCCCCAGGGTGTCCCCATGCTCCCAGGGTGCCCCCAAGGTGTCCCCATGTCCCAAGGCTGTCTCCAGGGTGTCCCCATGTCCCCACAGTGTCTGTGTCCCCATGTCCCTAGGGCATCCCCACATCCCCAGGGTGCCCCCAGGGTGTCCCCACACTCCCAGGCTGTCCCCACGGTGTCCCCACGCCCCCAAGGTGTCTCCATGTCCCCACGCCCCCAGGGTGTCCCTGGGGTGCCCCCAGGGTGTCCCCACATCCACAGGGTGTCTCCAGGGTGTCCCCATGTCCCTGTGTCCCCATGTCCCCAGGGCATCCCCACATCCCCAGGGTGTCTCCGGGCTGTCCCCACATCCCCAGGCTGTCCCTGTGGTGTCCCCACGTCACTCCCATGTCCCTAGGGTGTTCCCAGGGTGTCCTTGTGTCCCCAGGGGATCCTCAGGGTGTCCCCATGTCCCCAGGGTGTCCCCAGGCTGTCCCCACGCCCCCAGGCTTTCCCCAGGGTGCCCCCACGCCCCCAGGCTGTCCCCAAACCGTCCCCGCCGTGCCCCCCCGCGCCCCCCCCCACCTGCTGCATGAGCTCCAGCACGGCCTCGAAGCGCTCCCGCCTGGCCCCCGCGCCCTCCTCGCTGCCCTCGGCCTCCAGGTGCCGGCAGATTCGCGCCATCACCCCCAGCTGCGCCCGGTACCGCTCGTACTGCGCCGCCGGCAGCGCCGCCCGCTGCTGCCGCAGCCACTCGGGGTACTGGGGAGGGGGCCACGGGGGTCAGGAGGGGGTCCCGGGGGGAGGTCGCCGTCCCCCTGAGCCCCCTCCTCACCTTCTCGGTGATCTCCTTGAGCGAGGGGTACAGCACCTCCTTGGACAGCAGGTGCTGCAGCAGGCTCTGCATGACGGGCAGCACGCCGCCCTCGCCGCCGCCCTCCTCCAGCCCCAGCCCCTCCAGCGCCTTCGCCAGCTCCTCGTCCGAGGCCGCCGAGCCCTGCGGGGGGGGGGGGTCGCCGTCACCTTGGGGTACCCACAGCACCCCAATTTTGTCCCCGTGCCCCCCCCCCCCCCCCCCCCGGTACCTGCAGGTCGGTGGCGTTTTTGGCCAGCCCGCTCAGCGTCTCCTTCAGGCACGAGGTGAATTCCTGCTGCGACGCCGCGTCCCCGCCTGCGGGGCCACGAGGGGACGGCTCGGGGGGGGCTGCGCACCCCAAATCCCCCCCCAAATCCCCCTGCCCTGCATCCCTGAGACCCCCAGGACGAAGCCCAGGTCCCCACGGGGCCACCCCCAGGCCCCCGCCTTGCACCACCGCTGCGCTGGCGCAAGCGGGGCCGCTCGGGGCGCGCAGCACCCTATGGAGCAATCCGGGTTTAATTAGGGGAGCTTCGTTAAGCCCTCAGCGGGCTGCTGGCCCCGAGCACGAGGACAGTGTGGGGACACCGAAGGGACACCGAGGGGACAGCGTGGGGACAGCGAGGGGGTGGCCACCGTGCCCCCCGGCTCCCCTCTGCGCCCCCAGGGCTCGCAGCGGGGGATTTGGGGCTGGCAAATCCCAAATTTTGGAGGTGACGCCGGGGGGGGGATAGGCTGGGCCCCCC
Source organism: Somateria mollissima (assembly GCA_951411735.1). NCBI lineage: Eukaryota > Metazoa > Chordata > Aves > Anseriformes > Anatidae > Somateria > Somateria mollissima. Next base: position 563,400 of record OX598330.1, read on the forward strand.
CCACTCACCCACTCTCCCCGCCGCCTCCGAGAGCTTCTGGAACTGCTCCACCAGGTGCGGCTCCTCCTCGGCCAGCTCCCTCATGGCCTTCTCGAACTCGGCCGTGGCCTGCGAGGCCAGCTCGCCCTCAAACAGCTCCTGGAAGAACTTCTCCTGCGAGGCGAACAGCGACTCCTGGGGGGCACACGGGGTTTTGGGGGGGGTTATGGGGTTTTTGGGGGGGTTACGGGGTTTATGGGGGGGGTTATGGGGTTTATTGGGGGGGTTATGGGGTTTTTGGGGGGTCCCGAGGGAGGAGCCCCCCCCCCCCCCCGACCCGTTGCACCTTGGCGGCGGCGCTGGGGGATTTCTCGGCGGTGCCGGGGGTCCCCGGGGCGGGCGGTGGTGGCGGGGGGGGGGGCGGCGGGCCTGGCCTTCTCAAAGTCATCCAGGGCGCCTGGGGGGGCGAGGGGTGAGGGGGTGTGGGGTGAGGGGGTGCCCCCCCAAACCCCTCCTTGCACCCCCTGACCCCCCACAAGGTGCTCAGCCCCTGTTCCCCAAAGCCCCCCCAGCACCGCCGCAGCCCCATAACCCCCCCCCCCACCCCCGCTGCCCCCTTGTTACCCCCTAGGACCCGCTGCGCCCCCACCCCCCTGCACCCCAAACCCCCCCCCAGCCCCCCCAGGAGCCCCCCACCCCTAAAGGAGCCTCACAACACCCCCAGACCCCGCTGTACCCCCATGACCTCCACCCCCCCCGCACCCCCCCCCTCCCCTGACCCCAATCCACCAGAGCAGCCCCCCCCCAGCCCCCAGCCCCCCAATAACCCCCGGCCCCCCCGGTACCCCATAACCCCCCTGGTGCCCCGGTACCCTCCCCGTTACCCCCACCCCCCCAGCAGCCCCCCAGGCCCCCCAATAACCCCCGGCCCCCCCGGTACCCCGGTGTCCCCCCGGTGCCCCCCAGCCCCCCCGGACCCCCAGTGCCCCCCCCAGCCCCCCGGTGCCCCCCAGCCCCCCAGTGCCCCCCGTTGCCCCCCGGCCCCCCCCGCTCACTCTCCAGCAGCTCCTCCAGCTCCCGGTCGGGGTCCGGCTCCTGTCCCGGCTCCGCCGCCATCTTCCCCCGCTCCGCCGGGAGGCGGGGCCAAGAAACCCCGCCCACATCGCCCCGCCCCCTCCCAGAGCCCCGCCCCCTATGCATAAGCCCCGCCCCCTTATTAAGCCCCTCCCCTCCCCGTCACCCCCGGGGCTCGGTGCTGCCGCCTGGCGGCCGCGCTGGGAACTGCAGCCTGGGGCGGGGGAACCGGAGGGGACCGGGGGAGACCGGGGGGTAACGGGGGGGGATGGGGGGGGTGACCGGGTCCGGGACCCCCGCAGCGGAGCCGGGAGAGCCCAGCCCCTCTCCGCCGGGTGTCCCCTCACTGCTCCGCTGGGCTCCGTCACCCTGCAGTGACCCCGGGGTGCGTGGGTGACGGGGTGGCGGCAGCCCTGGCCCGTCCCTGTCCCTGTCCCTGTCCCTGTCCCCGTCCCCGTCCCCGTTCCCTTCCCTATCCGTGTCCCCATCCTCACCAGTCCCCATCCCTATCCCTGTCCCTGTCCCCATCCCTGTTCCCTTCCCCATCCATGTCCCCACCCCTGTCCCCGTTCCCATCCCTGTCCTCGTCCCCATCCCTGGCCTTGTCCCCATCCTCACCACCATTCCTATCCCAATCCCCATCCCTGTCTCTGCCCCATCCTCATTCCCATCCATGTCCCCAGTTCCCATCCCTGTCCTCGTTAAAATCCCCATCCTTGTCCCCATTCCCTTCCCGATCCCCGTCCCTATCCCCGTTCCCATCCCCTGTCCCCGTTCCCATCTCCGTCCCCATCCTCACCACCATCCCCACCCCAATCCCCATCCCCACCCCATTCCCATCCCTGTCCCTGTCCCTGTCCCCATTCCCATCCCTGCCCGTCCCCAAACGCTGCCACCCGCTCGCAGCCCTGGGTGATGCCACCCCCGGGGGGGGTGGGGGGGGGAGGATTGTCACTTCCTTCCCCTTATCTCCAACAGAGTCATGCAAAGGGGGTGTCACTGTCACTGTCACTGTCGCTGCCCGTGCAAGGGGATGGCCAGGAGCCCGGCGCTGCTGCTCTGCGGTGAGGCCGTGTCCCTCCGTCCCCCTGTCCCCATGTCCCTCTGTCCTCGTGTCCCTGTGTCCCCACGTCCCCTCAGCCCCCCCGTGCTGGGGGCAGGGGGCGCCTGCTCCTGGCTGAGCCCCTGGGGAAATGGTGGGGGCAGAGCGGGGGGGCTGTGGGGACGGGGACACGGGGATGGGGACACAGGGGTGAGGGGACAGGGATGGGGGCATGGGGACAGAGCCACGTGGATGGGGCCATGAGGACAGGGCCATGGGGACGAACACCACGGGGACGGGGCCATGGGGTATGGGGCCATGGGGACAGGCATTGCAGAGGGGGATGTGGGGACAGGGACGTGGGGACGGGGATGTGGGGACGTGCACCACGGGGATGAAGTGGCCGTGGGGATGGGGACGCGGTGACAGGGACGCGGTGACAAGGACGCTGGGGCTGGGGACAGGGTGACGAGATGGGCAGGGAGCCGTGGGGCTGGGGACACAGGAGTGGGACATGCCACGGGGACATGGGGACGGGGACACGGGGTGGGATGTGGGGACAGGATGTGGGGCGGCCGCGGGGACCGTGGGACAGGGCTGGCGGAAGCGCCTCCGTGCCCTGCACAGCCGGGGGTGACGGCGGGGGCCCGGCTGCTTTGCATGGGTGGCTGTGACGCAGCTGCGTCCCCTGGGCCCCCCCCGGCCGCCCTGGGAATGCTCCCCACACCCATGGGTGCCCGTGGCCAGAACCGGGGGTGCAGCGAGGGCTGGGGGACACCGCGGTGACAGCAGCCCCTGCGCCCCCCCCCCCCGGCCTCTTCTCCCTCCCAGCCCAATTCCTCAGCCTCACAGGTAAGTCCTTGAGCCCCCCATGTCCCCAAGCCCCCCGTGTCCCCAGTCCCCCCATGTCCCCAATACCCCGGTGTCCCCAAGCCCCCAGCACGCTGGCGTCCCCGTGTCCCCCCTGCAGGCGCCCAGCCCCCCCTGCTGACGCTGGACCCCCCCTGGACGCCCCTGTTCAAGGGGCAGACGGTGACGCTGACCTGCAGCCCCCCCGACGAGCGCGTCCCCACCGCGTGGAGCATCAACGGCAGGACCAGCAGAGGCCCCAGTCACCTCCAGCTCGCCCTGCGCAGTACCGGCCACAACAGCTTCCAGTGCTGGAGGTCCAGGTCCGAGCTCA
>OX598330.1:566877-598003 GCA_951411735.1 Somateria mollissima
GTCGGGGGGGGGGGGGGGCTGCGTGCCTCTGGGGCTGAGCTGTGTTTGTCCCCTCTGTGTCCCCAGCGCTGGCCGGGGGGCTGAGCGCGTCCCTGCTGGTGCTGCTGGCTGCCTCCGCCGCGCTGGGCTGGCACCTCTGGCGTCGGCGTCACCCAGGTGGGTGACAAGAGGGGGGCTTTGGGGACACTGGGGGGGCTTTGGGGACAACCAGGCTGCCAGGGAGCACCCCCACGGAGCACTCACCGTCCCCCCTCCTCTTGCTTTGCAGCGGCCAAAAAGAGCCAGGAGAGGTGAGCCCAGAGCCCGGGGAGGGGACCTGCCCCCCCCTCGTCCCCAGGGTGTCCCCTACCCCCTCGGTGTCTCCTTGTCCCCCCCCCCCAGGGACCCCGCATCCCCTCGGTGTCCCCGTGCCCCTCCTGTCCTCAGCACGGAGACAGCGGAGCCTGAGTACAGCAATGGTGAGTGCCAGCCCTTGGGGACACCGCGGCCCCCTTGGGGACACTGCAGCCCCCCGGGTGCCACTGCAAGGGGGGGGGGGACACGGCTCTGTCCCCGCAGTGTGTCCCCAGGATGTGGTCTACGCCGCTGTCATCATCACGGAGCAGGGAGGGGGTGAGTGCAGGGGACGGGGACACCGCGTGAGCCGGGGAGGGGACACGCGGGGAGGTGGCTGAAAACAAGTCCCCCCCCCGCCACGTCCCGTGTCCCCCAACCGAGGCTCTGTGGCCGCTCCCGCAGGTGGCCCCGTGCCCCCCGGTGCCCCCCAGGAGCCCTCCGTCACCTACGCGGTGCTGCCGGGGCCCCGCGGTGCCAGCGGCCCCCGGGGGCTGTGCCGGGTCCCCAGCGACAGCTACGAGAACGTCTCCTGCGCCTGACACCCCAAAAACAACCCCCCCCGTACGACACCCCAAATACACAAATAGCCGTTTCTCTCCCCAAAATGCCTGGTGTTTTATCCTACCCCCCCAGCCCGGGTGCTGCTCCCCCCCTGTGCCACCCACCCGGTGCCCCCGTCCCACAGCCAGGATTAAGGCGAGCGCCGTGCCCAGTTTGCACCGGGTGCTGCTTTACTGGGAGGAGTGGGGCAGGAGCTGGGGGGGGGCCCAGGCTGGCTTCACCCCCCCCCCCCAGGCCCCCATCACGTCCCCAGCACCACGGTGGGGTCCGTGCCCAGCTGGAGGCAATTTGGGGCTGAAAACGGCCATTTCCTGCACAGAAAAACCTCCGATTCTGCATCCAGCGGTGGCTGGGGGGGGGGGCGAGGGGGGGTCCTGGGGAGGCGGCGCGAGGACGAGGTCAGGATTTGGGCTCCAGCATCTCGTACGTGTCCTGGTGCTCGGTGCTGAGCCCCTGGTGTAGGAGGGGGGGGTTACAGCCCTGCCTGCCCCCCCCCCCGCAACCCCCCCACCATGCAAACCCGCAGCCCCAGATTGGGTGGAAAAAACACCAAAATGGGGTGGGGCCCTGGGTAGCTGCGGGGACCCCGGGGATGTGAGGCACCCCATAAACCACAGCACCCATGGGATGGGGGCACCCCACGGGATTAACCCCCCCCCAAAAAAAAACAACACCCAGGGGATGGGGGCGCCCCACGGATGGGGGCACCCCAAAAACACCCAGCACCCACAGGACAGGGGCACCCCACGGGATTAATGCCCCCCCCAAACACCCAGCACCCACAGGACGGGGGCACCCCACAGATTTACCCCCCCCCAGCACCCCAGGGATCTCCCAGCCCCCCTGCGGCTGCCTTACGGTGTAGATGGCTTCTTCTTTCTGCTGCAAAAAAAAGAAAGAGAAAGAGAAAGAGCTGCCCTGGAGGGGGGTGGGGGGGGTGGACACCCTGCTCCCCGCCCCCACAACCCCCCCCATCTGCCAGCGGCCCTACAAATTGTGAATTTTCCACGGTTTTTCACTTCCCCCCCCCCCCCAGCACCTGCCACCTCCGGGTGCCCCCCGCCGGTTTCCTCCCATTTCCCTCCCCAGCGTTGCGCAGGACGCGGGCGGTCACCGCTGGTCCCCACCCCCCAGAGCCCTCCCCTGGCCCCCCAGTGCCCCCCAGCCGGGCTGTCCCCTCATATGGGGGGGGGTGACAGAGGGACTTTACCTCCTTGGCCGCTTTGGAGGCGCCCTGCGATGCTCTGCGAGCCAGGAACTGCGGGGACGCAAAGGGGTCAGCCCGAGACACCCCCCAAAAATAAACCCCGGGGGGGGGGGAAAAAAAACGCCGCAGAGGTTTGGGGATCCCTCTGGGGACGGGTCCAGCCCCAAAAAGGGGGGGGCCGTGGCCGTGGCGCTCACCTTGAGGCGGCAGTACAGCACGGTGAGGACGATGCCGTAGAGGAAGAGGACGGCGTCCAGCACGTAGCACAGCTCCGGCTCCATCGGCGCCTCTGCGGGGTGGGGACAGGGGGACAGGGGTCCGGGGGGGGGGCACAACGGGGCCGTGACACCCCAGGACAGATCCTGCCCCGGGCACCCCGAGCTTGGAGCCACCACCTCCGAGCTTCAGCCTCCTCTGCGTGCCCGGGCACCGCAGCGGTGCCACCGTCGCGTCTCCGATGGTTTCGGTGAGCCCCCGGGTGCCCCCCCGGGTGGGGGACAGGGCACAGCCCCCCCCCCATTGCGCACCCCCGCTGCCCCCAGGGGTGCCAGCAGAGCCGCCGGGGGGTGCCTTCGATGGATCCTGCCTCACCCCAAAGGGCGAGCACAGCGTTGGCCGGGCCAGGCCATCACCCACGCACCCACCCAGCTGCTCCCCTGTCCCCTGTCCCCCCCCCCAACTTGTCCCCCAACCCCCCCCCAGCTTGTCCCCTGTCCCCCCCCCAGCCCTGTCCCCGTGCCCGGTCCCTACCCGCTGCCGGCACCCGGAGGTGCAGGGCTGTGGCCGGCGGGGTCGGCGGCGCTGGGCGTTGCGCTGGAGGCAGCGACCGCAGGGCGAGCGCTTTCCTCCCCAGCGGCTCGCGCCGCCCTCACGTCCCCCCCCCCCGCCACCGCTTCCCCTCCTCCAGCCCCCGTCCGGCCACGAGGCCCCCCCCCGGCTTGCCACCGAGCTGTCCCCATGTCACCGCCCTCCCCGTGCCCAAGTGCCACCCTGGCACAGGGGAGCTCCGAGAGGCGTCGCCGGCCCCGGCCGGGTGCAAAATCGCAGGCGGTGGGGGCAGGAGGGCAAAAATACCCCCGGGAAGTGCCCCCCCCGGGGCTGGGGAAGTGGGGAGGATCCTCCCGGAGAGGGTGATGCGCCCGCGGGCCCGACATCGAGGGAAGGGGAAGCTCTCGACCGCGAGCCTTGTGTGGGAAAGGGCAGAGGAGCGGGGTTTCACCCGGTTCCGGCACCCGAGGCCTGACGCGGGGACAGAGGCGCGGAGCCGGGACCTGTTTTAGCCTTTATTCGACTCAAATCGGTGAAGGGGCAGCACGGGGGGGGGCGCAGGGGGGAGCGCACGGAGCAGCACACGCAGCGGGGGCACGGCGCTGAGCCCCTCACCGATCCACCTCCCCGAACACGATGTCCTGCGTGCCTGGGGAGAGGAAGAGGGAGGTGAGGGCAGGGCTGAGCCCTGCTCCCCGACCCCCCCCGGAACCCACAGGGGGTCACGGGGGGCGCGGGACCCCCCCGGGGGACACGTACCGATGATGGCCACCACGTCTGCCAGCATGTGGCCCTGCGACATCCTGTCCAGGCCGGCCTGAAAGAGGAGGAGAGTCACAAAATCAGCCCCGAGCGCGGCGCCACGGGGCCACTTTAACTCATGGGCTGCCCCCCCTGGCCCCGTGCCATCCCCGTGCCCCCCCCGAACCCCAAATTCAGCCGATCCTGCGGAGCTGGAGCTGGCAGGAAGGCGCCCGCTGCGGTCAGCAGCCGGAGGCACGAGGCTGGAGGCGCGGCTGCCTGCGTCCAACAGCCGCCGGCGGGGACGGGGCCGCGGCTTCCGGAGAGGGGGGGGCCCCTCTGGCAGCCCCCCCACGCCCCCCCCCAGGCTCAGGCCAGGCCCCCAGCGGCACAGCAGCTGCAGGAAGTGGTCAGCTATCGGCGGGGAGAGGAAGCAGCCTCCGGCTCCGAGGCTCCAGCAGGAGAGGCTGCGGCTCACGCCGAGCCGCCCGGCGGGGACGGGGACGTGCGGGTGACAGCCAGGTCCCCACAGGTGTCACTTGACCCCTAGAGAACCTCGCAGCAGGCCCACAAGGCGCTGGCGCTGCTTGGAGGGCAGATTCGGCCACCCCAGGTTGCCCCCCAGTCCTCCCAGTCCCCCCCAGTGCCCTACCAGGTGGGCGAAGCCGGGCGCCTTGATCTTGCAGCGGTAGGGGCGGCTGCTGCCGTCCGAGACGAGGTAAACGCCGAACTCACCCTGCGGGGACAAGGGGACAGGGCTGGTGACACCCGGGGGGGCTGCGGCGGCCGCGTCCAGCCCCAAACAACACCGAGAGGCCCCGGGACAGGACGGGACGCGTGCGGTGTCCGAGCAGCCCCGAGGGCTGTGCCGGTCCCACACCCGGTGAGCGCTGTCCCCAGAGGCACCGCGGCGCAGGCTGGCGCCCACCACCCTCCTCCCACCCCCCGACAGAGCTGGGTGTCAGCCCAGGGTGGGCTCAGCCCCCCCAAAAAGCACAAGAAGGGCACCTTGGGGGCCTCGACGGCCGTGTAGGTGGCTCCGGGGGGCACCTGGTAGCCCTCGGTGTAGAGCTTGAAGTGGTGGATCAGGGACTCCATGGAGGTCTGCGGAGAGAAGCCACGGCCGGGCAGCGCTGGGTCTCCTCCGAGCCAGCCCCTGCCTCCCCCAGGAGCGTTTTTTTTGGGCTCGGGGGGGGGCCCAGTGTGAACTGGGGGGGGCCGGCAGGAGGCCAGGCTTTTACCTTCATCTCCGCCCGCTTGGGAGGGGAGATTTTGGCGTCGTCCACCTTGATCTCCCCCTCGGGCATCTTGTTGAGGCACTGCAGGATGATGCGGAGGGACTGGCGCATCTCCTCCACGCGGCACAGGTACCTGGGGGGGGGACGGGGGGGGGCTCAGCGTGGGTGCTGTGCCGGGAAGGGAGCGGGCGGCCGCGGCGCGGGGACGTACCGGTCGTAGCAGTCCCCTCGGGAGCCGATGGGGACGTCGAACTCCACCTGGTCGTAGACGTCGTAGGGCTGGGTCTTGCGCAGATCCCAGTGGATCCCCGAGCCCCGCAGCATCACCCCGCTGCGTGGAGAGAAGCGCCTGAGCCGGGGGGGGGGGGACCAAAAACCCCGGCCCACGTCCCACAGCAGCAGGAGGACGGGCTCCGCACCGAAGGGACCCGGAAAGGGGCCACGAGCTCCTCGCCTCGCACACCACGGCCTCCCAGAAGGGGTTGGGGACAGCGGGGGGGCAAAGCCACGCAGGACACGGTGTCACAGCTCCTGCCACGCCGCAGCACCGGTGGCACAGCTCTGACACCAAGCAGCGGCGCCTGGAGCCAGGCAGGGGCCAGCACCGACCCCGAGCAGCCCCAGAGCAGCCCCCTGACCCCAACAAGCAGCCCCCCCGACCCCGAGGAGCACCCCGGGACCCACCTGAAGCCGTAGTTGAGCGCCTCCTCGGCCGTTATCACCCCAATGTCGACCGTGCGGTTCTTCCAGATGCGGTTGTTGCTCAGCATCTGCGGGCAGCGGGGCCTCAGCCACCCGTCCCCTGGCACCACGGGCAGCCCTGTCCCCCACTGCTGCCACCACCCGGGGAACAACCCCACTCTGGCCGTGCCCAGGGAGACCCCAGCCCCTGTGGGGGGGGAAATGGGGCCGCTCCCTCCCTCCCCGGTGTCCCTGCGTCGCGGCCGAGCTCACCTCCTCCACCTCATCCACCCGCATGGAGAAATTCTTCACGAACTCGTAGATGTCGTCCATCAGCCCCAGGGGCAGGTCCTGGGTGCGAGGAGGGGGAGATCAGCCCGGGAGAGACCAGGGGAACCCGCCCCCCAAATCCCAAGGGGGGGCTGCAGGGAGCCTTTACCTGGTGAACCCCGCCGGGACGGATGTAGGCGGCGTGCATCCGTGCCCCCGAGACCCGCTCGTAGAACTCGAACATCTGCAGGGGGGCAGAGAAAGGAGGGGGGGGGGTCCGTCCGCCGGCCTCGAGCCCCTCAAACCGACCCCGAGGGCGGCTGCAGCTGCCCAGCCCCTTCCCCATCCCCGTTCCTTCACCTTCTCCCTCTCCTCAAACATCCAGAAGAAGGGGGTCATGGCTCCGATGTCCAGCGCGTGCGTGGTCACTGCCATGATGTGGTTGAGCAGCCGGGTGATCTCCGCAAAAAGGACTGGGGGGGGCGCAGAGGGGTGAGAGGGGGGCAGAACGGGGAGAAAATCCCCCCCCAGACCCTTCCCCGGGGAGGCAGGAGGCCGCGCTCACCTCGGATCCACTGCGCCCTGAGGGGCGGGCGGATGTTGAGCAGCTTCTCCACGGCCAGGGAGTAGGCCTGCTCGTTGCACATCATGGACACGTAGTCGAGGCGGTCGAAATAGGGCAGGGCCTGGCGAAGGGATCCCAAAATGAGAGTTGGAAGGGACCCAGAGGGATCGCCGAGTCCAACTCCTGAAGAAAAGGTGACCTTGAGGGGCTGCGGCCAGCACCCACGGCACTCGGAGCACGACGGAGGCTTTCCTCTCCCCCAGGGGGCACGGGAGCCCCAAAAGGAGCCCCAAAAGGAGCCCAGGATCCCCAAAAGGAGCCCAGGATCCCCAAAAGGAGCCCAAAAGCTCCAGCCCTGCAGGCATACAAGGGGCCTTCCTCAGAACAAGGTGTGAAGGAGGGGGGCAACGTGCCCCGAGAGCTTTTTGGCTGGCACCAAGCGTGCGGTGCCGCCGTCCCCCCGCTGTCCCAGCCCTGCCTGGGTTATTTCAGGCTCCGTTCCTCCTGCCAGCACCAAAGTTAAATCCGGGCGGGATAATCAACCAGCGGGGAGCTGTTTGCAAACACCACAACCAAATCCAACGGGTAAAGAAGTCCCCGGGCAGCGCTGATGTGGCCGGCTCAGGCAGGGGGACGCGGGCAGCCCCTCGTGTGCCGGCCAGCCCGGCTCAAAGGATCCACTCGGGCTCCCCTCGCCGCTTCCCCGCCACTTTCCCCAAATCCTCGCAGCAGAACGAAAAAAAAAAAGGCACCGGGAGGCCCTCGGAGCCCCCCCCCCCTTTACCTGGAGGTACGTCTTGTACTCGATGAGCTTCTCGGTGCCGCGGTGCAGCAGCCCGACGTGGGGGTCGCACTTCTTCACCGTCTCCCCGCTCAGCTCCATCACCAGGCGCAGGACCCCGTGGGCGGCCGGGTGCTGGGGCCCGAAATTGATGGTGAGGCTGGAGACCTTCTTGTGGGCCGGGGGGTCTTTGTCTGCTCGGGGGGGACAATTTTGGGGGGGGGGAATCAGGTGGGGAAAACACCAAGCAACGGTGCAGTCTCGGGGTGTCGGGGGACCTGCCCCACTGAGCACCCTGACTGCCCCCCCCCGCAGCTCAGGGCACCCCAAAACCCAGCCTGACACCCGCTGGGCACCCAACAAGCCCCAACTGGCACAAGGACCCCACTCAGCACCCTCCAGAGCCCATGGGTGCCCAGCACCCCCACCCCAAAGCCTTTCCCAGGGTCTCAGGCACCCCATTCCTCCTCCTGCGCCCCCCCCTAAGGAGGCTGACCCCCACCCCGGGGCTCCCCCCCCCCACAAACCGGCTGCCCTGGGGGTGCCCCCGGCCCCTCACCGTCCCAGGGCGGCGGCACCCACTTCTCGGTCTCCCTGCTGGGGTACATGATGGCGCCGGCGAACTGCTGCGCCCAGTCCACGTCGGGCTGCCACTGCCGGGCCCTGCGGGACCCACGGGGGTCAGCGCGGGACGGGGAGGCACAGGACCGGCCCCTGGGCCCCGACCCCAAATCCCAGACCCCAGACGCTGGCCCCTGACCCCAGAGCCAGGCCCCAGCCCCCAGCCCCAGATCCCTGACCCAGACTCCAGACCCCAGACCCCCAGACCCCAAACCCAGGTCCCAACCCCAGGTTCCAGGTCTCTGATCCCCAACCCCCGACCCCAGGCCCCAGATCCCAAATCCCAGGCCCCAGGTCTTTGACCCCCAACCCCAAACCCCTGACCCCATGCCCCAGATCCCCAACCCAGACCCCAACCCCAGATCCCAGACCCCAGAGCTCCAACCCCCAATCCCTAGCCCCAGACCCCAGGCCCCCAGACCCCAAACCCCAAGCCCAGACCCCAGGTCCCTGACCCCCAACCCCCGACCCCAGGCCCCAGATCCCAAATCCCAGCCCCCTGGTCCTGGCCCCAGACCCCAAACCCTAGACCCCAGACCCAGGTCTTCAACCCTCAAACTCCCAACCCCCAGCCCCCAGCCCCCAAATCCCAGCCCCCAAATCCCAGATCCCAGGTGCCCAACCCCCAACCCCAGACCCCAGACCCCAACCCCAACCCCCAGCCCCCAAATCCTAGGCCCCCGACCCCCATCCCCAAATCCCAGGCCCCAAATCCCAACCCCCAGCCCCCAACCCCCAAATCCCAAACCCCAAATCCCAGGCCCCAAATCCCAGCCCCCAGCCACCGACCCCAAACCACCGACCCCTGACCCCTGACCTCTGACCCCTGACCCCTGACCCCCGACCCCCGACCCCCAGGCCCCGACCCCCAGCCCCCGCTCCCGCCCCCCCGCCTCCCCCCGGCCCTTCCCTGCCGCCCCCCGCCCTCACCGTGCCGGGGCCGCCCCGAGCCGCGCCGCCGCCGCCGTGAGCCCCCCGGGGGCCCGCAGCCCCCGCAGCCCCCCCAGCGCCCGCAGCGCCCGCAGCGCCGCCATCTTGCCCTTGGCCCCGCGCAGGCGCCGCCGCCGTCAGCCCCCGCGGCACGGCGCCATGTTGGGGGTGGGAGGGTGAAGCCGCCTCGCCGCCATGTTGGCTACGGGCAAGAAGAAGGGCAGGTGTATGTGTATGGGGGGGAAGGGGGGAGCTGCTCGGCCGCCATGTTTGCTGAGGGCAACATCCGGGAAACCGGAGTGGGTGCTGCCGCCATCTTTGGGGCGGGCAGAGGGGCGGGGGTGGGGACAGAGGGGACGGGAGGGGATGGGAGGGGACAGGAGGGGACTGGGGGGGGCAAAGGGGACACAGAGGAGGCAGATGGGGACAGAGGGGAATGGAGGGGACGGGGGGGTCTTGGGGGGACAGAGGGGGGGTAGAGGGGGCTGGGGGGGACAGAGGGGACAGAGGGGGGACAAGAGGGGGACAGATGGGACAGTGGGGGACAGAGGGAGGGCAGAGGGGACTGGGGGGGGCAGAGGGGACAGAGGGGGTCGGGGGGGCAGAGGGGGTCGGGGGGGGGGCAGCGGGGGGACAGAAGGGACCAGAGCGAGCGGGACGGGGATGGCGAAGGCAGGGCTAGGACGGAGGGGGCAGGGCAAGCAGGACCCCCCCACCACGTCCCCAAAACGTAACATGACCCAAATCGCCCCCCCCACCCCCAGGGGCCTTCCCTGCGGGGGACACGGGGACAGCCGGGCCGTGCCAGCACCCTCGGTGACCCCAATTTGTGTGTGTGCCCCCCCCAGGCTCCCCCATCCCCGTGGCCACGCCAGCTCCCGCGGCCTCGCCCTGCGTCACCGACCCTGCTGACGCCAGCGGCTGCCCGGCCGCGTCACCGCTGTCCCCGACCCCGCGCTGAGTCACGGCGGCCCCACGGTGCCGGACAGATGCTGCCCGAGGGTGGCCCCGTGGCCGCCTGGACCCCCCCGGGGGGCACCGAGGGTGTCCCCGGTGTCCCCGAGGGTGTCCCCGGTGTCCCCGTGCACACGTGTGTGTGTGTGCACGTGATGGCGTGTGAGCGCGCACCGCGTGTGTCGGCCCCGTGCGTGCGCTGGGGGCTTTCGTGCGTGGGTCTGGCTGAGACTGGGAAATGCTGGAGGTGGGGACGTGGACTGGGGACACTGGGACTGGAAGTGGAGATACGGGAATTGGGGGTGCTGGAGCCAAGGGTGCTGGAACTGGGGGTACTGGAGGTGCTGGGGTTGGGGGTGCTGGAACTGAGTGTGCTGGAACTGGAGGTACTGGAACTGGGGGTACTGGAACTGGAGGTGCTGGAGCTGGTGGTACTGGAGATGGGGATGCTGGATCTGGGGGTACTGGGGGTGCTGGAACTGGGATGCTGGAGCCGGGGGTACTGGAGCTGGGTGTACTGGAACTGGGGGTGCTGGAACTGTGAGTGCTGGAACTGGGGGTGCTGGAACTGGAGGTGCTGGAGCTGGGGGTGCTGGGGATGCTGGAGCCAGGGGTACTGGAGCTGGAGGCGCTGGAACTGAGTGTGCTGGAACTGGGAGTGCTGGAACTGGGAGTGCTGGATCTGGGTGTACTGGATCTGGGTGTACTGGATCTGGGGGTGCTGGAGCAGATGCCGGAGGCAGAGGACGCTGCCCATGCGGGATGCCAGATCCGGCAGATGCTGGTGCTGGGGACGCCAGCAGTGCCGGACGCCCAACTGGGCAGATGCTGGAGCCCATGGGATGCTGGCAGAGCCAGGTGCCAGATCTGGTGGATGCTGGAGCCGGGGGGGTGCCAGTGCCTGCCAGCCCCCCCCCCCCCGGATGCTGGACCCGGTGAATTCTGCTCGTGCCGGCCGTGGTGTGCTCCCAGTGGGCTCCCAGTGGGCTCCCAGTGGGCTCCTGGTGGGCTCCCAGTCCCAGCGGCGCTCCCAGGCATGCACGGGTGCTGGTCCCGGCTGCAGGCTCTGGGTGCCGGGGGGGGTCCCGTGGGTGCCGGGGGGGTCCCGTGGGTGCAGCCCAGCACCCCGCGGCACAGAGGCCCCTTTGTACGGCGGCGCCGGGTGCCGCCAGCTCCCTTTGTCACCCTCTTGTTCTCCCCGGGGACAGCGGGGACGGCACCGGCACCGCGGCACCCCTGGGGGGTACGCAGGGCACCCCGAGATGGGGGGGGCACCGGGGCAGGAAGGGTGGCCGGTGGCTCAGCCCCGGTTACGAGAAGGGAGGAAGCAGGATACGGCCCCTGTGCTGCCGGGCCGGGGGCCAGGAGGTGACTTCGGTGTGACACATCGAGGGGGGGTCCTGCCGGGAAAGGGGGACACGGGGAGGGGGCCGGGAGGGACCCGCGTGGGGATGGGGGGGGATGGAGGGGACAGGGAGGGATGGAGGGGACAGGGAGGGGACAGGGAGTGATGGGGACAAGGAGGGATGGAGGGGACAGGAGGGGACAGGAAGGGGACAGGAGGGGATGGAGGGGACAGGAGGGGATATTGGGGACAGGGAGGGACAGGAGGGACAGGGAGTGATGTGGACAGGGAGTGCTGGAGGGGACAGGGAGTGACGAAGGGGACAGGATGGGATGGGGGGGGCAGGCAGCAATGGAGGGGACAGGGAGGGACAGACGGGACAGGACAGGACAGGACGGGGGGGGCGATGCGGGCAGGGGATGTTCCGGGGGTCCCCAGCCCCACGCCCCCCCCTTGGCACAGCCGCCCCCGTTCCCGGGGCTTCCCCGTTCCCAGGCTCCGGCCGGGCTCAGCCTTCCCGGAATCGTCCCGGGGGGGGCAGCGCGGGTTTCCCCCCCCCCGCCTCCGTCCCCCCCCCCATCCCGCGGCCGCCTCCCGGCCCGTTAAAAGGCGGCGGCGGGGCCAGGCTCGGCCCCAGACGCGGTGCCCCGGGCCATGCGCTGCGCGCTCCTGGCGCTCCTCCTCGCCGCCGCCACCGGGGCCGCGCCGGGTCCCGCCTGTCCCGTTACGGCCCCGGGGGGGGCCGAGCCCCGGCCCCGGGGGGAGCCGGCCCCGAGGAGAGCCAAGGTACGGCCGGGATGGGACGGACCGGGGGGGCTGGGACGGATCGGGACAAAGCGGGATGCATCGGGACATATCGGGACATGCTGGAACGTATTGGGACATATCGGGGCATTGGAACATATTGGGACATATCAGGATATATCGGGACATATTGGGATATTGTGACATATCAGGACATACTGGAACATATCAGGACATATCAGGATCTATTGCGACATAGCAGGACACAGCAGGACATATCAGGACATACTGGAACATATCGGGATATATCAGGACATATCGGGACATAATGGAACATATTGGGACATATCAGGACATATCGGGACATATCGGGACACATCAGGAGTGGCACCAGCTGGGAGGGATGCGACCCTTCCCAGCACCCCCAGGGGACAGCTGGGACCTTGCAGGGTGGGGACACCGGGGACAGGGCACAGGCTGGCACCCGTGGGGACATCAGCACCGGGGACTGGGGACACCAGCACGGGCTGGCACGGTGCTGGGGGACACTGGTGTGGAGTCACGTGGTGCTGGGGACACTGGGACGGGATGGCACGGTGATCAGGGACATTGGCACGATGCTGGGGGACACTGGTGTAGGGTCACATAGTGCTGGGGGACACTGGTGTGGGCTGGCACAGCGATAAGGGACATGGGCATGGTGCTGGGGGACACCGGGACGGGATGGGACAGTGACAAGGGACATTGGCATAGTGATGGGTGACACCAGGGTGGGCTAGTACGGTGCTGGGGGCCAATGGTGTGGGGTCATCCGTCAATGGGTGACACCAGCGTGAGCTGGCACGGTGCTGGGGGTCACCAGCATGGGGTGGTGGCACGGCGCTGGGGACACCGGGCGGGGGACACCGACGCTGGGGGTCCCCGCCCCGGTGCCGTGCCCAACGCCCGCTCCCCGGCAGCGCTTCGCCTCGCTGCCGCGCTTCGTGGAGATGCTGGTGGTGGCGGACGAGTCGATGGCACGCTTCCACGGCGCGGGGCTGCGGCCGTACCTGCTGACGGTGCTGGCGGCCGCCGCCAGGTCCTTCCGGCACGGCAGCCTGGGCAACGCCGTGGAGCTGCGGGTGACGCGCCTGCTGGTGCTGGGTCCCGGCACCCCGGGGCCCCCCGCCACCACCAACGCCGCCCAGATGCTCCGCAACTTCTGCCGGTGGCAGCGGGACCTCAACGTCCCCGACGAGGACAGTCCCCTCCACTTCGACACCGCCATCCTCTTCACGCGGCAGGTGGGCAACGGGGACGGGCTGCGGGGTGGGGTGGGGGGTGGCTGGGTCCCTGGGTGCCCCCCCCGAAGGTGTTTGGGTGCTGGCAGGGTGCCCGGGGCCTGTCCCAGGGAATTCGGGTGCTTAGGGTGGGACCCTTGGGATTTTGGGGTGTGGGATGGGTTTCTTGGGGTCCCTGGGGTGTCCGTGGGATTTTGGGTGCTCGCGGGGTTCCCAGAGCCCATCCCAGAGTTTAGGTGCTGGGCAGGATCCCTTGGGTGCTGGGCAGGATCCCTTGGGTGCCCACCAAGGCGTTTGGGTGCTGGTTGGGTGCCGGGAATGCTTTGTGGGTATTTGGGTGCTGCCAGGGCCCCCGAGCCTCATCCCCGAGACTTTGGGTGCTGGGAAGGATCCCTGGGTCCCCTCCAACTGTGCGGGTGCCCCCAGGACCTCAGGGTGCAGGCAGGGTCAGTGGGGCACCCGTGGGTGTCTGGGTGCTGGTGGGGTGCCGGGTGCTCCAAGACACCCCCCCTCAGCCCTGTGCACCCCCCCCAGGACCTGTGTGGGGCGGCCACGTGCGACACCCTGGGCATGGCCGATGTGGGCACTGCCTGCGACCCCGAGCGCAGCTGCGCCATCGTGGAGGACGACGGGCTGCAGTCCGCCCTCACGGCCGCCCACGAGCTCGGTGAGCACCGGGGGGGAGACACAAAGGCAGGGCCCCCAGCCCCGGCCAAGCCCCCCAGGGGTGCTGACGGCCCCGTCCCTGCGCAGGGCACGTCTTCAGCATGCCGCACGACGACTCGCCGCACTGCGCGGAGCTCAACGGCCCCACGGGCTCCTCGCGCCGCGTCATGGCCCCGGTCATGTCCTCGGTGCCCCCTGGCGAGATGTGGTCCCCGTGCAGCGCCCGCTTTATCACCGATTTCCTGGATAACGGCCACGGTACGACCCACCGGCCCGCCCAAGCCCCCCGTCCCCTCCATCCCCGGGGACGTCCCGTGCAGCCGTGTCACCTCCCTGCAGGTCACTGCCTCCTGGACAAGCCCTCGGAGTGGCTGCGGCTGCCGACGGTGCTGCCGGGCGCTGCGTACCCGCTGGAGCGGCAGTGCCAGCTGGCTTTCGGCACGGACTCGCGGCACTGCGGGGAGGTGCAGCCGCCCTGCGCCGCGCTCTGGTGCAGCGGCCGCGCCGGCGGACGAGCCGTTTGCCAGACCAAGCACTCCCCCTGGGCCGACGGCACGCCGTGCGGGCCCGGCAGAGCCTGCATGAGCGGGCAGTGCGTGGGCATCGCCGCCGTGAAGGAGCTCAACGTGAGTGCCAGGATGCTCCGGGTGGGATTTGGGCGCCGGCGGCGGTCTGACGGTTCGCTTCTCCCCTCGCAGACCCCTGTGGACGGTGCCTGGGGACCGTGGGGGCCGTGGGGCGGCTGCTCGCGGAGCTGCGGCGGTGGCGTCAGCTTCTCCCAGCGCTCCTGCAGCCGCCCCGCGCCCCGCAACGGCGGCCGCTACTGCCGGGGGGAACGCAGCCGGTTCCGCTCCTGCAACACCGGGGCCTGTCCCGGGAGCAACCGTGAGTGGGGGCCGGGATGGGGGCACACCGGGAGGGTTTTGGGGGCAGCACCGGTGCTGACGGTGTCCTGTGTCCCCCCTCTCCACAGCCCTGGCTTTTCGGGAGGAGCAGTGCGCCGCCTACAACCATCGCCCCGACATCTTCAAGGGGCTGCCGGCCGCGGGGGACTGGGTGCCGCGCTACAGCGGCGTCGCCGAGAAGGACCGGTGCAAGCTGACCTGCCAGTCACGCAGCCTGGGCTACTACCACGTGCTGGAGCCACGGGTGAGCATCCCCCTCCCGCATCCCCCTCCCCGTGGTGGCACCCTGGGGTGCTGAGGCCATGGTTTGTGTGCCGCAGGTGGCCGACGGGACGCCCTGCTCGCCCGAGGGCACCGGGGTGTGCGTGCAGGGCCGCTGCGTCCACACCGGCTGCGACCGCGTCATCGGCTCCAAGAAGAAATTCGACAAGTGCATGGTGTGCGGCGGCGACGGCTCCACCTGCACCAAGGTCTCCGGCGTCTTCACCAAGCCCCGGTGAGCACCCGAGGGTGGTGGCAGCACGGGGGACACCCGCGGGTGCCTGGCGTCCTCCTGCCACCCCCTCCAACGCTGTCCCTGCCCCACAGCTACGGCTACAATGACGTGGTCACCATCCCGGCGGGCGCCACGCACCTCCTGGTGCGGCAGGGCTCGCCGGCGGGCGGCGGTGACACCAGTGACGGCGGTGACAGTGGTGACAGCGTCTACCTGGCGCTGCGGGAGCCGTCCGGCAGCTCCCTGCTCAACGGTGGCTACGTCCTGGTGCCCTCGGAGAGCACGGTGACGCTGGCGGGCGGCGTCACGCTGCGCTACAGCGGGGCCACGGCCACCACCGAGACGCTGGCGTGCCGGGGGCCGCTGCGCGAGCCGCTGGTGCTGCAGGCGCTGGTGGTGGACGAGCGGCGCCCGCCCCGCTTGAGGTACAGCTTCTTCGCCCCCCGGCGCCCGGCGGCGGTGTCGGCGTGGGAGAAGCAGAAAGCGGAGATTTTGGCCATCCTGCGGACCCGCCGGGCGTAGCGCTCGGGGTTATTTATTCGGTTATTTATTGCCCGCGGGGGGCACCCGCCCGCCCATCTACCTCAGCCCCTCCTCAGGCACGGCGGGGGCCCCCCACCCCCCGGGCTGGTCTCGGGGGTCCCCCCCACGCAGTCCCCATCTCCCCTCAGCCACCCGCAGTGTGGCAGGGGGGTTATTTAAAGGTATTTATGGAGCTCACTCACTGGTTTTGTGGTTCTTGGCGGGGGTGCCGGGCTGCGTCGACCCCCCCCCAGCCCTCCCTGCACCCATCTCCTGCACCGAGACTTCCATAGAAAGGAACTTTATTGGGTGCCAGCCCCCCTCCCCCCCAAAAAAATCCCCCACCTGGTGCCCCGCAGCGCCTGGCACCCCTGGGTGCACGGACGGCACCTCCCCAGGGTGCCCAGGTGCCAGAGTCCCCCCCGGTGGTGCAGAAGGTGGCCAGGCGTGGGGGTGCTGCTGCCATTCCCCGTTGGTTTTGGGGGGGGCTCAGACGTCGCAGGCGGGCAGGGGGGCATACGCGGGGCCGGCCGGGGTCCCGCAGCTGCAGGGGAAGAGCCAGGCGAGGACGCAGCCGCTGCCGAACACCCCCTGCAGCAGTGCCAGCTTGGCGCGACACCCCCGCGGCCGCTTCGCCTCCTTCAGCCCCCGGCCGCGGAGCTGCTCCGGCGCCGGCTCGTCCGTGATGATGGACACGACCTGGGATGGGGGGGGGGGCAGGGATGTCACCGCCACCGCCCCCATGGCGCCCCGAAATCCGCTCAGCCCCCGCTGACCTGGTCGTAGAAGACGACGGTGACGAAGGCGCCGAAGAGGAGGGACTCCAGCAGCAGGACGATGCAGTGGGCGCTGGGGGGGCAGCGTGGGGCCGAGGGCTGGCACCGGCGGGGGGCAACCCAGAGCCCTGGGGTCCCCCCCACAGCCCTGGGTCCCCCCACAGCCGCCCATAGCCCTGGGGTCCCCTCCCTACAGCCCTCCGCAGCCCTGGGTCTCCCCACAGCCCTGTATCCACCCCCCTGCAGTCCCCCACAGCTCTGGGGTCCCCCCTGCAGCCCCCCCCCAGCCCAGAGTTCCCCCCCCCAGCCCCCCACTCACGTCTGGACTCTGTTTTCGGCTCCGTCTCCTCCCGCTGGCCCCAGCCACGCGACCAGCACCAGCCCCGCGGCGTAGGCGCTGGCCAGACCTGGCACAGAGCAGGGAGCCAGAGCCCGGTGCCGGGGGGCTGAGCCCCCCCCGGGGAGCCCCCACACCCCTCCGTGCCCCCGCTTACCAGCATAGAAGAGAAACTGAATGAAATATTTCTGGTTTAACTCCCCGACGCAGTTATTGATCCTGCAGACAGACAGCGCGACGGGTGACACCTCGCTGTCCCTCGGAGCATCTTCTGGGGACGCTGGGGGGGTCCCCAGTGACATGGGGGGGGTCCCGGGGCACCTACCAGGGGCAGTGGTGGTCCATGCGGCGCACGCAGCGGTGGCAGACGCGGCAGTGGTGGGCGCGGGGGGGGGCGATACGCCTCGCAGCGGCTGCAGACCGTCCACTCCTCGGGGCTCTGGGGGTGGGGGGGCAGCGCTCAGCCCCCCCCCCAAACCGAGGCTGCCCCCAAAAAAGCCCCCCCCACACACACACCGGGGTCTCACCTGCTCGGTTTTGCGCGGGGCGGCGCTGCGCAGGTCCGAGAAGTCGATGGCGGTGCCGGGGAGGGGAACGGTGCCTGGGGGGGGGTGTGGGGGGGTCGTGAGCCCCCACCTCACCTCACCGGGGGGCCGGTGCCGGTACGAGGAGGGGTCGGGGGTGGCGGGCGGCGCTCACCGGGGTCGGCGAAGACGGCGCGCGTGTGGCAGGCCAGCAGCAGCAGCACGATGAGGTTGAACGTCACGGCGTGGAACGGGCACCACGGGCTGCGGGGGGGGGGGCACAAAGGGGTCAGGGCAGCGCCGGCACCACGGGGACCCCGGAGGCGTTGGGGGAACCCCATGGACCCCAAACCCCGAGGACCCAGCACCCCGGGGACCCCACAGAGCCAGCGCCCCGTACATGTCAAAGGGGACCCAGCACCCCGGGGAGAGCCCAGGGAGCCTGCACCCCATAAATCCAGAACCCCGGGGACCCCGTAGACATTGGGGGAACCCCATGGATCCCAAAACCCAAGGACCCAGCACCCCGGGGACCCCACAAACCCAGTGCCCCCCAGAGACTGGAGGGGACCCAGCACCCTGGGGAGACCCCAGGGACCCTGCACCCCAGGGACCTGCCTGGGACCCCAACCCCAGGGACCCAGGACCCTCGGGGGGGACCCAGGACCCTCGGGGGTCCCCACAGCCCCCATATCCCTACCGGGACCCCCAGGGACCCCACAGACCCAACACCCAGGGGGAGACCTTGCAGGGCCCCAACCCCGGGGACCCAGGAGCCCGGGGGGGTCCCCACGGCCCAAGGGACCGGCACGGGGAGGCGACGCCGGGCCTGGTGCCCCCCGGTACCTCCCGGTTCCCCGCTGATTCCCTTCCGGCTCCTCCGGTTCCCTCCCGATGCCCCCCAGATCCCCTCCAGTGCCCCCCGGTTCCCTCCCGGTTCCTCCCAGTTCCCTCCCCAGAGCCTCCCGGTGCCCCCCGGTTCCCCTCGGTGCCCTCCCAGTTCCCCCCCAGTGCCTCCCGGTGCTTCCCAGTGTCTCCCAGTTCCCTCCTGGTTTCCCCCCGATGCCCCCCGGTTCCCTCCCAGTCCCTCCCGGTTCCTCCCGGTGCCCTCCGGTTCCCCTCGGTGCCCTCCCAGTTCCCTCCCAGTGCCCCCCGGTTCCTCCCGGTTCCCCCCGGTTCCCCCCGGTGCCACCTGCCGCGGAGGGCGGGCCCGGGCAGGACGTGTGCGAGCACGGCGTAGTCGGCGTATCCCACGCTGAGGTAGGCGAGCAGCGGGCAGAGGGCGCCGCACGGGTCCCGCCCGCACCGCGCCGCCGCCGCCGCCGCCGCCGCCATCCCGGCGCCCCCCCCCCCACCGCCGCCGCCCTCCCGCCGCGGCACTTCCGGCTCGCCCGCCGCACCCAATCGGAGCGCCCGCTCGGCGTGACGTCACGAGAAAAAGGGCGGGGCAACCACACCGGCAGGGCGGTGGCGGCGTGCGCGGTTGCCGCGGCAACGGGGGGCGGGGATTAGTGGGCCACGCCCCATAAGGGGAGGCGCTTCGCATCGCCCCGCCCCCTATCGCTGGCTCGGCGTCCCCCGGGTCCTAGCGCCCGCCCGCCGCCGGTGCCGGCCCCGCGCCCCCCCCCTCCGGCTCCCCCCGGGCCGTCCCCCGGGGCGGGCACCCCGAGCCCTGCCCGGTCCCGCCCGGTCCCGCCCCCGCCCTCCCGCAGCCGCGCGGCCCCTTTAAGGCCTCGCCACGTCCGCGCCGCCCGCCCCGCTCCGAGATGGCGGCGGCCGGGAGGGGCTGAGCCCGGTGGCGGCGGCTTCAGCACCACCGGGGCCCGGCCGGGAGCTCCGGGGCCGCTCCCTCGGTTCCGCAGCGTCCCCGCCATGAGGCCCGGCCCCCGCGCAGACCCGGCCCAGGCCCCGGGGGCGGCCCCGTGAAGGCCCCGGTGCCGCCCGGTGAAGGCCCCGCCCGGCGAAGGGAGGCTCCGGGACCGCCCCGGTGAGGACCCGGCGGAGGAGAGCTCCGGGGAGGCCGCCCCGTGAAGGCCCCGTTCCCGGAGCAGGCCCGGTCCCGTCCCCGCCATGCTGCGGCGGCTGCTGGAGCGGCCGTGCACGCTGGCCCTGCTGGTGGGCTGCCAGTTCGCCTTCGTCGCCTACTTCTCCCTCGGCGGCTTCCGCAACCTCACCTCGCTCTTCGGCCGCGCCGCCGGCCCCGTCTTCGACTACACGCGCACCCACGACGTCTACGCCAACTTCAGCCGCCTGCAGCCCCCCGCCACCCGCCTCGACGCCGACCCCGCGCAGCCGCCCCCCTACTGCCCCGAGCGCTCGCCGTTCCTCGGTGAGTGGCGGCCGGGTGGCCCTGAGCCCCCCCCCCCCCCCGGGGGGCTTCGGTGCGATCCGGGGGGGGGATCTGTGAGTCCCCCCGCCGTGGGGACCGGCTTTTGGGGTTCGTCCGCGCTCGGTCGCCATCGCCCCGTTTCCCCCGTGCAGTCGGCCCGCTGACGGTGAGCTTCAGCCGGGTGCCCACGCTGGAGCAGATCCGGGCCAAGAACCCGGCGGTGCAGCCGGGGGGCCGCTACCAGCCGGCCGCCTGCGAGGCTCGCGCCCGCACCGCCGTCATCGTCCCCTACCGCAACCGCGAGAGCCACCTGGGCTACCTGCTCTACTACCTGCACCCCTTCCTGCAGCGCCAGCAGCTGCAGTACGGCATCTACCTGGTGCACCAGGTGAGTACCGGGGGACGGGGGTGGCTGTGGGGTTCAGCCTGTGGGGGTCCAGCCGCTCCCAGCCGCTTTTTTTTTGTCTTTTTCCCCTTTTTTCCCACCCAAAAAACCCCGCAGGCGGGCAACGGCACCTTCAACCGCGCCAAGCTGCTGAATGTGGGGGTGAAGGAGGCGCTGAAGGACGAGGAGTGGGACTGCCTCTTCCTGCACGACGTCGACCTCATCCCCGAGAACGACTACAACCTCTACACCTGTGACCCCTGGAACCCCAAGCACGTCTCGGTCGCCATGAACAAGTTTGGGTACAAGTAAGTGGCGGGGGGGAGGTGTGTGTGGGGGGGGACACCCGGGTGGCCGGCCCCGCCGCCGCCTGGCTCAGCCGCTGGCGTGTCCCCGCAGCCTGCCCTACTCGCAGTACTTCGGGGGGGTCTCTGCTCTCACCCCGGACCAGTACATGAAGATGAACGGCTTCCCCAACGAGTATTGGGGCTGGGGCGGCGAGGACGACGACATTGCCACCAGGTAGGACATGGCGCGGTGCTGCCCCCCCCCCACCCCGGTCCCTCCCTCACTACCAGGAAAAGTGATGTCCCCGTGTCCCATTTCCTCATGGGGACAGAGTGTGGGGGTGGCTTTGCCAGCATGCTGGCGGGTGGCCAAACTGCACGGGAGTGCCCGGGCATCCTGGTGACGTGGGGACTGTCACAGGGTGCGCCTCGCTGGCATGAAGATCGTCCGGCCGCCCGTCTCCATCGGCCACTACAAGATGGTGAAGCACAAAGGCGACAAAGGCAACGAGGAGAACCCGCACAGGTGGGGAGTGGGCTCGGGATGGGCACGGGGCCACCCATGGGTGCCGGTGATGGGTGCCGTAGGCGTGCCGGGCTGTGCCGCAGGGTGACGGTCCCGCTGTCCCCGCAGGTTCGACCTGCTGATCCGCACGCAGCGGATGTGGACGCAGGACGGGATGAACTCCCTCACCTACACGCTGCTGGCCAAGCACCTGCACCCCCTCTACACCAACCTGACCGTGGACATCGGCAGCGACCCCCGCGCCGGCCGAAGCCGCCAGGGCCCCGGACGCGAGGGACAGAGGTACCGCAACAGCAACAGCCCCTTCCGGGAGGAGATGCTGCGCAAGCTGCCGGGGCTGGGGGACCTCAGGCTGGCCCTGTCCCCGCGGCTGCCCACCGCGGGCAACGGCACCCGGGGCACCGCTGGCTCTGCCGGGGGGGGTCACCCAGCGCAGCCCCGAGGTGACCAGGGATGGTGGCAGCCCGGCTGGGGCGGAGGGGACCCTTCCCACACACGGGTACAACCAGAGCTGGCCGCCGGGCCCCCGTTAGCCCCCGCCGTGAGGACTGTTGGCTGGGAACCGGCACCGTGATGGGGGCCCCCCCCGCCCCGGGCACGCACCAGCTGCCAGGGCCGGCTCGTGCTGTTGCCTTGCTGGAGAGACTGTGGGGAGCAGCGAGCACGGAGCAGCCCGGGGAGCTGCCGGCTGCAGGGCTGGTGCCTGGCGCAGGGGGGGGGAGCCCCTCAGAAAAGGGGACGGGGGAGAGCCGGGGGCTCTGGGGCCAGGCTCAGCCCCCTCTCCCCGGAGGCTTGCAGGTGCCTGGAGAGAGTTGCAGGCTCCGCTGCTGGTGTGCGGTTATTTATTCTATTTATGAGCTGCTCCCTGGGCCTTTATAAGGGGTTTTCCATTAAAAAAACAACACTTTGTCCTACTGCTGCTGCCTGCTGGGACAGGGAGAGCCGGGACGGGCCCCCCCCAGGGGGAGCTCAGCCCCCCAGGAGCTGCCCCACGGCCGCCTTGGCGCTGGCGATGCAGTCGTTGACGGAGACCCCGGCGTAGGAGGCGCCCACGAGGCTCAGGGGCAGCCGCTGCTCTGCCAGGAACCGGCTGATGCGCTCTGCGGGACGGACAGACAGACGGACGGTGGCAGCCTCTGCATGTCCCCGTGTCCCCATGTCCCCCGTGTCCCCATCCCCAGCCTTACCCGTTCGCTGCCAGTGGCCCAGCGTGTACTGGGGGATGCAGGCCTGCAGAAGGAGCAGCCGGTGAGCCCCGGGAACCCCCCTGACGCCCCCCAAGACCCCCCCACCCCGTCACCCACCTGCTGCACCCTGACGATGCTGCGTGCCGGTGCCGCCGCCAGCCCCAGCTGCTCCCGCGCCGCCGCCTGCGCCCGCTGCAGCAGCGTGGCCGGGGCCGCGGCCGCCGGGTCCCCGAAAGCTTGCGTGAACCAGGCGCCCCCCAGCATCACCTGCGGCAGAAACAGGGGTCCCGTGAGCCCCCCCCTCGGTATTTCCCCCTTCCCTTTATTCCCCCGGGGCCCTCACCCACCGTCAGCCGCACCGAAGCCGGCCCCGCGCCGTCGTGCTGCGGGAAGGCCACCGAGTCGTAGACGATGCCCAGGAGGGAGTCATCCTCGGAGGAAGGCACCAGGTGCCCGAAGCCCTTTAGGGGGGAGGAGAGGGGTGAGCAGGGGGTGGGGGGCACCCCTGGGTGCTGGGGGGGGGTCCTGGGTGCGGGGCTCTCACCGTGACGGGCAGCGTGACGCCCTCGTACTGCAGGTTCACCACGGCCACGGCCACCGTGGGGATGCGCCGCAGCTCCTGCGCCAGCGGCTCGGCCTCGGCCGGCAGCGCCTCCGCCAGGGCTGGAAGCAGAGTTTGGGGAGGATTTGGGGGGATTCAGGGGGATTTTGGGGTGTTTGTGGAGCCCCAGCACCCACCTGCGGCTGGGAGGGCGCTGATGATGTGGTCGGCTGTCACGGTGCCGTCTGCCAGGGTGAGCTGGGGGGAGAGGAAAGGGGGTGCTGGGAGGGGGTCTGGGGGTCCTGGCACCCCCAAATGTCCCCCCCCCCCTCCAAAGCCCTGGGGTGAGCCTGGGGGTTCCCCCGGGGGTCCCAGCCACCTTAACTGGAGGTGAAACGTCCTGGAGTCCCCAAACCTCGGGGAAGGAGTCCAAGGGTCCTGGCCCCCACCCCAACTACAGGGAGGGGACCCCCCCCCCAAATTATGGGACAGGACCAGGGGGATCCCAGCACCTCCAAACTACTGGGCGTGAACCCAGGGCTCCCAGCACCTCTCTGAGCCAGCACCCTAAGCCTCGTGACACCCCGGGAGAGGACAGGAACCAAATTTTTTGGGAAGAGGACCCCCCCCCCCCCCCGAGGGCAGCGCGGGTCCCTACCTGCCAGCGGCCGTCGTGGCGGCGCCGCAGGCTGCGCAGGGGCGCGTGGCAGCGCAGCTCGACGCCGCGGGGGCGCAGGAAGGCGGCCAGCGCCTCGGGCAGGGTCTCCATCCCGCGCCGCAGCGACCACTGGCTCCAGCGCTCGGCGCGCGCCCGCCGGCTCAGCCCCGACTCGGCCCCGCGCTCCTGCCCTGCGGGGACACAGCACCTCCGGCACCGTGCCACCAGGGTCCCCCCCCCGTCCCTTCCCATGTCCTAGCGGTGTCCCTGCACCAGGGGTGTCCCCTCCGTGTCCCTGCGTGCCGCAGTGGCAGCCCCCGGGGTGTCCCCAGCCCCAGAGAGCCCCCTCTGAGCCCCCGCGTGCCGTGGTGGCAGCTCCGAGGTACGATGACAGGCGGCTCCCGTGTCCCTGCACGCCCTGGTGGCAGCACCGTGATGTCCCCATGCTGCAGCAGCAGCACTAGGCTGTCCCCTCTGTGTCCCCACATGCCATAGTGGTGGCACCAGGGTGTCCAGGCACCACACCGGCAGCCTAGGGTGTCCCCCCTGTGTCCCCTCGTGCCATAGTGGCAGCACCAGGGTGTCCCCACGTGCCATAACGGTGGCACCAGGGTGTCCAGGCACCACCCCATCAGCCTGGGCTGTCCCCTTGGTGTCCCCACGTGCCCCGGGGGCAGCATTTGGTGCCCCCTCAGTGTCCCCACCCCGCCTCTCACCCGCTCCCAGCGCCAGCCCCAGCAGCACGGAGCGCCGGCGCCGCTCGGCGTGGAAGAGCGCGGGGAAGCAGGAGCGGACGCTGAGCTGCCGGCAGTCCCCGGCAAACACCCCCCGGCACAGGCTGTCCACCGCGATGTCGGCCACCTGGGGGGGGGGGTGACAAAGGCAGGACGGGGTGAGGCAGCCCCTGCAGCCCCCCCGATAAGCCCTGATAAGCCCCCCCCGGGCGTTATCACCCCCCGCAGGCACCCACCTCCCGGCCGAAGCGGCGGCGGGCGAAGGCGTGCACGCTCTCATCGGGATCCTTCCCCGGTGGTGCCAGCAGATCCCGCAGCCCGCTCCACAGCAGCGCCCGCGAGAAGGGCGGCACCGGGCGAAACAGCCCCCCTGGGGACGTGGGGAGGGGGGGTGTCAGAGGATGGGAGCCCCCAGGGGGGGGCGGTGGTAGGGATTTGGGGGGGGTGGCACCTACCCCAAACCCGAGGGCAGCTTGTGCAGGGCGCCGGCGGCGTAGAGGAAGCGGTGCCTGGAGGCCGGGTGGTCCCCGGGGACGGGCAGGACCTCGCTCTCCAGGCCCAGCTCCGAGATCTGCGGGGACACGGGGAGGATGGGGATGGGGACAGGACCCCCCCGGGATCCCCCCAGATACCAGCACCAAGCTGGAGACCCCGCAGAACCCATCCAGGGACCCCCAAGAGCCCAGGACCCCCCCCCCCCAGCTCCATTCAGCTGTCCCCAGGGTCCCTCAGCACCTCCCAGGGACCCCCCAAGACCCCGACACCTCCCCAGGACCTCCCCAGGACCCCCATACCCTCCCAGCCCCCCCTCCCACAAGACCC
Source organism: Somateria mollissima (assembly GCA_951411735.1). Lineage (NCBI taxonomy): Eukaryota > Metazoa > Chordata > Aves > Anseriformes > Anatidae > Somateria > Somateria mollissima. Next base: position 591,595 of record OX598330.1, read on the forward strand.
TGGCACCCCCACGAGGACCCCACAAGACCCCGACACCTACTAAGAGACCTCCCCAAGACCCTCAGGGCCCCCCCAGCACCCCAACATCCCCTCATGCCCCCCCCCCCAAGACCCCAACACCCCCCCTAGAGCCCCCCCCAACAACCCAACATCCCCCCAGGTTCCCCCCCAAGATCCTGGCACCCCCTTAGGGACCCCCCCAAGACCCCGACACCCCCCAGAGACCCCCCCAGGACCCTGACACCCCCCCAGCAACCCCCCAATACCCCCCTAGGGACCCCTCCCCAGCCCCCTGCACCCACCCTAGCCCCCCTGGGACCCCCCCGCCCCCCCCCCCAGTACCATGTGCAGGGTGTCGGTGCCCACCGCCCCCCCGGGCCGGACTCCCCTGGGCCCGTGCTCGAAGACGGCCCCGTCCTCGGTGCGGGTGCTCTGCAGCCACCCCCCGAGGCGGCCGCTGGCCTCCAGCAGCACCACCTGGGGGGGGGGAACAGCGGTCACGGCCAGCGGGGGCACCGGGGGGGCACCGGGAGGGAACCGTGGGGGATCGGGAGGGAACCGGGGAGCGCGGGGGGGGCACCGGGGGGGCCCAGGAGACACCGGGGGGGGAACGGTAGGGAACCGGGGGAGCATTGGGAGGGACCGGGGGGAACCGGGAGGGAACCAGGAGGCACCGGGGAGGACCAGGGGGCACCGGGGGAAACGAGGGGGCACCGGGAGGGAACCGGGGACGGGGCTCAGAGCCCCCCCCGGCCCCCCCCGCTCACCTTGGGCGGCCGGGGGGCTCGGGCCAGGTGGTAGCAGGCGGCCAGGCCGCTGATGCCGCCCCCCAGCACGGCCACGGTGCGCGGCATTGGGGGCGCTGCCGAAGCGCGGGGGGGGGGGGCCCGGGGGTGCCCGGCCCGGCCGCGCCCCGCTCCCGGTTTCCCTCCGGACGCCGAAGCCGCGAGCACTGCTCAGGGCTGGGGGGGGCCACGCCCCTCCTCGGTGATTGGTGGAGAGGGAGGGGCGGGGTTAACGGGAGCCAATAGCGCGGCGCTGTCTCATCGATGGACGCGGCGCGGGCCCAGCAGGCCCCGCCCTTAGGGTGGCTCCGCCCCCGTGGTGGTTCCGCCCCCCTGATTGGCCCCACCCTTGCGCTAGATGCCCCGCCCCTCCCGCAACAAGCCACGCCCCCTCCCTATAAGACACCTGTGAAATAAGCCCCGCCCCTATCTCCAAAGCCCCGCCCCCTGTTGCACAGCCACGCCCCACGTTTCTATCCCCGCCCCCGTGCCCACAGCCACGCCCCCAGCTCCATAGCCACGCCCATCGCCTATAGCCACGCCCCCTGCTCCGTAGCCCCTCCCACTGTTCTATAGCCCCGCCCCTTGGTTTCTGGCCCTGCCCCCTGCTCCATAGCCCCGCCCTTCCCTTTTAGCCCCGCCCCTCCAATATAGCCCCGCCCCCATTTCTAGCCCCACCCCTCACCTATAGCCACTCCCCCTCTCTCTGCCCCCCCCAGCTGGGGCTCCCCCCCCCCAAACCTCCCCAAAACTCCTCATTTTTGGTCTTTTTTTAATAAATTTATTCACAAAAGCCCCTGGCGGGGCCGCCGGGGCTCTGTACAGCCGCCCCGCCCGCGGCCCCCCCCCCCCGGCAACTGGGGACCGGGACTTGGAGGGGGGGGGGGGGTCCCGGGAGGGTGGGAGGAGGGGGTCCCGGGGGGGCAGGGGGGGAGCAGCTCAGGGCCTCCTGCCGGGGGGGTCGTGGAGCTCGTAGAAGAGGACGTAGCCCTCGCTGGACGGCACCTGGTTCTCGCTGATGGGCAACACGCTGCGGCCGCAGCCTCAGCACGGAGCCACGGGGGGGGTGAAAGGGTCGAGGGGGGGGTCAAGGGGGTCCTGGGGGGGTCAAGGTTTATGGGGGGGTCAAGGTTTGGGGGGGGGCACCTACCGGGAGTCGTTGTAGAGCCGCCAGCCCGAGGGGTCGCGGCAGAAGGCGGTGTAGTGGCCGTAGTGCACGCTGCCCGAGTGGTTGCAGAGCGCGTAGAGGCTGTACACGGGGCTGCCTGCGTGGGGGGGGGGGGGCAAATCTCAGCGCTGAGACCCCCCCCCTGAATCCCTGCCCCCCTCTGTGCCCCCCCCAGCCCCCCCTTACCCGCCTTCTCGCTGGCGAACTCGCGCAAGTTGAGCTGCTGCAAGGGGAAGTCGACGAAGACGGAGCACTTCTTGATGGAGTAGCGCGTGGTGGAGAAGCGGTTGAGGTCTGGGGGGGGGCGCCCCGGGGTTAAGGGACATCACCCAGACGGGGCTGGGACCCCCCCGAGACCCCCCCCAAAATAAAAACGCTCTGATCCTGAAGGATACGCAGCACCAGGACGCGGGGGAAGCGCTGGATGGTGAGCTTCTTGGTGCTGCGCGTGCGCTGCCGGCACTTGTCGCACACGGGCGCGTTCTCCGAGTCCAGCTCCTCCTCCTTGGTGAAGAGGCTGAAGCAGTCGTGCAGCGAAACCTTCCCGCCCGCGAAGCTCTTCTACAGGTGGGGGGGCTCAAATTAACCGGGGGGGGCTCAAATTAACCATGGGGGGCTCAAGTTAACTAGGGGGGACCCCGTCCTACCTTGGGGATGGGCAGCGAGAGGTCGCAGAAGACCTCGAAGGTGGTGGAGCGGTAGCCGCACGCCTGGCACTTGAGGCAGCTCTTCAGCTGCCCCACGAAGAGGTCTGGGGGGGGCGAGGGGGGGTCAGCACGGCCCCAAAAACCTGGGACCCCCCCCCCCGCCACGAGGGGCTGCCCCGCGGTGGCCGCGCTCACCCACAATCTTGCTGTCCTCCCTCTCCAGGTACCGCTTCCACATCAGGTTGGCGCGCTCGTCGTCGCTGCGGGGGGCCGGGGGGGGGCCGGTGAGGCGCGGCCCCGTGTCCGTGTCCCCCCCCCCGTGTCCGTGTCCCCCCCCCGGTGTCCCCCCCCACCTCAGCGTGTCGGCGTCCTCGGGCGCGGGGGGGGCGGCGCGTGTCCGCCAGGATGCTGGGCGTCCTGCGGCCCTTGCGGTTGATCTCGGCGTGGAGCCGGTCCATGAAGAACTTGAGGAACTCCTGCGCGTCCTGCTGGCTGCAGCGCGCGGCTCTCAGCACCCATGGGTGCCCCCGGCCCCGCCGGATCCCACGGGCAGACTCAGAAGCCCTCGGAGGGGCAACAAGGCGGGGGGGGGATCGATCCCTGCCTCACCGCTGCGGAGCCCCTGGGGACCTCCAGCACCCAACTGGGGGATGGGGCTGAGCACCCAAGGGTGCCCCCAGCACCCAACTGTGGGGATCAGGGTGAGCACAGCACCCATAAGGACGGTGCTGAGCACCCCCAGCCCCCAACCACAAGGGGTGAGCACCCAGGGGTCCCCCCCAGCACCCAGCTGCAGGGATGAGGGTGAGCACCCATGGGTCCCTCCTTGGCACCAGCCATGGGAACGAAGGCGAGCACCCAGAGGTGCCCCCAGCACCCATAAGGACGGCACTGAGCACCCACAGCCCCCTCCCCCAGCCCCCAACCACAAAGGGTGAGCACCCAGAGGTGCCCCCAGCACCCAGCTGCGGGGATCAGGGTGAGCACAGCACCCATAAGGAGGGCGCTGAGCACCCCCAGCGCCCACCCACAAGCGGCGAGCACCCAGGGGTGCCCCCCAGCACCCAAACACACAAGATAAGGAACAAACACCCCCGGGTCCCCCCCCCCAGCACCCACCCACGGACACGAGGCCGAGCCCCCGGCATTCCCCAATGGCCCCAACCAGCACCCAAGCGCGGGCACGAGGGCGAGCACCCATGGGTGCTGCTGACCTGTAGCCGGTGAAGGAGGGGACGTATTTCTGAAACACGGCCTTGAAGCGCCCGGGGTTGACGGCCTCGGTGGGCTCGGGGTGCCACAGCGCCGCGATGACGTCGGCGAAGGCTGCGGGGAGGGAACGGGCGTCAGGGGCGATTTATGTCAAGGGGATTAGCACCCATGGGTGCCTGGGGGGGGTGGCACCCACCCTCGGTGAGCTCCTGGGGGGCGTGGGGCCCCGGCGGGCTGCTCCTGCAGGTAGTCCTTGCGCAGGCAGTAGTCGCGCAGCGGCTTGGTGCTGCTCAGGCACTGCAGCACCGCGTTCATGAAGCACTGCGGGCACAGCGGGGGGGGGGGGGGCACGCTGATAACCCCCCCCCCCCCCGGCACCCTGGGGAGTTCCCCCCCAAGGGGGGTGGGGGTGGCTCGGGAGGGTCCTGCGGTGGGGGTGAGCACCAGTTTTGGGGGGGGGGAGAGGAGGGGGGGTGACTCCTGAAGGGATGGGGGGGGATTGGGGTGCTGGGGGGGGCAGGAGGAGATGGGGGGGGTGAGAGGTGGGGGGGGGTGGGGGGGTGGTATGGGGATATGGGGATGTGGGGAGGGGGATTTGGGGACAGTGGGGACAAGGACCTGAGGAGAGGGGACATGGGGACGTGGGGAGGGGGATTTGGGGACAGGGACATGGGGATGGGGACATGGGGACATCGGGGCATGGGGAGGGGGATTTGGGGACACCGGGGACAAGGACTAGGGACACTGGGGACACTGGGACACGGGGAGGGGGGATTTGGGGACACTGGGGACAAGTCAAGGACTGAGGACGGGGACATGGGGACATGGGGACAGGGACACTGGGGACAAAGGCTGGGAACAGGGACATGGGGACGTGGGGATGGGAATGTGGGGACATCAGGGACTAGGAGTGGGGACAAGGACTTGGGGAGGGGGACACGGGGATGTGAGGAGGGGGATGTGGGGACAGGGACATGGGGACAGGGGGATGTGGGAATGGGGATTTGGGGACACTGGGGACAAGTCAAGGACTGAGGACAGGGACATGGGGACATAGGGACAGGAATATGGGGACACGGGATGTGGGAACAAAGGCTGGGGACAGGGACTCGGGGAGGAGGATTTGGGGACAGGGACTGGGGACAGGGGGACATGGGGGTGGGGACACTGGGCACAAGGACTGGGACAGGGACACGGGGGACGTGGGGAGGGAGATTTGGGGACACTGGGGGACAAGTCAAGGACTGAGAACGGGGACATGGGGACAGGGACACTGGGGACACTGGGACAAAGGCTGGAACAGGGACATGGGGACGTGGGGATGGGATGTGGGAACATCGGGAACAAGAAGTGGGGACAAGGACTTGGGGAAGGGGGACATGGGGATGTGAGGAGGGGGATGTGGGGACGGGGACACGGGGACAGGGGGATGTGGAGACATGGAGAAGGGGATCTGGGGACACCGGGGACAAGCACTGGGACAGGGACACGGGGACATGGGGACACCGGACACAGGGCCACCGCGTGCTGCTGACTCCTCGTGCTGGGATTGGGATGGGGAAAAGGCAAGGTGGGGGTGGCAGGACACGAGGACACGAGGACAAGGGGGACAGGGGGACAAGGGGATTTGGGACACGGGGGCCCCCCCCGCCCCCCCCGCTTACCGTGTTGCCCAAATTCCGGAGCCCGACGTGGCCGGAGCCCAGCAGCAGCGCGTGGGGCGTCTGCGGGGACACCAGGACAGAGCCGTCAGCGCCCCCCCCCCCCCGCCACCACCCCCGGGGGGGGGGGGCTGGGGGCGAGCCAGGACCCCCCCCCCTCACCCCCCCCCTCGCCCCCCACCCCCCCCCTTTTACCTCTCTACGCCCCAGCAGGCAGCCCCAGGGCCCCCCCCGGCCCCCGGAGGTGACGATGGGGCAGGAGGCCGGGGGGCAGCGGGGGGGGGCAGCGGGGGGGGCAGCTCCAGCAGCGTGGCACCCCACGGCCCCGCCATGGCACAGCGGGGACGGGACCGTGCCCCCCCCCCGGCCCCCCCCCCAGCTTCGTTAAGCTGCCCCCCCCCACGCTCGTTAGCTTGATCCGATTTGCCCCCGGGGCTATTCTGGGCTCAACTTGGGGGGGGGGGGGGGATTAATTAGAGGTGGGGGTGGAGCCGGGGGGGGGCCCTGGGTGGTGGCACCGTGTTGGGGGACCTGGGGGGGGGGGCACAGATTTGGGGACAGCGATTTGGGGACAAGGCCCCCCCCCCATCCCGCTGCCACCACCCTGGGGTTTCACTGCTCTGGGGCGAGCCAGGGGGGCAAAAACCAAGCGAGGACCCCCCCCAGGAGCCTTTCAGCACCCCCCCCACACCCCAAATCCCCCCCAAAACTGGGGGTTGACCCCCCCTTCCTCCCCCCCAGCCCCTCTTACAGCCGCCGCCTTCTCCTCGGGCCTGCCGGGGGCCGGACCCCTGCCCGTGGTGGTGGCGGAGGGGGGGGGGGGGGCGGCGAGCCACCGGGCACGGGGCCGTCGGGGGGGCCACGAGCGAACGGGGAGGGGGGGTCACGAGTCCGGGGCCAGCCCTCGTGGCGCACGGAGAGCAGCGGGGGCCGCGC
>OX598330.1:598203-835470 GCA_951411735.1 Somateria mollissima
AAAGTGCCTCTCCTAAAATGAGGCCCCCCCCCAAAAAAATAAAAAAGCCCCCCCACCTGTACATCTTGGCCGTCTTCCCGTCCAGCTCCGGGATGGCGATCTCGGGGGCGGTGCCGGGGTACGTCACCGGGATCTGCACCGGGGGGGGGGGGCACACGGGACGGGTCAGGGCCCCCCCGGGGGGGGACACGCGGCTCCGGGCCCCCCCCCCCCGGTGCCCCCACTCACGTCAAACTCGATGGCGAACTCGTACTTGAGCAGCTCGTGGATGTACCAGCAGCGCCCGAACCACCTGGGGGGGAGGGGGACACCGGGGGGTGTTTTACACGTGGCACCGGTGCCCCCCCCCGCCATACCGGGAGCTGCCCCCCCCCCGGTCACCCACCGGGTGCCCTCGGCGTTGGACTCGAGGCGGAACCAGTCGTTGTCGGCGTTCTTGTTGTTCTCCACGTACTGCGGGGACCCCAGGTAAAAACCCCGGAACCCCCCCGGGAACCCCCCCCCCCAGGACCCTCCCGGTGACCCCCCCAGGACCCCCCAGAGACCCTCCCCCACCAGTACCCTCCCGGGACCCACCGGTAAACCCCCGGTATCCCCCCCAGTAACCCCCCGAGACCCCTCCAGTAACCCCCCCTGGGTGTCCCCGGTAACCCCCCCCCAAGTAACTCCGCCAGTAACCCCCCCCCGGGACCCCGTTCCCCGGTAACCTCTCCGATAACCCCCCCCGTAATCCCCTCCCGGTATCTCCCCCGTTAACCTCCCCCCGGTAACCCCCCCCCGGGACTCCTCCGGTAATCTCCCGGGACGCCCCCGGGACCCCCCCCCCAAGACACCCCGGTAACTCTCCCGTAACCCCCCGGGCCCCCCGGTACCCCCCCGGTAACCCCATTCACCAGTATCCCCCAGTCTGCCCCCGGTACCCCCCCGGTAACCCCCCCGGTACCCCCCGTTCCCGGTGTCCCGCACCTGGATGAGCGCCCGGTACTCCTCCTTCAGCCTCTCCGCCCACCGCTCCCGGTCCCGCGGCCCCGCCGCCGTCCGCAGCAGCGGCAGCGCCGCCACGGCCCGCCGAGCCGCCTCCTCCGCCATCGCCGCCGCGCCCGGAAGCGGCGCCCGGGCCCCGGGAGGGGGCGGAAACGCGGCGCCGCCGCCATCTTTGCTGGGGGCGGTGGGGCGGAAGTGACGCTAGGAGGAGGGGGCACGAAGCCAGGCGCCGCCATGTTGTTTAGGGGCGGGAGGCGCCGCGTCCGCCATCTTGAGTAGGGGCGCCTCCATCTTTAGTGCTGGCAGTGCTGAGTTTGCCAGGCCTCAGCTATTTTTTTTTTTTTTTTTTTTTTTAATTTTTTATTTTTTTTCCCGATCCCACACCACACCCAGGGTCACAGCAACCACCGTCCCTGCGTCCCCAGCCCTGTACACACAACACACAGCACACGGTGGGCGGCTCAAAGGCTTTATTGGTGCGGGGGGGACGAGGGCTCCATGGCGGCGCTCAGGCCTGCTCCTTGCCCTTGCCCAGCTCCAGCAGGGAGGAGAAGAAGTTCAGGACGTTGCTGCGCAGCTCCTGGGCCAGCGGCGTCAGCTGCTGGTTGGCCCGCTCCAGATAGGCCCTGGGGGGACAGGGGAGCGGTGAGGGGAGGCCCTGGGGGTGTCCCCGTCCCCCTGTCCCTCCCTCAGCCCCCCCAGTACTTGGCCTGGCTCCGCAGCTCCTCCGCCTGCAGCTTCTGGGGCAGCTCCTTGGTGACAAAGTCGGAGAAGGTCTGGAAGTGGCGGCTCAGGGGGATGGCGGCGTCCGGGGGGGCCTCGGCCCCGGGCTCGGGCACAGCCTCGCGCTTGGTCAGGGCGGCCTGGAGGCCGCAGGCGCAGAGCAGCAGCAGCGCGGCCACCGGCAGCTTCATCATGGTGGCGGCTCTGGGCGTGGGGACAGCCGGGGGTGTGGGTCAGGCTCCCACCCCCCCCCACGGCTCCATCCCACCCGTCACAACCCCACAGCTCCCCCCTCGCCATCCTGCCCCAGCCCCGTCCCGTCCTGCCCCATCCCAGCTCTGCCATCTCCTTCCCACCCTTCCCCACCCCATGTCTCTGCCCTTCCCCATCCCATTCCTGCAGCTCCAGGGTCCCCATCCTGCCCCCATCCTGCCCCCATCCTGCCCCCATCCTGCCCCCATCCTGCCCCACGTGCTGGGTGCCAGCTGCCCCCTTACCTGGGCAGCACACAGAGGATGGGGGGCTACAAGTGCCGCCTCGGGGGCTGCAGCTGCTTTTATCCCCCTGAGCAGCCCCCGCCCCCCGGGCTGGGGAGGCCATGCCCAGGTAAACACAGTGAGGGTAAGGGTCACTGCGGGGGGGGGGGGGGTGCAGGGGGTTGACAGCCCAGCGGGGACAGCCCCGTGCCCTGGGGGCCCGGCCCTGTGGCCCCACAGCCCTGTGGTGGGACGCGGCCAATGATGGGTGACGCTGGGCAAAGTGTGTGGCAGGGATTTGGGCAGCTGGGGGGGCCATGGTGGGGGCTCGGCTGGTGGCCCTGTGGGGTGTGGTGGCCCCATGGCACTCCGTAGCCCCACAGTGTAGCCCCATGACACAACCTCGTGAGCCCCCCACAGCCCCAGGAAGCCCCCGTGACCACAGGTCCCCCCTCTCAGAACCCCTGTTCCAACCCAAATCCCCAGCCCAGTGGGTGCCCCCAGCAGCAGCATCCCGGGGTCCCATCTCAGGGGGGTCCCTTGGGGGCTGCCCACCCCGGTTCGCCCCGGCCACTGCCAGCCCCCGGGGGGGTGAAGGTCAGCGGCCGCCTTATCGCTGACCCTCGGCCGCCAGCGCGACGGCGTGACTCAGCGCGGGCCCCCCCCACGGGTCCTATGGGGGGGGGACACCCTGCTGCGGAGCTGGGCCGGGGGCCAAGTGTTTGGGAACACGCGTCCAAAGGGCGCTGGGTGGCACCGGGGACAAAAATTCTCGGTCCCCTGGGTGGCCAGCGGGGCCGCCGGCTGATGGGGCCCCTTCCCCTCTGAGCCCCTGCCAGAGGCAGCCCCTTTCCAGGAAAGCCGCCGGTGACGGCAGCGCAGGAGGGGGACGGGGGAGGGACGTGGGGAAGGTCCAGGGACACGGGGCGGTGGTGGCGGGGGGGGACGTGGGGCAGGGGATGTAGGGGACGTGGAGAGGGGGCAGCAGGGTGGAGGGACCTGGGGGGGGACACGGGATGTGGTGTGGGGACAGGGAGGGGACTGGGAGGGGGCACAGGGCAGGGAGCTGGGACACTGGGGGCACTGGGGGCACTGGGGGCACTGGGGACGGGGGGAGGGGCCGGTTTGCGGTGCCGGAACGCTGCAGTCCCGGAACGGCCCCGTGCGGGGACCGGAATCAGGGGGGAACCAAAACCGCGGCGTCCCCGCTCCTCCCGCCTCAGCCAATGAGCGGGCGGGCGCTGCCCTCACCCAAGATGGCGGCCGCGGGCCGAGGGCGGGAGCGGCCCGGCGAAGCCACTTCCGGTGGCCGTGCCCGTCCCCGCCATGGCGGCGCCCAGCGGGCTCTCGGGGGGGGGGCGGGCGGCGGCGCTAGGGCCGGGCCGGGCCGGGCCGGGCCATGGGCAACGCGCTGGGCCCCGCCGCGCCCCGGGCCCCGCGCCGGGGGGGGGCCCTCGGTAACCCCGGCAGCTTCGACGAGCTGCACCGGCAGTGCAAAGGTGGGGGGGGCACCGGGGGGCACCGGGGGCACAGGGGGGGCAGCGGGGGCACGGGACTGGGGGGGGGGCACCGGGGGGGGCACCGGGTTGGGGGGGGCACCGGGGGGGGGTACGGGACTGGAGGGACACCGGGAGGGGCATGGGTTCTGGGGGGGGGACACCGGGGGTACGGGACCGGGGGGACACCGGGGGGGGCATGGGGCTGGGGGGGGGCACCGGGGGGATACGGGACTGGGGGGGGGGGTCATGGGACTGGGGGGGGGGGGCACCGGGGGTACAGGGCTGGGGGGGGGGGCACTGAGGGGGGTACGGGACCACGGAGGGGGAGGGGGAGGGGGAGGGGGGGGACACGGGACTGGGGGGGCACCGGGGTTATGGGACTGGGGGGGGGAATATGGGAATGGGGGGCACCCGGGGGACATGGACTTAAGGGGGACACCGGAGGGGGGGGGGGGCACAGGACTGGGGGGGTCACCGGGGATACGGAACTGGGAGGCGACACTCGGGACTGGGGGGGCACCGGGGGGGGGGCGTAGGTCTGGGGGGGACACGGGAGATGTGGGACTGGGGGGGGGACACACAGGACTGGGGGGACACTGAGGGATGAGGCCCTGGGGGGGGCACAGGAGGGGGGTGGCGGGGGTGAGGGCGAAGTGGGGGGGGGTCAGGGTGGCGCTGGGGGGGGGGCAGCCCTGTCCCCATGTCCCCAGCTGCCCCCCCCCCCCGTCCCCGCAGAGGTTTTCCCGCAGCAGATGGAGGGCGTGAAGCTGATCGTCAACAAGGCGCTGAGCAGCCACTTCCAGGTCACCGGGGGGGGGGACACACGGCACCGGAGGGGGGGGCAGTGCACGCTGTGCCCCCCCCCCTCCCCCACTGCTGACACCGTGGCCCCCCCGCAGGTGACACACACGGTTCACATGAGCACCCTGGGGGCCTCCAACTACCACTTCAACGCCACCTTCGTGGGCGACCGGCAGCTGGGACCCACTGAGGTGCGGCCACGAAGCCCCCCCGCCGTGGGGGGGGCACCGGGGGGGGGGGGCCCTGAGACCCCCGGGGGGGTGTCCCTGGGACGGTACTGGGAGAACTGGTTGGGACTGGGGGTGGCCTCAGGGCTCGGAAATGCCAGGGGTTTGGGTGGCAGGGGGGTGAGGGGGGTCTGTCCCATGGATGGGGGTGGTCCCGGTGTCCCCGTCACCCCGCTGACCCCCCCCCCGTGCCCCCCCCCCAGGCTTTCCCCACGCTGGTTGGGGACATGGACAACGGCGGCAGCCTCAACGCCCAGGTCCTGCACCTCGTGGCCGAGCGCCTCCGCACCAAAGCCGTCTTCCAGGTGGGGCCGGGACCGTTCCGGGGGGGGGGGGGTGATGCCGGTGGGGGGTGAGGGGGGGTTGCTCTGTGTCCCCCCCCCTCACCCCGCGGTGCTGCTCGCCCCCCTGGCAGACGCAGCAGGCCAAGTTCCTCACCTGGCAGTTCGACGGCGAGTACCGGGGCGACGACTGCACCGCCACCCTCACGCTGGGCAACCCCGACCTCCTCGGCGAGTCCGGTGAGCGACGCCGTGTCCCCCACCCCCCCCAAAAAAAAAAAAAAAAAAAAAAAAAAAGCCCCCAGGGCCATGCTCTGAGGCGCCGCTGTCCCCCCCCCGCAGTCATCCTGGTGGCGCATTTCCTGCAGAGCGTCACCCCCCGCCTGGTGCTGGGCGGCGAGATGGTTTACCACCGGCGGCCGGGCGAGGAGGGAGCCATCCTCACGCTGGCGGGCAAATACACCGGTACGAGGCCTCGCGGTGGCCCCGCTCCCCGGTGGTCCCCCCCCCCGGGGATGTCCCCCCCCCATCCTGTCCCTTTTTCTTTCTCTCTTCCAGCCCCGAAATGGGTGGCGACGCTCAACGTGGGCTACGGCGGCGCCCACGCCAGCTACTACCACAGAGCCAACGAGCAGGTGGGGGTCCCGCTACCCCTCCGTGGTGTCCCCCCGTGTCCCTGTCCCCCCCCCAACGTGTCCCTGTCCCCATTTTCTCCCCCCCCCCCCCCCAGGTGCAGGTCGGGGTGGAGCTGGAGGCCAACACGCGGCTGCAGGACACCACCTTCGCCTTCGGCTACCAGCTCAACCTGCCGCAGGCCAACGTCGTCTTCAGAGGTGGGCGAGGGGCTTCAGGGGGGAGCCAGGGTCCCTCGCCGTGCCCCCAACCCCTCAATTCTGTCCCGTCCCCCCCCCCGTCAATCCCCACAGGGCTCCTAGACAGCAACTGGAGCGTGGGGGGGGTGCTGGAGAAGAAGCTGCCCCCGCTGCCCGTCACCCTGGCTCTGGGCGCCTTCCTCAACCACTGGAAGAATCGCTTCCACTGCGGCTTCAGCGTCATCGTGGGCTGAGGGGCGCCGCCCGCCCCCCCCCGCCCTGCTCAGGGAGCCACCGTGCCGCAGGGGGGGCCGCCCCGGGGACCCTCCCCAGGGAGGGGGACCGGGGCTGGGGTCCCTCCCCGTCGGGGGCAGCCTTCGGGCTGAGGGGCGGCTGCTGGTGGCGCCGGCGGCCTCGGTTTTTCCCCCCCCGCACCCCCGGTTGCGCAGGGAGGTGCTCCGGGGCCCGGGGGGGTCGCGGTGGGGGGGCTGGAGGCGCCCGGCGGTGCCCGCAGGGAGGCAGCCGCGGAGCCTGGAAAAATAAAAAGAGCTTTACTCTGCCCCCGAAAGCGAGGAGGTGGTCGGGGAGCCCCGGGGGCTGCGGGAGGGTGGTTTTTTTTTTTGTTTGTTTGGTTTTTTTTGGGGGTGGGGGGCGCGGGCTCTAGCTGATGATCTCGGAGAGCAGCGGCGTCATGGAGGAGAGGTCCTGGATGTGCAGGATCTGCCGCGTGTTCTCCACCTTCAGCGTCTGCAGCTCCGTCAGCAGCAGCAGCAGCTTGGCGTAGAGGAACCTGGGGGGGGTGGAAGCGCCCGGTGGCCGTCCCCGTGCCGTGGGGACCCCGTGCCACCGGGGGGGCCGTGCCCCCGGGCACCTACCTGCCCTCGGGCATGGGGTGCTGGTGGTCGATGTAGCTCTTGAGCGTCAGGGCCACCTTCTCCTGCAGCTGGTCGATGAAATCCCGCTGGGCGACGCTGGCGTGGACTGGGGAGGGGGGGTGGCGCTCAGGGGGGTTGTGGGGACGGGTCCCAGCCCCCCCGCACCGCATCCCCCGTGCCCCCCACCTGGTGAGAAGAGCAGCATGGCCTGCAGCAGGACGTACTCGGCCTCGTGCAGCCGCAGCTTCCTCAGGCTGATGTGGAACTTGAGCAGCGGCTCCAGGTAGATCTGCTGGAAGCCGGCTGGGGGGAGTGGGACGGGGACAGGGACAGGAACATGGACGGGGATGGGGACATGACCAGGGACATGGACAGGGATAGGGATAGGGACACGAACAGGGACATGGACAGGGACAGGGATGGGGACAGGGATGGGGAGGGGGACACGAACAGGGACATGGACATGGACAGGGATGGGGACATGGACAGGGATAGGGACAAGGATGGGGACAGGGACAGGTACGGGGACAGGGACAAGGATGGGGACGGGGACAGGGAGGGGGACATGGATGGGAACGGGGACGGGAACAGGGACATGGACAGGGACAGGGATGGGGATGGGGACAGGAACGGGGTCATGGACAGGGACAGGAATGGGGACATGACCAGGGACATGGACAAGGACAGGGATGGGGACAGGAACGGAGACATGGACATGGACAGGAATGGGGACAGGGATGGGGACAGGGATGGGGACAGGGCCGTCCCCCGGGGCCGTGCCGCTCACCCAGGGCCCCGTCCTTGATGGTGTAGCAGTGCTGCCCGCACTCCCAGGCGTTGGTCTCGGCGTTGAACACGGTGTTGAACTGGATCTGGCAGATCTCCAGCATGGCCCCTTTGAGCAGCGAGATCTGGTCGTCGATGGGCAAACCCCTGCGGCCGGAGGAGGCGGCGGTGGCGGTGGCAGTGGGATGGCACCGCCGGGTTGGGGGGACACCCAAAAACCCAAAAACCCACCCGCGCCCCCTCCCCGGACCTGAAAGCCGGGATCTCCTTGGCGAACTTGATGACCTGCTGGATCATGAAGGTGCTGAGGTCGGCGAAGTGCGGCAGCATGGAGAAGACGTCGGGCAGCACGTCCTCGGCCCCGCACTCCAGCTGCGGCGACGGCACCGCCGAGGGCGCACCGGGCCCCGACGGGCTCGGCGAGCGCGGGCTGGGGATGTAGAGGCGCACGGCGGGCTGGGGAGGAGGTCGGGGGGGTCAGCACCACGCCGGGACCCCCCCCCCGTTTTGGCCACCAGCGTCTCCCAGGATCCCGGCTCACCCGGTAGTGCGCGAACTGGGAGAAGCTGGAGTCGAAGGTGCGCTGGTGCGCGGTGATGAGGATGCTGATGAGCTCCCGCTGCTCCGCCGTCAGCTCCCCCGGCTGCTCCCGGGCCAGCCGCCGCTGCCGCCGCAGCGCCCGCCGCCGCCCCAGGGCCTCCTCCGACATGATCACTGCCACCCCCCGGGGACGTCAGCCCCGGGGATGTCACCGGGGGCTGTCCCCGGCAGGCTCCTGTCCCCTGGGGCTGCGTCCTGCCCTGATGCCCCCCTCCCAGGCTGCTCCTCTGGGTCCTCCCCGTGTCCTTTGTCCCATCTGGGTCCCCTCCTTGCCCCTTTGCCCTCCCTTTTCCCCCCCATCCCCTTCTCCCCCACGTCCTCCCCATCCCCTCCGCCCCCGAGTCCCCCCCTTGGTGTCCCCTCTTGTCCCCGCGTTCCCCCACCGAGGTCACCCCATCTCTTGTCCCCCCCTGTCCCCGAGGCCACCGGGGGGGCCGCACTCACTGTCCTTCCTCATGCCCACGTCGAGGCACTTCTGGAGGCGGCACGCCTGGCACTGCCGCCGCTTGGCCTTGGTGACCGGGCAGCTCCGGGCGAAGGGACAGGTGAAGTGGACGCCCTTATTGATGGACCTCCTGGGGGGACAGGGGACACGGGGACAGGGCTGGCACCGTGCCCCCAGGGGGGCAGGCAGGGCTCAGGAGCCCCCTGCAGGGGCCACCTCTCCCTCGGGTCACTGTCACCGCCGTGTCCTGGAGAAGCCGGGTGGCTCGAGCACAGGGGGGGGAGCATCCAACATCCGTCCCCTCCTGTCCCACCTCATCCCCGGCTGTCCCCTCCTGTCCCATCTGTCCCTGTGTGCCCTGACCTGACCCATACACTCCCCTCCTGTCCTGTCCCCAGTGTCCCGTCCTGTCCTGTCCCACCTTGTGCCACCCTGTCCCCATCCTGCCCTGTCCCAATGTCCCATCCCATCCCGTCCCTCCTCCTGCCACCCTGTCCCTTCGTATCCCGACTTGTCCCATATTCTCCATCCCCCTCCTGCCCTGTCCCAATGTCCCATCCTCTCCTGCCCCGCTGTCCCACCCTGTCCCCCTCCTGCCCTGCCCCTTGTCCCACCCCGTCCCCTCCCGCGCCCCCCCCGCGGTGGCAGCACCTGAAGAAGCCCTTGCAGCCCTCGCAGGTCATGACATGGAAGTGGTAGCCGGTGGCACGGTCCCCGCACACGGCGCACACCTTCTCCTCCTCGGGCTCCCCGTCCTCCCTCTCGGTGACCTGGGGACCCCGCTGCGTGCCGGGGCTGCTCTCCGGGTCCGAGGGGCTCGACACGGACATGGCCGGGGGCGCGGGACGGGACCACCGAGGGATGGCACCGAGGACAAGGGAACTGCGGAGGGGATGGAGCCTGCGGGACGGGGGAGTGACACTCGAGCAGCCCTGGCGCTTGTCCCCTCCGTGTCCCCTCCGTGTCCCCTCTGTGTCCCCTGGGAGCCACCATGTCCCCCCCGCTGCCACAGCTTCCCCGTCCGGCACCACCAAAGCGCCCCTGGGACGGCTCCCGGTGCCCGCCGGTACCTGGGACCCGGTGGCCGGTGGCTGGTGGCCGGTGTCCCGTGGTGGCCACCGTGCACGAGGGGGCTGCCCGGTCCCCGCCGGAGCCCCGTGGAGTTTGAACCTTGAACTTGAGCGAGGCTGCGGCGGGCGGGGACGGGCGGCACGCGGGGGGCAGGCGGGGACTGGGGGCACGTGAGGGACGGGTGGCACGTGGGGACACGGGTGGGGACGGGTGGTGCGTGGGGACTGGTGGCACCGGGGACAAGCATGGGGGCGAGTAGGCATGGGGACAGGTATGGGGACAGGCTGGCATGGAGGGGACACGGAGGGGACAAAAATGGGGTCAGGCTGGCATGGGGACAAGCACCGGGACAAGCATGGGGACAAGCACAGGGACAAAGCTGGGGACAGGCTGGCATGGGGACAAGAATGGGATGAGCATGGGGATGAGCATGGGGACAGGTTTGGGGACAGGCTGACATGGAAGGGACAAGCAAGGGACAAACATGGGGACAGGCTGGTGTGGGGACAGGCAGGGGACAAGCATGGGGACGAGTAGGGGACAGGCTGGCATGGAGGGGACAGGGAGGGGACAAACCTGGGGACACGAAGGGGACAACCACAGGGACAGGGACCCAGGCAGGGAGCACCCATGGGTGCCGGGGGTGGCGCTGGCAGCGGGGGGTGGCCCTGCTGCCACCGGTGACCCCCACGGACGGGTCCCCAGCACGGGGGGGGGGGGGGGGGGGGCAGCGGTGTCCCCGTCCCCATCCCTGTACCCGTGCCCCCCGGTGTCCCCGCGGGGCGTCGAGACACGGGGTGGGGGGGGGGTGAGGACACGGGGGGGGGGGGGGGAGAGAGCCCGCCCCCGCGCCCCCATTGGCTGCCCGGGGCTGTCACTCAGCCGCGCCCCGATAAAGGCGGCGGCGGAGCGCGGGGAGCGCGCACCGGGAGCGGCGGCGGCGGAGAGGCCATGAGCGAGGTGAGACCCCGGGACCCCGAGGGACCTCGAAGGACCCCGAAGGACCTCGAGGGACCGGGACACCGGGACCGGGACCCCGAGGGACCGGGACCCGGTGCCCATCCCCGGTGCCCATCCCCGGTGCCATCCGCAGAGGACGGAGAACAAAAGCTTGGGGGGGGGGGAAACGGGGAGGGAAGGACCCCCCCCCACCCTTCTCAGCACGGGGATGTCCCGGGGGGGGCACCCCGGGGGTCCTGGTCCCGGTGTCACCCCCGTTTTCCTCCCCCCCCCTCTCCGCAGCGCAGCCCCGATGAGTCCCCGAGCTCGGCGGAGGCCCCCGGTGGGCAGGAGAAAGGTGAGGCCCCCCCCCCCCGGGGTGCTGGGGACACCCCCTGTCCCCTTTTGGGGGGTCCTGTCACCCGTGTCACCGCTGTCACACACACCCCCCCCCCCCGTGACACCCTGGGGTGCTGCTGCGTGGCTGCCCCCACCCCTGGGGTTTGTGTCCCCAAAACATGGGGGGGGGGCACCTGGTTGTGTTTGGGGAGAGCCCTATGGGGAGGGTTGGGGACCCCCCCTGGGTGCCAGCAGGGTTTTGGGGGGCATCCTGGGGTGCCCCTCATGCTGGGTGGGGGTCATGGGGTGCACCCATGGGTGCCTCCTGCCTCATCTGGGTGCTGGCGGGGGTCGTGGGGTGCACCCCTGGGTGCCCCCCAGGGTTGTGGGGTGCCCCTCGTACCAGGTGGGTGTGCTGCTGGGGGGGCTTTGGGGTATCCTGTGCAGCAAGGGGGGGCTGTAGGGTGCACCCTGGGTGCTGGGGTGAATGTAGGAGGGGGAAGCGGGGCTGTGAGCGGAGCAGCCCCCCCCTTGACCCCCCCCCAGCCAAAGACCCCAAGAAAGGGGAGGAGGAGGAGGAGGAGATCGACATCGACCTGAGCGCCCCCGAGACGGAGAGAGCCGCGCTCGCCATCCAGGGGAAATTCCGCCGCTTCCAGAAGAGGAAGAAAGAGTCGGGACCCTGAGGGGCTGCGGGGGGGGGCCCCCGGGACCCCCTGCCCGTTTTGGGCCCCCGGTCGTGCCCGTGGGCACGGCCCCGTCCTGCCCTGTGCCGGGGCTGCCCCGTCCTCAGCGAGCGGTGCTGGAGGGGGGGGCTCGGCCCCTCCCCACCCCTTGCCCACCCCGGAGCTGGGGGGTCAATTTGGGGGGGGACGCGAGGGGGTGGCATGGAAATGCCCCTTTTTCCCGGGGCAGCCCCAGTTTCCCCAGTCCGTGGCGGCGCTGGCTGCTGGGATGCGCTGGGGCCGTGTCCCCTGAGCGAGGGACCCCCGAGGGACCCCCCCAGGGTTTTGTGGGGGGGGGGGACGGGTCTTGTTGAAGGCCACCAGGGGAAAATTTGGGGCTCCCCCCGCACTCGGGGGCTCCCTGTCCCTGCACTGCCCCCTCCCTGTGCTCTGTCACCGTCCCCTGTCCTGTGTCCCCCCCCCCCCCCGTCACCAGGGGAGGGGGCTCGGAGCATCTGTAAAGAATAAAGCAGTGGGAGAAGAGGAACGGGTGCGTGGTCTGTGGGGGGGGAATTGGGGATGTGCCGCTACCTGGGGGGGCCCAGGTGCCTGTTTTTTTTGGGGGGGGGACCCCAAAAAGCCCCCCCCTTATCCACCCATGTCCCTGGGCTGTCCCCGCCTTGGGGAGGTGCAGATGGAGTTCACCAGGCAGGGTCTGGAAAGGTGCCCTCAGGATTTGGGGGGGCTCCTTGGGGGGGCTTAAAATCCTTCCCAAGCCCCGGGGGGGGGGGCGATTTCTGCAGTCCCCGTCCCTTTGGTGCCCGGTGCCGGGGGGGTGGCCTGGGGCCGGGGGAGCCGGGGGGGCCGGGGGAGCAGAAATAGCTCTGGAAAGAAAAATACCGGCGGTGGCCAAGCGAAGGGGACGCCCCAAGGGGCTGGGGGCCGGCCCCCGCTCGCTCTGCAGACTTATTAGGGCAAAGCCAATTATAGACCTGCCGGGGGGGGGGGGGGGGAGGGCACCCGGTTCTTTGGGCTGGGGGGGTCGGATCCGGGCATGGGGCAGCCGCAGCCCCCAGCACTGTGCCCGAGTGTGGGGCTTCGGTGGGGGGCTGGCCCCGAGCCCCCCAGCAGTGGGGGGCGATGACAATCCCTGCTGGGTCACCCATAGACAGGGAGGGAGACCCCCACCCCCCCCATAGTGACCCCCCCCCACCCCATAGCGACCCCCACCCACCCCACAACCATCCCTGGGGGCTGCGTGCCCCCAAGTTCGGCCGCTTCGTTAGCGGTGAGCTTTAATTAACGCACCCACGATGGGTGGGAGCCCTTGGGGACAGCCCCCCCCAGCCGATTTTTGGGGTGGGGTGGGGGGGACACCCATGGGTGCCATCACCTCGTGCTTGGGGAAACTGAGGCACGGCGGCAGCGGGGCCCTGTAGGAGCTGGGGGGCTCCGTGCGATGAGTTCATGAGTCCTCAGCCCCCCCCCAACAACACCCCTGCCCCCCCCAAACCCCCCCAATCCCCCCGACCTCGAGGTGACGCCAGGCTCCAGGAGATGTGAGTTTTATTAACGGCGCCGTGGGGACGGGGATGGGGACGGGGACGGGGACGGGGCATAGAAAAACCCAAAAGGACGCCGACGGCTCCTCCAGCCCGGCTGCCGCCTCTCCTCCTCCCCGAGGCTTCGGCCGGCACGGGGGGGGCCGGGGGGTTACGGGGCGGGAGGGTTAATGGGGTGCGGGGACGGAGGGGACGGGGCGGGGGCCACCCCACGACGTCATTTGGGCTCGGTCGCGGGGAGAGACGAGAAAACGGCCAGAAAAGGGGCAACGGCGGGGACGGAGAAACCCTCCCGGGGGCTGTTTTGTGTTGGTTTTTGGGGGTGGGGGGGGGGTGGAGGATGGGGAGGGGGTGGCAGGTCCCCGAGGAGGAGGAGGAGGGGGGGTGGGGACCGAGCCAGCCCGGGTGGGGACCCAAAAAATTCCGTGATTCGAAGAGAAAAAAAAAATTACATCGGAGCCCGGGGCCGGGCGAGGGCAGCGGTTGCGCAGAGGAAGGTGCCGATGGAGGGGGCTTCGGGGCTGGGGGGGGGGGAGGCCGCGGGGGCGTCCCCGAAGCCGGGGGACCCGGGACGAGGCCACCACACCCCGCTCCTCGCCGGGTCCCCGGCCCCGCGTTGGGCGTCACTTGTCCGAGTTGGGCTTGAGGATGTTCCGCAGGGCGCTGCCGAGGCCGCTCCTGCTTGGCGAGGGGGCGGCCTCGGGGGTCTCTCCCCGCAGCTCCATCTCGATGGTCATCACCACTTTGGGGGCGCGGGGGGCCCCGGTGTCACCCCCCACCGCCACCGCCGCCGCGGCACCTTCCCTGCCCGCTAACCGCTATTTCTTGTCCTTGCGGGACTCGCCCGGGGCTCCCTTGGCTTTCTTCTCGCTCGCCGCCTTGGTGCTGCGGCTGTGGTCCAGCATGGCGTAGAGGACGGGGGCCTGCAGGGAGGGGGCGGCGTCACCATTGCCCCCTTTTCGCCCCCCCAACACCCCAAAAAGCAGGAGGTGGAAATCCCAAAATCCCTGCCCTGTGTTTAACCCCCCCGGGTGCTCACCTGGCGGCTGCGCTTGGACGCGTCCTTGGCCGATCGCTGCAGCTTCCCCTTCTCCATGGCACTAAAATGGGGCAGGAAAGGGAAAAAAAAAAAAAAAAAAAAAAGGCAGCTCTGACAGGTCAGCAGCCCCCACACTGCCGTTTTGGGGTGTTTTTTACCCCAAATCGGGGTCAGGCCTCACCTGAGCCGTCGCTGCAGCACCGCCTGCCTGCGGAGCCAGCAGTAGCGCACGAGGTAGACGAGGGCCACCACCAGGAGCACCAGCAGCAGGGCGCCGCCGATGATGGAGCCCAGCACGACGCCGTAGCGGGTGGGCACTGCGGGGGCACCGGCACCCCGTCAGCGTCCCCCCGTGGGGGTCAGGGCAGGGGGTAAGGGGGGGACATCGGGCGCCCCGTACCTTTCTCGAGGACGTAGAGCGTGACCTGGGAGGACTTGCCCACGATGTCGGGGGGGTTCTTGACGTCGCAGGTGAAGGTGCCGTTGTCGGTGTAGTCCAGGTTGTGGATGACGATGGAGCCGTCCTTGCGCCGGGGGTTGCCCACCCACTCCATGCGCTCCTTGAAGGTGCCCACGTCATCGATGTAGGGCTGCCCCTTGGCGTAGTGAAATATCTGGGGGCGGAGAAAAGGAGGGGGGGGGGGGACACGCAGAGGGTCGCGGGGGCTCTGGGCGCAGCGGGGACCCCCCCGGAGACCCGTCCCGGAGCGGGTGCTTACGGAGATGCTGTCGCGGGAGCCCTCGGCCTGGAAGTGCCAGGTGATGGAGATGTCCTCGGAGATCCACTCGCTGGACCAGAAGCTGCACGAGAGGGTGACGTGGGAGCCCACGGTGCCGTACACCTCCCGCGGCGTGTACACGTGGATGGCCGACGTGGGAGCCAGCCCTGCCGGGGGGCACAGAGCCCTCAGCACCGCGGGGACACCGGCACGGTGCCGGTACCCGTCCCCGGGGCTAGGAGGGGGAATGACCCCGGTGGCTTCTCTGCACCCCCGTGCCAAGTCCCCGGTTGCCACAGAAGGGCTTTTGTTGGCCACGGAGGATGCACAAGGGCTGGCGGGGGGCACTGGGGGGTGCTGGACCCCCTCTGCCCGCACCCATTCCTCATCCCCGTGGAGGCGACCGGGGTGGTGACGGTGACCAAGGAACGGTGGCACCCCCGTGGCCACGGCCACCGGTGCTGGGGCTGTCCTCACAGCACCGTGAGGGTGACCACGGGACAGTGGCACCCCGGTGGCACCCCCGTGGACACGGCCACCGGTGACACCCCCGGGGAGCACAGCCAGCGCCGGTCCCCAGAGCACCGGCCGCGTCCCCCCCGCCTGTCCCCGCTTACCCAGCCCGGCGAGGAGCCCGGCGAGGATGAGGAGGCTCCGGTTGTCCCCGGCACCTTGCGACATGGTGGCGGCTGCTGTCACCGGCCGGCTCCGAGCCGCATGGAGGGCTGGCGGGGCGCGGGGCCGGAGGGTGCCGGGCGGGCGGGTGCCGAGGTTTAAGAGCCAGCGGCGGCGAACGGTGCCGCCGGCGGGCCCAATGGGCGCCGGGCAGCCGGGGCGGCGGGGTGCGGGACGCGCCGGGAGGGGTCGGGGGGGGGGACACACAGGGGACATTTTGTTCGGCGTTGGGCGAGGAGGGGAAGGCACGCGGCGGGCGGGGGGGCCGGGCACACTGCAGCCTTTGTGCCGCCGCATTCTCGGCCCGTGGCGGAGGCGGCCGGGCAGGAATGTGGCTGGGGACGGAGGGGACGCACGGACAGGGGGACGGACAGACGGACG
The DNA here is from genome assembly GCA_951411735.1 of Somateria mollissima. Lineage (NCBI taxonomy): Eukaryota > Metazoa > Chordata > Aves > Anseriformes > Anatidae > Somateria > Somateria mollissima. Next base: position 614,103 of record OX598330.1, read on the forward strand.
GGCTTGGTGGGGGTCTGGGGACGGGGACAGGGGCTGTGTCCCCTCCTGTGTCCCCTCCTGTGTCCCATCCATGTCCCCTCCTGTCCCATGGCCGTGGTGGCTCCAGGCCTGCTGGTCCCCATGGGATGGGCGGTGTGGGGACAGACACACGGACGGGCTCTTTGGGGACCAGGAATTGGGGATGGTGCTGGGGGTCGTGTCCCCTCCCGTGTCCCCTCCCGTGTCCCACTCATGTCCCCTCCTGTCCCACCACCACAGCTGGCTCTGGGCCTCCCGGTCCCTGTGGGACGGGCAGCGTGGGGACAGACACACGGACAAGCTTCGAGGCAGTTTGGGGCCAGGACGCAGGGCCAGCAATGGGGGCTGTGTCCCGTGTCCCCCCCGTGTCCCCCCCTGTCCTGTCCCCGTGTCCCCCCCCCGCCCCACGGCCACGTCTGACTGCGCCTGGTCCCCGCAGGACAGACAGCGCGGGGACAGACGCACGGACGAGCTGTTGGGGTGCAGGGACCAGGGTGTGGGGGTGGCGCTGGGGCCGTGACCCCCCCGTGTCCCCATGTCCCCCTCTGTGTCCCCATGTCCCCCTCTGTGTCCCCGTGTCCCCCGTGTTCCCTCCCGTGTCCCTGTCCCCCCCACCCCCCCCCCTTGTTTCCCCTCCTGTGTCCCCACGTCCCCCCCCCGCGTCCCCATGTCCCCCCTGTGTCCCCCCCGCATCCCCATGTCCCCCGTGTCCCCCCCGCATCCCCATGTCCCCCCTGTGTCCCCCCCGTGTCCCCCTGTGTCCCCCCCGTGTCCCCATGTCCCCCTCTGTGTCCCCCCCTCGTGTCCCCGTGTCCCCCCCATGTCCCCGTGCCCTCCCCTCGTGTCCCCGTCCCCCCCGTGTCCCCTCCTGTGTCCCTGTGTCCCCCCCGCCCCCCCTTGTGTCCCTCCCTGTGTGTCCCCTCCCCATGTCCCCATGTCCCCTCCTGCATCCCCGTGCCCCCCCCTCGTGTCCCCGTGTCCCCCCCCCGTGTCCCCCCCGGCCCCGTGCCCCCCGGGGACCCCTCCCCCCTCCATCAGGGCTCCATTTTGGGGCGAGAACAGCGCTTTGCGGGACTTTCGGTGCCTCGGGGGACACCGCCGGGACCGGGCCCAGCCCCGGGGACACCGGGAGGGGGGGGGGACGGGAGGGGGGGGGGCACCGGGGGGGGGGGCGGAAGTGCGTCACGGCCGCTTCCGCTTTGCGGACGCTTCAAGATGGCGGCGCTGGCGTTGAGGTGACTCCCGCCCCCCGGGGCCCCCCCGGGCCCCCCCCGGAGCCCCCCGGTGTCCCCGTGCCCACCCCCGGTGTCCCCATGCCCACCCCCAGCTCCCCCCGTGTCTGTTGAGGGCGGCCCCGGGCCTGGTCCCAGCCCGGTGCGGGCGGGGGCTGAGAGGCGGCACCGGGGGGGGGGCTCCGGTACCCGAGGGGGGTGCCCGGGGCGGGGGGGGGGGAATGGGGTGTAACTGGGACCAGTGGGACGCAGGCACTGGGAAGCGGTGGGAAATGGGGCACGGGTCTGGTGCCCCTCAGCCTGCGGGCAGGGAGCTTGGGGCTGGGGTTTGCCTGGCTGAGATGAGACCGAAAATGGGGGAAATTGGTAAAATCGGCCGGTTTTGCTTCAGAAAAGGCTTTGCTGACGCCGTTCTGCTCCCCTTCGCCTGCGCTCCTCTAAAGTTTTATTTCTGCCGCCGGTTGCGGACGTTCGGCTCCGTGGTGGCAGCGCTGGAGCGGGATTTGGGGCATTTTTTCCCTTTCACGTGGGCTCTTTGTGGCCGTTGGGCTTTTGGGGGAAGCTTTTTGGGGCGGATTGCTGAAAAGCAGAGCTCCCCGGCGTGATCACAGCCCGGGCTCGGGACACGAGGCTAAAGCAGCTCCGTGCTTTGAAGCCTTCCTCTGCTGCCTGCGTCTGCCCGGCAGACGAAAAAAGCATCTTTGATCACCTCCCGTTTGCCTCTTTTGTGGCAAAATCCGAGCGATTTTTATGGAGCTGTTGCACCGGAGAAATCCTGACAGCTTTTGCTGATGTGGCGCGGAGCTGCTGCTCCTCGAGAGCTGAGGTTGTGAGGGAGAAAACCCTGAAATTTTGGGGTCCCCGATGGCTCCCGTTGTCCCCTCCTGTCCCCTTCTGCCAGTGTGGGCGACCCCAGGTCTGTGGGCTGCTGCTTGAGGGCTCGTGGTTGTTTTTTTTTTTTTAGGGAAACCCGCGTTTCTCAGCGATCTGGAAGGAAAGGAGGCTTCAAATCTTAAAAAAAAAAAAAAAAAAAAAAAAAAAAAAAAAAAAAAAAAAAAAAAAAAAACACACATGGAAATGGTGCCGAGGGGATGGGGAGCTCCTGGCGGGGCGTGGGGCTGGGAGGGGACGGGGGCGTCGTGGTCTGGGGCCTGAGCTCTGCCAGCACCGCGGCGCTGAGCGGCTCCTGAGGCCGCAGAGGGTGTGAGAAGTGCCTCAATAATTAATAGCCTGCGGGCACGGATTAATTAGTCACCTCCTCTCCCTCCCTGGGAGTTGGGGGAGGCTCGGGGCTGCTCCCCCTGGCCTGGCTGAGCTGTGCGGGGAGGTGGCGGTGGGATTTTGGGGAGAAACAGCCCCAGTTTGCTACAGACCCACGCCCTGCCTGCCCCGGGGAGCAGCCAGGAGGGCTCCTGGAGCTTTCTGAGTTTTTTTTTTTTTTTAGTTTCCAGGGGTCCCCTGGGGGTGATGAGGGGCTGGGGGGGGGGGCTCAGATCCGCTCGGCTGCTGCCGCTTCCTCCCCCTGCAGCGAGGTTTCGGGGGGGGTTTCGATGAACTCAAGGCCGTGCCCAGGAAGGTTTTCAGTGGGTATTGGTGCGGGGCTGTACCGAGGCCGTTCTCACAACAGAAACTCGTGGGATTTGGGTTTTTCCAGGGTGGCTAAATTCATCCAGGGGAAATTTGGACGCGAAGGGCCTGGCGGTGCTCAGCAGGCAGCGGCCGCGGCGTGACGAGCTCGGGCTGGGCTCCGTGCCACGCACGTCCCGAGCTGCGCCGCCGTCCTGCAGACCTGGGGAGCTTCAAGCCCTGCGTGCGAAGGAAACTTCCGAAGGGAAACAGCCCCCAGGTCCCCAGCGCCGGAACTCGCAGCGCTTCGGGGCCGGCCTTTGTTTTGCGCTCCCACCTGGCCGAGAGCTGCCCCCAGCTGTTCTCCCAGCCCTGTCCTCGGGACATCCGCGGAGTTTCGTTAACCCCTGGCTGCTAACGAAGCACTGGGAGATGCTGCTATGTCCTGGGAAGTTAATTAATTAATTAAGCAGGGAGGTTAATTAATTAATTAACCTGGGAGGTTAATTAAGGGCTTCGAGTGGCCCTTCCTGTGGAGCCCCCCGGGTGGGTTTCCAGGGCCGTGTGCCCCCCCCCACCCTGCTGATTGCTGGAGGGAGAGCAAGGGCTGGGCTCAGATCAGGGCGCAGCTCAGTCTGTCGGACAAACGAGCTGTTACAGCCGGCGAGGCTAATTACCCTGAGGCTAATTACAGGGTGTCACAAAGAACGACCCCGCGGGCAGGGTCTGGAGGCTCTGAGAGCTCAGAGTAAGGGCTCAGAGGTTGAGGAACAGCCCGGATCTCTTGCCTTGGGGCTGATTTTAAGGCACAAACCCCCCAAAGTGGCGAATTCCCTCCCCGGACCCACGTTGCTGCCGTTCCCAGGCGTTGTTTGGGCGCTCACAAACCCTCCCCTCCTCTCCTACAGGTGCGTCGGGCGGCGGTGCCTGCTGGCTCGGCTCGGCCCCGGCTTCCCCGTGCGACAGTGAGTGCGAGGGCTTAACTGGGGGGCTGGGGGGGTAACGGGATTAAATTCTCCCCCGGGGGATTGTGGCTGAGGCACGGGGGCACGTGTGCTTTCTATCTTCTTAATAACTGCCTGATCCCTGCTGTGTGGCGGCCGGGCATTTAGCACATCACACCGTCAGCAGGCGGCCTCTTTAGGGGGTAAATAAAGGGTGGGGGTGCCCCCCCTGCTGTTCAGTCCCCCCCCTCACCGCATGTCCCCTCTTCTCTTCGCAGCGTTGTCCCGATGGCCACGACGGCCAAGGAGGAGATGGCTCGCTTCTGGGAGAAGAACACCAAGTCCAGCCGGCCCCTGTCCCCTCACGTCACCATCTACAAGTAAGGGCCACGCGCGGGGGCACCCCCGGGCTCTGATTCTGGGGGCAGCCCCGGCCCCTGCGTGTGTTTCCTCCGGCACTTCAGGCCAGCTGGGGGGGCAGCACACCCCCAGGTACCCCGCGGGGTTGTTAAAACTCAATTTTATTCACATGGGGTGTTGAGGATGGGTGACCCCCGTCTCCGAGAGCCGTGCCTCTCCCTCGCCGGGGGGAGGATGGCTTTTTTGGGGCCGCTTCCGTCACTTTACGATGTTCCCTCGCTTAGCTCTGGGTCTGGGTGCCCACCCCATGCCCCGCTGTCCCCAAAGCCCTTCTCATCCTCCTGTTCCACCCCCTTGGAGCTCTCCTCGAGCCCTTCCCCAGGCCGTGCCAGCGCCCTTTGCCATTCCCAAGCTGCCTCTGCAAATTCCCCCGGCTCCCCCCTCTCGCTGGGGCCGGATTCCTGGAATAGCTCCGAGTGCAGGCCCGCCCCGAGCTCTCTAGGAACGGGCGGGCCCCGCTTCCTCCCTGCTCCTCTCGCCCCCCTCGTGCCCCGTTCTGCTGATGAGCTGGATTTGTTTTTTTTTTTTTTTTGCAGGTGGTCCCTGCCCATGGCGATGTCCATCACCCACCGCGGCACCGGCGTCGCGCTCAGCTTAGGTGCGTGCGTCCCCAACCCACCCCCGGGGCACGAGGGCAGATCCCTCTGGGTTTTTGGGAGTCGTGCTGTGGGTTTCTCCCCATCATCTCCAGTTCCATCTCTGGCTCCAGCAGCGGGTTTTCTCCCCGTGTATCCTTGCCCGGATCTCTTCGTGCTGCGCTGCCTCCAGCCCCGATGCTCCCCAGTGTTTAAAACCCCTCAGAGCCTTCGTGGTGCCGTGGCCTGGGTGCCCCCATCCCTGATCTTCCTTCCTGAGCTCCCCCAGGCTGCAGAAGCTGCTCCAGATCTCAGCCCCTCTCTTCAGCACCTTCAGGGGCACGTGTGGCTGCTGAAGCCTCCATCCACGGCGCAAGGGTTGGGGTTTTGTCCCCGGGAGCTGGGGACGTGCCTGGCCCCGTGGCACAAGTCCCTGGCAGCAGCCCGAGCTGCTGCTGCCCTTTCTGGTGCCGCACAAAGGGGCCTTTTGTCAGCCCCTGCCGGGGTGGGAAGCCATCGCTTTCCGCGCCGATGGAGCACGGAGGAGAATCGCTTTCTGCTGAGGAGGGGGAAGCTTTCAGCTCCTCTGTCGAGGGCTGTAATTACGGGAGCCTCTGCCTTCCTGAGGAGGGAAGCAGCTGCTTGCCTCGCACCGGCCTCAGCCGAGGCGCCCGAGCGGCGCTGCAATCAGCAGCTATTGAGCTCGCTGCGATCGCTGCAGCACCTGCAGCAAACCCTCCTGGCCTGGAAACGAGGAGGGGGAGGCGCCGCGGGTCCTGCAGCCAGCACGGCCCCTCGCAGCACGCTGTTTGTTCAGTATCTGCCCCTCCTGCTGACGCCTGCTCCTGTCCTCCTGCCCCCCGCCTCGTGCTGCCCCCCGTGCACCCCGGGGTGCGTTGGCACAGCGGGGCTGCCACCGGGCAGGGAGAGGCCTTCTCCCTCCTTCCTCTGCTGATGGTTTGGTTCAGGCCCTGTCCCCAAACCAGGGACGCAGAGGTTGTGTGTGACCAGCAGGAGCATCCCTTGCTGTGTGGGGTTTGTGGCCAGGCAGATTTGGCTGGAGCTGCTCTGAAGTGTAGGGAAAAAAGGGGTGCAGAGCTGCTCCTGAGCCTGGGGCTCCTCTTTTGGGGTCTCGGGGTTCCACCAAGGTTTTTGCTGCGTGCCTGGCTCTGTCTGAGGGCTCACCGGCTCACCCGTGGGCTTTGTCTCCTGCAGGCGTCTCCCTCTTCAGCCTGGCTGCCCTGCTGCTCCCGGAGCAGTTTCCCCACTACCTGGCCGTGGTGAAGTCGCTCAGCCTGGGCCCTGCTCTCATCTACTCCGCAAAATTCGCCCTGGCTTTTCCCCTCTCCTACCACACCTGGAACGGGATCCGGCACCTGGTGAGTGGGCTCCCGGGGACTGAGGGAGGGGAAGCTGCTGCTGCTGCGGGAGCTCTGGGCATGCAGGCTGGGAAGGTGCCCTTGGGAACGAGAATTAATCACCTCTGAGCTATTTTGGGGTACATTTAAATCGCAAAGAGCAGCGCCACGCTGATGCTTCACGGGGCGGCGCAGCCAGCTGCAGCATCCCCTGCTCCGCGGGGCCGTGCGGGCAGAAGCGCCCCCCCCTTTGCTCATTATCCTCCCCCTTCTCCTGCTCCTAAATAACGCTGAGCTATTTAACGAGCCCAGAAGACACAACACAGAGGACTGGTGACGGAAAGTAACCCGTGGTGTCTGCCCCGGGCTGCAGTGGAACCGGCAGCTCCGCTCAGCCGAGCTTCCTGTGTTTGACGAAGGAGGGGGAGCCGCAGAGCCGAGGGTTCCTTGCTGGGAAGAGCAGCAGACGTGCTGCTTTGTGTTTCTGCACAATCCTGTGTTTCTGCAGCTCCAGCTCGCTTTGCTTTTAGGGGAGCAAATTGCCAAAGCAGCTGGCCCGGAGCAGGACGCGAGCCTCCTGCAAACGGAGCGGTCGTGAGCAGCTCCGGGCTCGGAGCGTCGTGAGCTGAAGGCGTGCTGAGGCCCCTGACAGCACAATTAAATGAGGCTGCCAATTAAAGCAGCGGGGAACGAACCCAGCAGCGTTAGCCCCCAGCTGAGCTCGGGAATAAACAGGGAGCAGGGTGGGGCTGGCGGCTCCACGGCTCTGCTCAGCCACCCAGCAGCCAAAATCAGGTGGGAAATGGGAACCCGCCTGCAGCACCCGGGGGCTGCCAGCTCCGGGGGGCCTTTTGGGGTCCCCCAGAGGTGCTTGTGGGGGGCTGAAGGTGGCCCCCCCCTGCTCGGCTCTGCCCCGGGGACGTCAGCGCGGCCTCGGCTCTGCGCTGTGCTCCGTAACCTATTTCTGTCAGCAGCAGAGCAGTGAGCGGGGAGCAGCTGCTGCTTCTGAAGCAAACCTGGCGTGCTGCAGCTGGGGGGGATTAGGGAGAGCTCCTGGGCAGCTTTGCTGCTGGGTGGGGGGATTTGGGGGGGGGATCAGCTTCCCCCGGAGACCCCTGCCCATTTCCTGGCAGTGACGGTTGCTTGTGCCTGTTCGTCGTCCATCATCTCCAGGCAGTTTTTTGGGGTGATTCTGCTAGTTTTTACCAGGGCGGTGCCTCTCCACCTGGGTCTGGCACAGCCCCGCGAGGGTCTGTCCGTGTCCCTGTGCCTTAACTCTGCTCTGTTTCTTCTCTCCCTGCAGGCGTGGGACCTGGGGAAGGGCTTCAAGCTCAGCCAGGTGCAGCAGTCCGGGGTGCTGGTCCTGGTCTTGACCCTGCTCTCCTCGGCGGCCCTCGCGGCCCTGTGAAGGCTCCTCCTGCTCGACGCCTCCCCCTTTTTGGAAGCTTTGTTCCGTCCTGGCCCACCGGGGGATGCACGAGGAGAGGGAGGCGGGGAGGGGGGACAGAACTAGAAGCCTTTGGGGCAGGGGGGGGCTTCCCCTGCTCACGAATCTTGCGGATGATCAGAGTTGCTTTTCCTTAGCCCAGACCAAGCGCTGCGCCCAGCTGCCTGCCTCGTTGTGACAGGGGGGGGACACAGGACAGGAGGAGGGGGCTCGGGGCCGCGGCGTCGCACTCCTGAGAGCTGCCCGACTTCACCCGAGCAAACTCCAGGGCGTTTCTTTTCTCTGCCCTGTCCCCGAGCTCGGGACAATGCGGGATCTGTGTCCCTGCGGCTCCGAGTGGGCTCGGGGAGGCCGGCAGCCCGCGTGTAGGCTCGGCGCAGGACAACCGTCCGCATTGAGGGCAGCCCCGTGCCAGGGGAGGGAGAGCGGGCACCGCTGCCAACGCCAGCACCCCGCGCTGCCCGGGTGCCACCATCCCAACTCCTTGCCGTTGAAATTGTCCCAATCCAGCCAGATTTGGGGCTCCGGAGCCCCTGCCACGTCCAGTTTTCCCCTGGGGAAGTTGCTCCATCAGCGGCGCACCCGGCAGGGCTCTGATTTTCCCGGCGTGTCGCCAGCGGCTGTGGGCTCAGCGCTTCTTCATCGCCCACCTTGCAATAAAGCAGCCTTGGTCCTTCACACGGGCTCTGCACCGAGGAGTCAGACGAGCAGGGGGGGTTTGCTCCGAGGCTCCAGAGGAGCTGGGATGGAAAAACAAGCCCTTGGCTGTGTTTGCCGAGCCAGGTGCAGCGCCTGAACTTTGGAGTTTGGCTGAGGGGTTGCGGTGTGGCGCGCTGCCAGCCCAGCAGGAAGGAATTTCCTACCTGGGGCCGTGTCTGTTTGGGACACCCGCGCGCAGAGCACGGCTTTCTGCTCCGATCTGCCCCTTTTCAAGGTTTGCCTTAAAAGAGGACGGCACAGTGGGGAGCTCTGCCCCGTTTTCTGTCCCAGCGAGGGTCTCGGTCTCCTTCCCGTGTGCAGCACCCGGCGAGACGCCGAATTCACGGGGAACATCTGCGCTGATAAGGAGCCACCACCCCTTAATTAGCAGGAGGCAACCGAGGAGCAGCTGAGAAACCTCTGCTGTCACTGCCGCATCGCTCTCGGTGCAGCTCCCTGCCCCAGCAGCAGCAATTTTCTGGGTGAAAACGGCTGCGTTTTAGCTTTCAACTGATTCCTTCCTGCAGTCGCTGAAGCGGCTTTGATTTGGTGGCCACTTGTGCTCGCTGATGAGCTGCTCTGTCGGTGAGCCGGCTGCTAACGAAGCTCAGCCCTCGCCGTGCCTCTGGGCTGTGCTTTGCAGGCTTTATTTCCCTCCTGCCAGCGGCGCAGGGTCCGTCCCCGCTGCCCCCAGTTCCCTGCTGGTGGGCACTGGATGAAACCCGAGGGTAACGGGGTTTGTGGTGCTGAGCAGGTGGAACACCAAGGGACGAGGCGCCAATAAAGGGGATGAGCAGAGACACAGCATGGGGAGGGCACGGCCCCCGAAACCAAACAGTGGGAGTTTTATGGTGTTTTTTTTTTAAACCTCTATTTTTCCACTTGCTGTCAAAACACAACCGCTCGGCACCGGCCTCGCTCGGTGCTCTCTGAAGCGCTCTCCTGCCCCCCCCCGGGGGCTTTTTGGATCTCTGCTGGGCTCACGGGAGCTGCAGGAGAGGGGCCAAGGAGCTCAAATCCCCTGGTGCGGCGATCCCGATCCCTTCCCTTGCGGCGTGGCCTCCCTCGCAGTGACCGAGGCTGGGGTTTGGGGTGCAGCGACACCCCCGAGATCCCCCAGGCCAGGTTGGGGGGAGCTCCGGACCCCGGCCGAGCTCCCCGTCCCCTGCTTGTCCTCGCAGCGGGGCTGGCACGATGCTGGTGGCTCTGGGGACGCGTCCCACTCCGCACGGACATCCACGAGGCCGGGCTTACGGCAGAGCGGCACCGCGGTGTCACCGCCAGGCCCCTCCAGCGGCGATTTGGGAAGGGGCTGAGCACCCCGGGGACCCCCGCCGGACCCCCGGCCGGTCCTCGAGGGCTCCTTGGAGGCCCCTTCATCCGGCCAAGGCTCTTGGGGCTGTGTGAGGGGGATTTGCGTCACGTTTACAAGGATTTGGGGTGGCGGAGAGGGGTGAGAGGAGCAGAGGGGAGGAGCAGAGGGTTTTGAGGTGCTGCAGCTGCTGGAAAAGGGGGGGCTGTGGGAGCAGCTCAGCAGCAGCCCCAGTGCTCTGGGGTTTTCTCCGGGCTGGGAGCTCCTCCTGCTGGCACCGCCACCAGCCCGGCTTCGGGGGGACGCGGGGAGCCCCCACGAGGAGCGCGGGGAGGTGGTGGCACCGGGTGGGGAGCACCCCACGGGATCAGAGGGGTCCCCCCCCTGCAGCTCCAGCCCTGCGCCCACCTCCGTCCCCACCCAGACTGCACAAAACGCCCCCAAAATCAGCTCCCGGGCCGGAAAACCCCCTCCCAGCCACCCAAAATGAGGGGTCCCGGTGTGTGTCACCCGGTGACCAGGCCCCCCCCGGCCGAGGGGCACCCACCTTGCCGGTGACCTCGGCCCGGAGCCCGTTGCAGGCGCCGGTGAGGGCGGCGGAGGCGCGGAGGCAGGCGGTGAGGCGGGCGGCGGCGGCGGCCGAGCGCGCCGTGAGGTTCAGCTTGGCGGGGGGAATCCTTGGCGGCATGTCCCACGTCCCCAAAAATGAGCCCCAGGGGGAGGCCTGGAAGGGAAAACCGGGGGGGGGACGGAGGGGATGGGATGGGGATGGGGTGGGGGTGGGGATGGGAATGGGAATGGGGATGGGGTGGGGATGGGGAGGGGATGGGGATGGGGCTTTGGGGGTACGGGGTGCTGTGCCCGGGGGGGGCAGAGGCTGTGGCACTCACCTGGGAGCGGGGCACGGAGGGCAGGAGGTGGCCGCGGTCATTGACCAGGATCTGCGTGGAGCCGTCCCGCGGAGTGGGGCGCTGGGGGGAGCGGGCAGGGAGTTTTTGGGGAGGCTGGGGGGATCGGGAGGGGAACCAGGGACACCGGGAGGGGCCATGGAGGGGGATGGTGGTGGCCCCCTTTGGCCAGGGTTGGGGTAGGGGGGGTCCCAGGAGGGGCCAGGGTTGGGGTGAGAGGGCTGGGGGGGGTCCCGGTACCCCTGGGAGAGGCCAGGGTTGGGGTGGGAGGGTGGAGAGAGGGTACGGGGGGGCATGGGGGGGGGTCCCGGTGCCCCCGGTTACCTGCCCACCGGGCTGCGGCACCTCCCAGTTCTGCAGGCGGGGAGCGCTGAAGGCGTCCTCATACTGGGGGGGGAGCAGGGCCGCTGAGAGACCCCCCATTACCCCCTGCTACCCCCCCCTTACCCCCCGTTACCCCCCCCTCACCCCCTCGTTACCCCCCCCTTACCCTCCCTTTACCCCTGTTACCCCCGTTACCCTCCGTTACCCCCCCGTTACCTCCCTTTACCCCCCGTTTCCCCACCTTTACCCCCCTTTCACCCCCATTACCCTCCCTTTATCCCCCTTTTACCCCCCCATTATGCCTCTTTACCCTCCCTTTACCCCCCCATTACCTTCCATTACCCCCTATTTACCCCCATTACCTCCCGTTACCCCCTTATTACCACCATTACCCCCCCCGTTACCCCCCGTCACCCCCGTTTCCCTTCCGTTACCCCCTTTTACCCTCCCGGTACCCCCCTTTCCCCCCTATTCCCCCCCGTTCCCCACCGTTTACCCCCCATTACCCCCCCTTTACCCCCATTACCCCCCCGTTACCCCCTCTTTACCCCCCTTTCCCCCCCCGTTACCCCCCTTGACCCCCTATTACCGCCCCTTTACCCCCATTACCCCCCGTTACCCCCCCTTGGCCCTCCATTACCCCTCTTTTACCCCCATTACCCCCCCGTTACCTCCCCTTGACCCCCTATTACCCCCTCTTTACCCCAATTACCCCCCCGGTACCCTCCCTTTATCCCCATTACCCCCCTTTTACCACCATTATCCCCCCCTTTTCCCCGTTTTTCCCCCAATTTCCCCCCTTTCCCCCCCCACCTGCCCCGCCCCGTAGCGGGCCGCCATGCGCCGCGTCCGCCGTCTCCTAGCAACCACCACGTGACCACCACCCCCCCCCCGGTCCGCGCGCTCCCCCTGGCGGCCGCGGGGAACCAAGACCCAATGGGGGCGGGGCCATTGTCAGAGGGGGCGGGGCCATTGATAGAGGGGGCGTGGTCAATGTGGGAGGGGCGGGGCCTCAGCACTGCCCCTGGGGACACTGCCGCTGGGGGGGGGGGGGCCGTGGGTGCTGTGGGGGTGGGGGGGGTGGGTGCTGGTGGGGTGGGTGCTGGTGCTATGGGTGCCATGGGTGCTGTGGGTGCTGGTGGGGTGGGTGCTGTGGATGCTAGTGCCATGGGTACTGTGGGTGCTGGTGCCATGGGTGCTGTGGGTGCTGTGGGTGCTGGTGCCATGGAGCCTCTTAGGGAGCTCAGGGCTGGGTCTTGGGGACTTTGGGGGGGGTGTAAATGGCCAGGGGGGGCTGGACCATGCCAAGCTGTGCTGTGCCATGCGGTGCTGTGCCATGCCGTGCCATGGCGTGCCACACTGTGCCGTGCCATATCATGCTGTGCCACGCCATGCCATGGCATTTGGTGCCATGCCATACTGTGCCATGCGGTGCCATGCCCTTGCTCTACCACGCCGTGCCACGCCATATACCATGCTGTGCCATGCTGTGCCATATGGTGCTGTGCCATGCCATGCCGTGCCGTGCCGTGCCGTGCCACATGAAGCCCACGGTCCCCAGCCAAGGCTGTCCCCCCCTGATCCCTGGGACCCCCCAGGCCCGGCTGTGGCCAAGGGGCTCGGAGCCAGGCACCGAGCCGGGCACAGCGCCCACCCGGCTGCCTTCGGTGCACCGGCAGCAGGCGAGGGTGATGCAAGGAACCCGGTGGCCTCCGGAGCGGCGCCACTTCTGCAGGCAGCCCGGCCACGAAGCAGCCGCGGCCGCCTTTGTTCCGCCGGGCTTTTATGGCCACCGCCGCCTGCCCCGGCCTTTGTCCGGGACTGGACTTTCTGCCCCTGCCCCATGACACCGTGGTGGGGCCGGTCTGACCTGCCCGTCCCGTCCCGTCCCATCCCGTCTGTCCCCTCCGGTCCTGTCCTGTCCCAGCCTGCCCCATCCCATCCCGTCCCGTCCTGTCCTGTCTTGTCCTGTCCTGTCCCCTCTGGTCCTGTCCCATCCCATCCCATCCTGTCCCGTCCCATCCCGTCCTTTCCCATCCTGTCCTGTCCCATCCCGTCCCATCCCCAATCCTGGGACAGGATTAGGGTTAGAGTCAGGATTGGGGTTAGATTCAGGGTTAGGGTTAGGGTCAGGGTGTCAGGGTTAGGGTTAGGGTTAGGGTTAGGGTTGGGGTTGGGGTTAGGGTTAGGGTTAGGGTTGGGGTTGGGGTTGGGGTTGGGGTTGGGATTAGGGTTAGGGCAGGGTTAGGGTTAGGGCAGGGGTTATTGTTACACGGGGGGGCGGGGGCAGCCTTAGGGGCAGGCTGGGGTTTAAGGTGAGGATTACGGGGTTTAGGGTTGGGGCATCCTGGCTGCAGGCCCTCTGAGGGCACCCCACTCCCTGTCTGAAGCTGTCCCTGAGCTGTCACTGTCCCCTGCCCCACCCTGCCCCGGCGTGGGGCACCCCAGAGAGCACCCATGGGTGCTGCGGGGTTGCATCAGCAGCAGCCACACCGGGGCACCGGGACGGGCGCTGCCACCGCCGTGCCAGGTCCCCTGGCACCAACCACGGCAGCTTTCCACCTCCCATCCCATAATAAGCTCGTGCCACCGGTCCCACACTGGAAAATCACCACCACCCCATAACCCCCCCCCCCCAGGAAAACACGACGGGGCCGCACTTGGTTCACTTTGGTTTATTTCTTTTCACGATTCCTTTTTTCTTTTTTTTTTTTTCCTTTTTTTTTTTTTCTTTCTTTCTTTCTTTCTTTCATTCTTTCTTTTCTTTTTTTTTTTTTTTTTGGTTTGTTTCCAAAACTTCAAATCCTGGTGCCAACAGCGGCGTCTCGTCTCGAATAAAGGCAAAATTGCTGAAGCCAATCCTGGGGCGCCCACGGCGCCGGGCCAGAGGCGATTTTTTTTTTGGGGGGGGGAGCTGGCGCGTGGCTGCCCCGCACCGAGCAGGCACAAAATAAATATCGCTGGGGCTGGGGAGGGGAAGATACAAAAAAAAAAATGGCCAAAAAAACGAAAGAAAACAAAAAATATTCAACCCCAAGAGGAGAACGATGAACCCAAACGGCGACTTTTGCTCGGAGGTCGTGGCTGTTTCGGGACGGGGGGGGCGGGAGCCGGGGTCCCTGCGGCGAGCTCCGGCAGCGCAGCCCCATGCCGGGGCTGGCGGGGGCTCCCCCCCCCCCCCACCCCGGTACACACACATTGAGCCGAATCGGGGGCGCGTGGGGGGCCGGTGGCGTGGGGTGGGGGGGTGTGTGGGGGGTTACAGAGCCGGGCAGGCGACCTGGTGCCGGATGCCGTCGTTGCACATGAGGGCAGCCGCCCGCTCGTCGCTGTCGCCGTGCTGGCACTGCATGTAGCTGATGCCGTGGGGCGAGTAGCTGTGGTGGGCGCACACGTTGCAGGCGCGGGTCATGGTGCCCCCCGTGCTGCTCCTGCGGATGGTGGCAGAGGGGAGCCCCCCCCCCCCCGCCGGGCACCCATCAGCACCCAAAGGTGCCCAGAGGTTCCCAGCAGCACCCGCTGGCACCCATCAGCACCCACTGCTGCTCATCAGGGCTAGTGGCACCCCTTGGTGCCCACCCGTGCTCAGCAGCACCCCCCCAGCACCCTGCTGGCTGCCATCAGTGCCACCCAAAAGCACCCTTTGGTGCTTGTCGGTGCCCGCTGGCACCCATCAGAGCCTGCTGACACCCACCCGTGCTCCTCAGTCCCCCCCTGTGTCTGGTGGCACCCACAGGTGACCCGTGGTGGCCATCGGTGCCTGGTGGCACCAGCGATGCCCACGGGTCCCCAGCTGCACCCATGGGTCCCAGCCATCCCCAGCACTTCCCAGTAGCACCCATCGGACCCTGCTGGCGCCCACCCCTGTTCCCCTGTCCCCATGTCCCCGCGCCCCTCACCTGCAGTCGCTGCAGGTCCGCTGGCACTCCTTGCGGCGGTAGCGGCAGATGAGGGCCCAGATGAGGAGCCCCAGCAGGCTGAGGAGCAGCAGGGAGCCCAGGATGGAGCCCACGATGATGCCCGCCTGCCTTCCGCCTCCTGCCGCGGGAGCACAGCCTGTCACCGCCGGCCTCCCCGCCGGCTGCCCCCACGTCACCGCACCACCGGTGGCACCCCAGTGCGTGGAACCAGCCCCCCCCGGCAGCCCCCTGCCCGTGTTTCCCCCCCCATGGTGGCACTTACTTGGTGAGAGGCCGAGGTTGATCTGGCACACGGCGTAGCCCACGCGGTTGGTGACGCGGCACTGGTAGACGCCAGCGTGCACCTCGGACAGGCTACGGATCAGAAGGTCGCCAGGAGCACGTCCTGCGGGGGAGATGGCACCTCAGAGCGGGGGAGCAGGGACACGGGGACATGGGGACACAGGGACACGGGGCACAGGGACACGGGTGCACAGGGACACACACAGCCATGGGTGCACACAGACACAGACACATGCAGACACGTGTGCACGTGGACATGCACAGCTGCAGCCAGACACAGGCAGGGTGCACACGGACACAGGCACACAGGGACAGGGAGCACAGGGACACGGGGACACAGGGACACGGCTGCACGTGGATGTGTGCACTTGAGGACACAGACACGCATGGACACGGATCCACAGGGACATGGGAGCACACAGACATGGGCACACGGATGTTAGAACACACGGATGTGGGAGCACATGGATGGGGGTGAACATGGGCGCACAAGGACATGGCACCCATGCACACGGGCACCCAGACAATCATGTATGTGCGTGGACACCCATGGACATGCGTGCACACGGACACGGGATCACACAAACTCGAGCATCCGTGCTCAGGTGTGCACGCGGCCATGGATGCACACGCACATGGACACGGACACGGATGCACACGCACACGGAGGACATGGATGCACACGCACACGGATGGACACAGATGCACACGGACATGGGAACACACAGCCATGGGCGTACACAGACACGGGAGCACACAGACACAGCCATGAGCACCCATGGACACAGACCCCCAGCCAGACACCCCCTCCCCGACCCACCCAGGACCCCCCCCTCCCCACTCAGAGCCCCCAGCACCCACCTTGGATGGTCCCGTGGGGCAGGCGGCCCCCGCCGTAGCCGTCGGCCAGCTTGGCCCACTGGTAGGCGAGCGGCGAGGCCCCCCCTCGGCTGTAGCACCGCAGCAGGATGCTGCTCCCCTCGATCAGCTCCCCCTCGGTCCAACACTGCGGGGTGGCCGGCTTCTCTGTGGGGCAAGGGACACCGTCACCGCCGGGAGCACCGGGAGCACTGGGGGCGTCAGGGCTCCCGCCACCGTCGGGGAAGGGTCCGGGGGGCTCACCTTGCACGGTGACGATGACCTCGTGCACCGCCACAGTGTTTTTCTTCACCCGGCACTGGTAGGTGCCGGTGTCGGAGACTTGCAGGTCGGCCAGGCGGATGGAGGCGTCGTGCTGCCCCGGGTCGTTCTGCACGAAGGCCACCCTGTCCTGCAGCCCCGAGCCGCTGCCGTAGTTGACGTGGTGGTCGTGGTAGGACAGGAACTGGGGGGGGACACGCAGAGGTGAGGACGGGCAGGGGGAACCCCCTGGGGGGGAAACGGGGAGGGAACGGCGCTGCCTGCTCCTGCCCTGCCTGCTCCTTCCCAGCCCTGCCTGCTCCTCGCACGGTGCTGCTGCCGCCCTGCCTGTCCTGCCCGGTCCTCCCCTGCTCTGCCAGACCCTGCCTGCCCTGCTTGTCCTGCTTGTCTCCGAATGTCCTGCTTGTCCCTGCCTTTCCTGCTCGTCCCCGAATGTCCTGCTTCTTCCTGAATGCCTGCTCCGTCCCTCCATCTTTTTCCATCTTTCATACCCCATCTCGCTTTGTCCATCTCTCCTGCTCCATCCCTCCAGCTCCATCCTTCCTCCTCCAGCTCTCCTCCACCCTTCCTGCTCCATCCCTCCTGCCCCATCCCTCTTCCATCCCTCCTGCCCAACCTCTCCTCCATCCCTCCATCTCCATCCCTTCTCCTCCCCTCCTGCCCCATCCCTCCTGCCCTCCTCATCCCCATGGGATGGAGGCAGCAGCAGAACAGCCCCACACGGAGCTGGAGCCCTCCCTGGCCGGGGGTCACTCACCACATTCTCTGGGCCGGTCCGCTCGGGCGTGATCTGGATCCACTCGATCCCCACGCCCTGGGGACCGTTGTCTTCAGGCTCGAGGACATAGGGGCAGCCCAGCTTCACCGAGTCACCCTTGGCCAGGTACAGCACCTCCCGGCCCTTGCTGTTGATCCTTACGGCCAGGAGGAGAGCTGGAGAGAGAAAGGCACCGTGGCACCGGGTGGGCAGCGCCTGGGCACCGCGCTCCTGCACCCCACGGCACCCCACGGCACCCCACGGCACCCCTGCAGCACCCGACCCATGGGGGCACGGACCCATCTGCTGGGGTTTTAACACCCACGGGGGCTGGGTGTCCTGGTGGGACTGAGCACCCACGGGTGCTGGCAGCCTTTGGGGACAAAGTGCCACGGTGGGCTCCGTGCCACCCGCCTGCCTTCGGACACAGCATGGCCAAAGGGTGTCAGGATGCATCCGGCTCCTGATGCTGGTGCTCTGCTGCCCGCGGGGTGCACCCGCCCTGGCACCCTTGGGTGCCCCGTGGCCAGGCAGCCTCCCCTCCATCCTGGGTGGCATCTCTGCAGGAGCGCAGGGAGCGGCAGCGCCTACCTGGCATGAGACCCAGGAGCAGGAGCAGGCCGGCGCCGTGCCCTGCCATGACGCTGCAGCCGTGCCGGGCGGTGAGGAGGAGCGGGAGCAGAGGAGGCTCCGAGGCGACGAAGCAGCCCGGCCGTGCGGGGCCGCTTTTACATGCTGGGCCGGGGCGCTCCTCCCTGTGGGGCGGATGCCTTTGGGATGACTGAGTGGCTCCAAGCTGTGCGTGAGCGATGCCGCCCTGCTCCACTCCCTACCTGGTAATTAAGCGCTGCCATGCTACGGGCTCCCATCCAGCCAGAATTGAGCTGGGGGCTGCAGCATCGGGGGGCTGGGGGCACCAGGATGCTCCAGGGCACCCATTTGGAGGAGTCAGGCAGGGATTGGGGGCTGCAGACCCACGGTGGCCGGCACCCTGGGGTGGGCAGCTCTGGGATGAGCATGGCCAGTGGGAAAAATCCACCCGGGACCTGTTGGGAGCATCCCGAGCGTGGCCGAGCACCACGACTCCATGGCGATGCCGCCTTGGCCCCATGCCGGTCCCAAAAGGCTTTTGGTGCTAGAGCAGGACTCAGGCCAATTGCAGGAGCTTAAAGGTGTGGTTTGACCATGGGCTTAAGCTCCCGCAGATCCCTCCTCCAGTCCTGCCCCCTCACTGAGCGGGCACGGGGATGCCGCGGGCACGTGGGGACCGTGGTGCCCACCGAGACCCCCGCCGGTGCTGGTGGCACTGGGGGGATGTGGTGTCCCAGGCCACAGCTGGGGACATGGGGACATCGGGGCACGGGGACAGCATGGCCAGGCCATGCTCTGTGCAGGGGACGTGCAGCACCGAGTGGGGTGACTTGGGGAGCTGGAGGGGAGGAAGAGAGGGGATGAAGGCTGCTGGGGTCTGAGGACAGGAGCTGGGGACAAGGATACGCTGCAGGAGGACAGGGGACTTGGGGACAGGGACACTTTGCAGTGGGGATGGAGGACTGGGGAGAGGGATGCTCGGCGGTGGCCAAAGGAGCTGGGGTCAGGGATGCTCTTGAGCAGGAGACAGAGACAGGGACCGGGCAGCTCTGCACTGGGCGCAGAACCTGGGGACTGGGATGCTCCGGAGGTGGCAGAAGCCCCTCGGGGGCTGCTCAGCCCTTTGGGAGCCCCCAAGTTGGGACCACTCTGCACCCATGTCCCCATCCCCTGGCGGGGCTGCTCCGGTCAGTGCCCAGCACTGCCCCGCGGCACAGCTCGGCCTCCGCCGGTGCTTTCCACCCCGCCACTGCCCGAGCCGGCCTGGCAGCACCTCCCAGCCGGTCCCAAACGCTCCCCGAGGCCATGAGCTGCTCCATTTACTGGCCCCAAACCCGGCTCCCCGCTGCCAGTTAACCCTTGCTGGCCTCGCGCCGGGAATTGCGGGCACGTGCTGTGCCGCGTCTGTGATTTGGGGGCCGCGGCCAAGCCCCGGGGCGACACCGAGGGGGCGAGGGGTTGGGTCCCCGTCCCCCCCCAGCCGCTGCCGGGGCCGTCCCCGCCGTGACGGGGCCGTGGCTCACCCGGCTCCGGGCTCGGTGCCGGCACGGCGCTGGCTCCCCAGCCGGTGACTCCCGCATTCCTCGGAGCCCCGCTCGTGCAGGAAGGGTGGGGAGCCTGCTCCACCCCAGCTGGCCCCTGCCGGTGGTCATGGTCCCCTCGGCGTGGTGGCTTGGAAACCCTTGGGGCTGAGCCTGGCCTAGAACAAGGCTGTGACTCCTTGGCCGAGGCAGTGACCGGGAGTGACACGGCCAGAGGTGGCCACTGGGGATGGTGGTGTGGGCAGGAGAGCCTGGCGCTGAGCACCGCGGGTCCTCTCCGTGCCGAAACCCCACGGAACTGGGAGCTCGGTGGCTGGGTCCTGGGGCTGCCCTGTTGTCCCCAAAGGGTCTCAGAGCCTGGCTCTGTCCCCAGCAGGGGACACAGCTGCTGGAGGAGATGGGGAAGGGAGAAGAAGAGGCCACAGCCCCTTCCTGCTCCCTCTTTACCCAGCCCCAGTGCTGGTAAGGGGTGGCACTGGTGCCCCGTGCCATCTCCCTGCCCTGGGAAGTCTCGCCAGTGCCAGCTCTCCTTATTTTTTTCAGCTGCTCGGACAATTAATCAGAGCCACTCCTATGGGATCCCAGCCCTCTGAAGCTGCCAGTCCCTGTCCAAATGCGTTTTGGTTTTGGTTGTTTTTTTTTTTTTTTTTTTTTTTTTTAACGTTTGCATCATGCTCCGGTCTCTTTGTCCCTGCAGAAGGCCACTGCCACAGGGCCTCGCGGTGACACCTCGGTGAGGCAGTGCCACTTCCAGGGCGGATGCAGCAGCAGTGACCAGGACGGCCCCTCACCCACAGGCAGCCAGGGCTGGGCTGCGTGCCGAAAAGCAGGCACATGGCCCACGGGGACCCCCCCCTGAGCCCCCCGGGAAGAGCCCAGGGGCTGGGGACGCTCCTGTCCCCTCCACGGACACGGTCCAACTCCGGCATCCCCCAGCAGGGGTGGGGAGGTGGGCGAGGGGCGATCTTTGTCCCGGAGTGGGGACAAATCAGCCAAGGGGCATTTGAACCACCCCAGCCCCTGGCTTGCACGTGCGAAGCAAGAGAAGGACGGACGATGCTGGCTGCTCCACAAAGACCTTTTTGTAAAAAACTCTGCCTAAGCAGACCCCAGCTCCCCCGCTGCCAGCAGGGCAGCGCTCTGCTCCTCGCTCTGCTCCCCGCGGGGCTGAGCCTGCCCGGGGGCTGCGCCTGCCCGGTTCAAGGCCCTCCGCTCCACCTGGGCGCAGTACTTCTCGGGGATGCCGGCGGCTCTGCAGAGGAAAGAAAACCTCAGGCACCCTGTGCCACGCCAGGGCCACGGCCTCGGAGCAGGGCCCGTCTGCAGGGGACGGAGAGGAGCCTGCGGGGTGGTGGCTCAGGGGGTCGGGACACATTGGGAAGTCGGGACGGGACTTGGGGACGTGTAGGGAAGCGGGGAGCGAGCAGGCGCTGAGGGAGCAGCACCTGAGCTCCTGCATCTTCTTCTCCTTGAGCTCGGTGATGCGCTGGCTGCGCCGCCGGGCCTCCTCCTGCAGCCGCTGGAACTCCTCGAAGGCGGCCGCCCGCTCCTGCGCCCGCCGCTGCCGCCACTCCTGCATCTGGCGCCGGACGTCGCCGGCGTGGGCGCGCTGCAGGGCCGCCTTCCGCGCCGCCTCCGCCTTCTCCTTCTCCATCTGCTCCTGCTGGGCCCTGCGGGTGAAAAGCCCCCTTCCTCGCGTGCTCCGATCACCCACGTGGTGCGAGCCACGGGCTTTTTGGCACCCTCGCCACCGCGCCCCCTTGCCATCACCACCTGAGGATGCGCTCGAACTCGTCGCGGTCCTGCTGCACCTGCACGCCCATGCGGTGCTCCCGCGCGGCGATCTGATCCAGGCGGCTCCGCTTCAGCTGCTCCTCCAGCTCGGCCTTCCGCCGCGCCGCCTCCTTCTCCTTGCGCCTCCACTCCCGCTCGGCCGCCTCCTGGCTGCGCTTGGCCCGCAGCGCGTCCTGCCCAGGGGGACAGCGGTGACATCGGGGGGACCAAAAGGGTTGGGAGGACTCGGCTGTGGTTCTGTTGTTTGCCCCGTGCTGCAGAGCCCTGCTCCTCGCTCCAGGAGCTGCAGGGACCCTGCAGATCCCCCACCTCCATCTCCAACCTCACTGTGGTGGTGTCGGGGAAGGGAGGCAGCGTGGCGGCACCCCCCGTGGCAGCTCACCTGCTCTGCCCGGTGGTCCTGGGCCCTTTCTTGCATGGCCCTCAAGCGCGCCGTCTCCTTCTCCTTCTCCCGACGGATCCTCTCCTGCTCGGCTTCAAACTCGGCTTCCCGCTCCTACTTGGGACACAGCCTCGGGGCAGCTCCTGGGGTGCCCCTACCGAGCCCGCGCCCGTGCCACGTCCCACTACCATCTTCTGCCTCTGGTACTCGAGTATCTTCTCATCTGCCAGCCTCTCCTGCCGCAGCTGCTCCTCCTTGTACCTCTGGTTCTCGTCGTTGATGCGTTTGATCTCCGCCTGGATTTTCTTCTGTTGCTCCTGCCTCCGCTCCAAGTCCTGCAAGCGGGGCCGAGGGGCTGAAGGGTGGTGGGACAACTTCTTCCCCTCAGGGGGAGGAGGGTTTGGTGGCTTGGGGTTATTTTTGAGGATGTTTCAGCCTCCCCAAGAGACAGGGCCTTAATTCTGCCGCCTGTTGTCTCCCCACCCTGGGTCTCGACACCCTTCCAGCGAGGTGAGGGATCTCCCTCCGGCCCCCCGTGCCCCCCCAGCTGCTTTCTGCCCGCCGCACCTTCAGGTCCTCCAGCTTCAGCTGCTCCAGGTGCTGCAGCATCTCCCGCATCTCCTGGTCCCGCTGCTCGGCTCTCAGCGCCCGCTCCTCCGCGTTCTTCTCCATCTGCTTCACCAGCTCCTGCCTCCCCCTGCAAGGAGAGGTCCCCCCCCCGGCTCAGCCCCGTGCCCTGGAGCGGTGACACCGGCACGGACAGCAGGAGGGGGGCCTGGGGGTGCTGAGCTGCGGTGCGGGGCTGGTGGACAGCACAGAAACACCAAATTGTAGGGGTTGGAAGGAACCTCAAGGTCCAACCCCCTGCTAAAGTGGGTTCCCTAGAGCAGGTTGCCCAGGGAGGCGTCCAGACGGGTCTCAAATATCTCCAGAGGAGACCCCACAGCCTGTCCCAGTGCTCCATCACCCTCACTGGGAAGAAGTTGGTGTAAAACTTCCTGGGCCCCATTTTGTGGCCATTGCCCCTTGTCCTGTCCCCACAGACCACTGAGAAGAGGTTGGCCAAACCCCTCTGCCTCCCACCCCTCAGGTATTTATACACATTGATGAGATCCCCTCTCAGTCTCCTCTTCTCCAGGCTGACCAGACCCAGGTCTCTCAGCCTCTCCTCACAGGGGATGCTCCAGGCTCCGGATCACCTTTGTGGACTCTTCCCCCAATCCTTTTTGTACCGGGGAGCCCAGAGCTGGACGCAGTGCTCCAGGTGAGGAGCTCCCGGTGCCTGCACGAGGTGAGGGACCCCCCTGCTCGCCTGATCAGCTCCTGCTTCCTCCGGCGCTCCAGCTCCTCCTGCATCTCGTTGGCCTTCTGCCTCTCCACCTCCATCATCTCGGCCAGCCGCCTCTCCTCCTCCTCCAGCTCCTTTGCCACCAGCTGCTTCTCCAGGATCTGCGTGTCGCGCACCATGTGGCACTTGGCCCCGAGGATCAGCTGCGGGGACAACAGGTCTGTGTGGGACAGACGGACGGAGGGACAGACAGACGGACAGACGGACAGCCACGGAGGTGGAAGAGGGAAGGAGGGGACGACCCCGGGCGGCACCACGCGGAGCAGGGCGCAGGGCTCGTCCTGCCCGTGCCGTGGGGTGGTTGGGGGGGGTCTGGGGGCACCCCCACCACCTCTCCACGTTGGGTGTGTGCGGTGCTGGGGGCGGACGGGCAGCCCGCGGCCGCACCTCGCTGAACTCCTTGATCTCATCCTCCTGCTCCATGCGCATCCTGCTCGCCCGCTGCAGCAGGTGCTGGGCCCGCTCCTTCGCCTCCTCCTCCAGGTCGCTCAGCTTGCCCTTCTGCTGCTGCAGCGCGGCTCGCTGCTTCGCCGCTGCCTTGCGCTCGCTCACTGCCTCCTGCGGGGGACAGAGGGGCGAGCTGAGACCGTCCCCCAACTCTCTGGAGGGGGACACCCCCCGACTGGGGTGGGATTGCTTCCCCAGCCATGGAGCAGGCAACGCTGCGGACCCCACTTCTGGGCTGGGGGGCTCGGGGAGAGCTGAGGTTTGCAGCTGTGCTGCCCCCCGTGTGTGCCAAGACGTGGGTGGCACGGGGTGAGGGTGGTGGTCCCTGAGTGTATCCGGCTGGGTGCACCCCCCC
Source organism: Somateria mollissima (assembly GCA_951411735.1). Taxonomy (NCBI): domain Eukaryota; kingdom Metazoa; phylum Chordata; class Aves; order Anseriformes; family Anatidae; genus Somateria; species Somateria mollissima. Next base: position 637,463 of record OX598330.1, read on the forward strand.
TCTGCCCGCAGCCCTGCCTGCAAGATGGGAAATGCCTACGAGAACGGCTTCCTTCTCCGCCTTGAGGGCCAGCAGCTTGGCCTCGCGCTCCTCCTTGCTCAGGACTCGGGACGCTTCTTTGATCCGCTGGAAATCCTCCTGACTGATGATGAGGGATGCTGCCGGGTTCTCCACGGGGACGCTGGTGGAGAAGGGCACCGAAAAGGGCTGTCACTGGCACCGAGCATCCTTCAGCCCCCTCCGTGCCCTCCCGGCCTGGCAGTGGGAGCTGCTCGGGCTGTGCAGGGGCAGGAGTCACCCCAGAGCAATGCAGGAAGCACTCGAGCTGTGGCTTCCCCCGTGGCCCCAGTTCTCCCGGTCAGGGGGGGAAAGAGAGGAACAGAAAGTGCAGTGAAAGCTGCGGCGGTGCGCGGGGAACAGGATGTGCAGCAGGGCAGGGGCCGCCCGGGAAAACACCCAAACCTCCAGCACGTGCCCGGCCAGTCCCCACCAAACAACGCCAGGAATATTTCAGGCCAACCCGACCGGGCTGTCATTTGGGGAAAGTGTCACCGCTGCCCCGACCCCTTTTTCCAGTGGGGCGTCCTGCTCATCCCTGACCGTCGCTGGTCCCGAGCGCTGGCTCGAAGCCTCCGCTTTGGGGAGCAGCAGCTGCCTTTTGGCTCTGTTTGATGACACTCGGCACAGCCTGGGCTTGGCTCCTCTGCCCCAGGAATTCGCCCGGCACGAGAGGAGGAAGCGCCGGGGCCGGGTCCCCTCCCAGCGCTGCCAGGTGCCCCTCCAGCTGCGGAGCAGCCTCACGCAGCGAGCCACGAACCCTGCCCGTGACTCACGCTGTGGCTTAGAGGAAATCGCCGAAGCTCCGGGTGCCCCCATTTCCCCGTGTGTAAAAATGTGGATAATAATACGGGGCTGCTTTCCACGCGAGGGGTAAGGAGTTAATTACGCCGCGCATTACTCAGGTACCATGGTGACGCGTGCGGTGTGGGAGCGTGCATTACCCAAATGCAGGCAGCACTTTGAAGATGCTCAGGACTAAGAATTTAGTCATTATTATTATGTGTCACCTTTCATCCACCCAGGTGAATATGAACAGATACCTGCATAATAATCGCTCGAGAGCTGCATCACAACATCGGATTCCAGGACGCTTGAAAGAATGGGTAATGGCCACAACGCTGAGCCACAAAGCCTGAGCTGTCTCACTGTTTGGGTGACCGACCTGAGATGTCTAGGGCCTGATTTTCAGGAATGAAACTGGCACAAAGAGTTTCCAGCAGCTTTGGCTGGAGCTGCGGCCGTGCCACACATCTGGAAACTGGCCCTCGGCTTTGTCAGGTCGGCCATAAAAGAACCCGAGCGTGTAAAATTGGGCACCAGCCCTGAGAGCCTGAACCGGTGCCCCTGCACCATCACAAGCTCCATAAAACCCAAGCCCAAACCGTCTGTGGGGCTGCTGTCACGTTTTATAGGGTGCAAGAGCATTACGCGGTGGTTCAAAACAGGAAGCAAAGGCGAGCGGTGGAGCCAGCTCCAACTGCAGGGGAAATTTCGGAAGGTCAAAATTAGGCTAAATTAGATTTGGCTGGGATAATGGCACTATTCTTGTCCATGCGCTGCAGGCTTTTAACAAGGCATAGTAATTAAGGCCGGGGTTCTTACAGTTCAGCCTCGCTTATAAAACATCCCTGTGGAGAAACGCACGGCTCCGCGCCGCGCACGGCCAGCAGGTGACACCGCCTCCGTCATGGGGATTTTGGGCACAGGGGGGGAGAGTTTGGTGGGTGTGGGGGCGTGGGTGTCTCACCAAGGGCAGCCCAGGTGACTTACACGAGGTCGCGGACGAAGTCCTTGGTGATGAGGCGGATGGTCTCGGGCTTGTGCTCGCCAGCCGACACCGTTTTCGGGGCGCTCTGCACATCCCGGAGGATGACGATGGGGGTGCCGGGGCGCGACTGCCGCAGGTTCTGCAAGGAAGGACGGCGTTCCCCCCGGCCTGCCTGCCACCAGCCCCTACCCGTCTCCATCCCCAGCTCCGGGGCACGTCCCATCCCCAAACCAGCACATCGGGGAGCGCCCCTAATGCTCCCTGATGAAGCCCAGCCCCACCGCCAAGACTTTGGGCAAGGGAGAGGCTTCTGTGCCTCGGCAGCCCCAGCTCTGGGAGCCGAGCGAGGGCACGGGGAGAGGTGAAAACACACAGGGTGGCTGAGGTTGGAAGGCACCGTGGGGGCCACCTGGTCCCAGCACTGCCCAGCACCGCGTCTGGATGGCTCCTGGAGCAGCCACTGGGTACCAGTGCCAAGGCTCCATCACACACCCGGCCCCCCCAGTGCTTCCCGCTGCCCCAGCAGAGCCTCCTGGGCTCTGGGTTTTGCCCAGGGCCTCGTGTCCTGCCTCTGGGCACCGCTGGCAGGAGCCTGATGTCCTCTGTACCACCCCACAGGGTCCGTCGGACACGGGTGGGAGCCCCCCGAGCCTCCTCTCCCCCGGCCGAGCAGCCCCAGCCCGCAGCCTCTGCTCCTGGGCAGCTCAGGTAGCTCAGGGCACGGCCCTGCTCTGCTGTCCTGCCAAGCACCGTGGGTGATGGCAGGAGCAGGAGGAGCAGAAATGCCCCCAAACTGACCCAAACTCGCAGCAGGGTCCCAGAGGAGCCAACTCAAGGTCTGGCTCTGCAGCATGACCGGAGCCGGTGCCGGCCCCTGGCCACAAAGCAGCCCGAGTGGCACAGGTCCCTTTGCTCGAGCTGACAGTGCCACCTAGTGAGGCGTCACCCATCGCTGGGGTGCTGGGGACCCCGCTCCACACCTCCCTGAGCACGGGTGGGTGCAGAAGCACCCCCAGAGCCGGGCACACGAAGCCCCTCTCCCCATGCACCACCTCTGGCTGGGGAGGGACGTGGGTACCCGCAGCATGTGTGCGTCTGCACGACCTTAAACCCCCCCAAAGGGGCTCGACCCCAATTTTCGGAGCAGGAGATGCCTCCTGGAGTGACACAGTGGGGCATACCCAGGGAGGGGATGGGTGCACGGTGCAGCATCCCAAAACCAGACCCGCTCCCAGGAGCACAACTGCGGGCACGGGCTTTGTGCCCAAATCCCCCTGGGTGTCGGCATCTCGCTGCCAACATTTGTAAAACACCAAAATTTCCATTTTATGGCTCTGATTGCCCCAAGTCCTGGCTCTGCTGCTGCGGGCAAGCGGGGGCACCCACTCAGGTGGGCTCAGCCCCGTGCCAGCTCCGGGGGGGGGTCAGCGGCGCCCTGACTGCGTGCGCTCGGGTTCCCAGCAGCACCAAGCAGCCTCCCATCGGGGAGCTGTTGAATTACGGGGTTTGGCCCCGAAATGCCCGTGCCAACAACGATAACGGCATCAATCACCGCCACCGGCCCTCTTGGCCTCAGGGCCGGAAGAACTCCTCGGGCGAGGCCGGGGTTGGGCTCTGGGAAGCCACCCCGGGAGCCTCACATTTTTATATCGCCACCCCCTTTTTATATCACCACCCCCTTTTTATATCACCACCCCATTTTTATATCGCCACCCGTTTTTATATCGCCGTGAAGCCGCCCGGGGGGGGGCCGCGGTGCTGCCGTCCTGCCCCACGCCAGCCCCCCCCACGTCACGGCCGTTTCCTTCCTCTCCCCCGAAAAGCCCCAGGAGTTTTGGCAGCCGCGCGGGCTCCGCAGATAAGAGCGGGGCCGGGAAGGAGCGCGGGGCACAAGGCGTGGGCGCCATAAACCCCGGCTGATAAACAACGGGGGAGAGGAGGGGAGGGCGAAGGACACCCCGAAATGTGCCCCCAGCCTCCCCCCCCCGGGTGCAGCTGGGGGTGGGTGGGGGGAGTTTTGCTCCCCGGTAGGGAAAGGGCCCCTGCTTGGCCGTGTTCCCAGCCCGGGGGTTTTGTCCCCAAACCAGGGGTTGTGTCCCCAAACCAGTGTTTGTGCCCCCAGCCCCAGGATTTGTGTCCCCAGGGGCTTTGTGTCCCCAGCCCCAGGTTGTGCCCCCCAGCCCAGGGTTGTGTCCCCAAACCGGGGGTTGTGTCCCCAGCGTTTTGTCCCCAGCCCCGGTGCTGTGTCCCCAAAGTAAGGGTTGTGTCCCCAAAATAGGGTTTGTGTCCCCAAGGGCTGTGTCCCCAAACCAGGAGCTGTGTCCCCAGCCCCACGATTTGTGTCCCCAGGGGCTTTGTGTCCCCAAACCGGGGGTTGTGCCCCCAGCCCCAGGTTGTGTCCCCAAACCAAGGGTTCTGCCCCCAGGGGTCGTGCCCCCAGCCCCAAGCTGTGCCCCCCTCCCGGGGTGTGCCCCCCCCGCCCCCCCCAATTACCCGGCTCTCCCCGAACAGCGTCTCATCCACCTCGGTGCTCCGGGCCCTCCACCGGTACCGGCTGCGGGGCTGGGGGGGGAGTGGAGTTACCGGGGGGGTGGAGGGGCTACCGGGGGGGGGGGTCACTGGAGAGGGAGGTTACCGGGGGAGGAAGGTGGGGGGGTACCGGGAATGGGGGTACCAGGAGGGGGTTACCGGGGGGGGGGATACCGGGTTGGGGGGGTACCGGGGGGGGTACCGGGGGGGTGGTACCGGGGGGGTGGTACCGGGGGGGTGGTACCGGGGGGGGGTGGTACCGGGGGGGGTCCCGGCGCCCCGCCCGCGCTCACCATCGCGCTCCGCTCGGCGGCCGCCGGTCGCCCCGGTAACGGCCCCCCCCCCGCCCCCCCCGCGTTCTCCCGGTAACGCCGCGCGGGCGGGGCCGAAGCCGGGGGGCGGGGGGGGGCGCTCCAGGCATCGGGAGCAGCCTGTGGTCATTGGGGGGTGGGGGGTGGGGGGAAACCTCACACCCACGCGCGTTCGTGGGTCGCCGTGTTCCCGTGTGACCCCCCCCACGTGTGTCCCCCCCCCCCGCGTGTCCCCTTCCCCACTCGTGCCCCCCCCGTGTCCCTCACCCACCCGTGCCCCGACCCCCCCACCCCCGCGCCCACCCGTGTCCCCCCCGCCCCGCGTCCACGCGGCCCCGCCGCGCCAGAATGACGTCAGCGGCGCCTGCCCCGCCCCTCGTCGCTAGCCCCGCCCCTTCTGCGAGAGGCTCCGCCCCCGCCCGTGGCCCCGCCCCTCCACGTGAGTTGGCACCGCCACGTGCTGCGAGGCTTTGGGGGGGGGGGGGCACCGACCCCCGGGCTGGGGTCCTCTCTGCTGCCCCCCCCCCCCCGGGTTGGGGTCCCCTCCAGCACCCCCTGGGGTTGGGGACCCCCCCCGCTACTTTCTGGGCTGGGGTCCCCTCTGCTGCCCCCCCCCCCATAGGGGCACACACCAGGGTGAACCCCCCCCCCCCCCCGGGTGTCCCCCCTATGCAGGGTCCACCCCCAGACCCCTGGGGTCTCCCCTCCCCGTCAGTCTTGGCCTCGTGCCCCCTCCCACCCACGCCCCTCCCCCACCCCAAAAGACACCCCCCCTCCCCCCCCCCCCAGTCCCCCACCACGCTGACCCACACACTGGAAACAAGAGGGGGGCCGTTTATTGGGGCGAGCTGGGGGGGGCTCTCCCCAGCACGGCCCCCAAGGCACAGCGGTGGGGGGCAGGGGGCCAGCGCGGCCGCCCCCCCCCTTGCCCCCCGGGAGCGAAATAATAATTATAAAAACTCGAAACTTTGGTCCTGGAAATACTGGCAGGCGGGTGAGCCGCGACCCCGGGCGTTGGGGAGGGGGGGGGGGCACGGCCCCAGTAGCTGGTTGTTGGTCCACGGGGAGGGGCGAGGCGGGTTGGGGACCCCCCCCCCCCAGTACCGGGAGACCCTTGGGTGGCTGGGGGGGGGGGGAGGATACTGCGGGGGGGGGTCTCAGAGGATCTGGCGGGGCATGCCGTAGCCCGTCATGCCCGCCTGCGAGGCGCCCCGGTTGGTGCCCATCTGCAGCCCGATGACGTTCTGGCCCTCCTTCAGCTTGTCCTCGGAGAAGACGCGCCGGTTCTCCTGGGATTTCCTGCGGGCACCGCGGGTGTCACGGCCCCCTGGGTGCCCCCCCACCCCACCAATATCCCCTCTACCCCGCCCCCCCAGCCCACACAGCCCTCTACCTACTTGGGGAACCAGTTGGGGTCTCCCACGAAGAGCCCGTCGCCCTTGGCCACCGCCAGGCTGCCCAGGTTCATCAGGGTCCTCTGCACGCATGCCATGTTCTTCCCTGCCGGGTGCCACCGCGGGGTTGTCACCGGCCCCTCGGGGACAACGGGGGTCCCGTGTGTGTCCCCCCCCCCACCCCATCCCGGCCCCTCACCTTCCCACAGGTCAACGGTCTGGAAGATGTCGGTGGCAGCGATGCCGTAGCGCTCGGCCGCCTGCAGGAACTGCGAGATCTGCTCCATCTGCTTGAAGGCCATGGTGGACGCCTGGATCTTGGCCACCGGCCCCTGGCCCCGCGGGTACAGGCTGTTGATGAGCCGGCACAGCACCTGCGGGGACACGCGGGGAGGAACGGGGGGGGGTCAGGGGAGGTGACACCGCTCCCCCCGACCCCACCAAGTACCCGTACAGCCCTCCCCGGGACTCACGGTGCCGTCCTTGAGCCACTGCTGGAAGCCGTCGCGGCCGGGTGCGGGTTGAGGGACGTCGCCGCCGCACTGCCCCATCATCCAGCGCACCAGCACCTGCTCCAGCTCGGGGTCATACTGCCGGTCGATTTTCTGCTGCACCTCCCGGCTCAGCCCGTACGACGGTCCCCGGTTGGCCATGCCGACGGCTGGGGGGTCTGCAGGACACCGGGAACCCCCCCGTCAGCCCCAGCCAACCCTGTGGCCGCAGCGCCACAGCCCCTCGGGGACGCAGGGTGACACGGGGACCTCCCGGCAGTGTGGCAGTGCCCGAGCTGGCCGCAGGGACCGCATCCTGCCCGGCCAGGCTCGTTGGATGTCCGGCACGGAGCCTTATCACCCGTGCCAGGCGCTGCCTGGGTGCTGCCCTCCCCTCCCTGCTTCCTGCTCAGCTCCCTCCTGGGGCTGGGGTGCACGCTCCGTGCACCTTGGGGACCCCCTGGTGCCCCCCACGCCAGCCGAAAGGAAGCCCCGTGGTGCTGCTGCGCCGTGCCCACCCAAGGGCCCCCCCCGGGCTGCCCGAGCATCCTCATCCCAGCAGCTTGGCCCCGCCAAGGCGTGGACTTGGCAGGAGCTCGCTGCCGGTCGGAGCTTGTTTGCGAAGCTCGCCCCGTTTGTACGGGACGGGTGCCAGATCCGGGACCGGCCCGGGAGCCCCACGCCACCCCGGGAACGGCGCCCATCGCCTCAGCCTGACGCCGTGCCCAGCTCCCGGCCCGCTGAGCTCGGGCTCCAGCTCCACGGGGCGTGGGCGATGGCCTCATCCTGCCCCCCCCACACCCCCCCAGCTCCAGGGCTGCGTCCCCCACCCCGGCAGAGCAACCGGAGCCCGGTGGTCTCCCACGGGTGGGTGCCGGTGACAGCGTCCCCACGCCCGGTGCCACCCACGTGGGGCGGTTGTGCAAGGCGCCGCACGGAGCAGCGCCGTGCGGTCGGGGTGCTCCCCACCCCGGGGTGCTCCCGACGCCCTCCACCCACGCGAGGGGCATGCGGGGCCACGCGTCGCCCCCTGCACCCGCTCCTGCTCTGGGGGCAAGGGCCCTCGCTGCTCCCCCAGGGTGGGCTCAGCCCGGATCCCGTCACTCGCATGACCCCAGCTTCGGTGCTTCAAGGGGCGAAACCGCCCTGGCTCGGCGGGACGAAAAGCAAAAAAAAAAACCCAAAACGTGGGGCAGCAGCCGGGGATCGGTGCAAAACCTCAGCACTGCGATCACCCTGAGACCACCGATGAGCGCCGGGGCACCCTGACACCTCGAGGGAACCCCAAAACCACCGGGGTGCCCCAAAGCCACCCGTGGCCGAGCGGGCTCCCCGTGGCCGCTGGGGCGTGGGGCTGGGGCGCAGCCAGCGCCGGCGGGGGGGTGAAAGTCGCTTCCCTGGGGCCTGGGAGCGCCCGGCCGGGGGCCAAGCGGGTTGGGAAACAAAAGAGGAGCTGAAATTGGTGCAGACAGCGCTGATTTCCCGACACAGCTGGGGCTTGCCCAGGCGGGAGGGGAGGGAGGGCCGGACCCAGCCCAGCTGCGGCGCGGGCACCCTGGGGACCCCGCGGGGGCTGAGCCCGGTTTTGGGGACCCCGGCATCACCCCGGGGGTGGCGGGGAGGGGACCGTGCCCAAAGCCCCTGGGGATGTGGTAACCCTGGGGACCCTTCGGGCACCGTGGGGGTAAGAGGGTGGGGGTCCCGGGGGGGGTGCGGCTGCCCTGGTGACCCCAGAGACCCCCCCCGGGGTCAGTGCGGAGGGGGCTTTGCCCAGCCCAGCGGGGACAGGGCCACCCCGGGGACCTCAGGGGACCCCCGGGGCCGATGGGGAGGGGACCGCCAGGCAGCACGCAGCCACCCTGGGGACCCCCGAGGGCAGCGGGGAGGGGACGGGACCCCGGGCACGACCACCCTGGGGTCCCCAGAGACCCCCCCTCGCCCCCCGGGGCCAGCAGGGAGGGGACCCTCGGCTGGGACACGGCCACCCCAGGGACCCCGCGGCCACCAGGGAGGGAGGGGACACCCGGGGGGACCCCACGGGCACGGCGCGGGGGGCACCGGGGAGGGGACCGGGAGCAGCGGGGAGGGGACGGGGGCTCAGCCCCGCTTCGGCGACCACAGCCCCGGCACGGTCCCGGTCCCCCCCCTCCCAAACACCCCCCCCCGGGGCGGCGGGGCCGGAAGCCGCACCCGGCTCCCGTTTCCCGGGCGCGGCCGCGAGTCCCGGCGGCTCCCCCGGGGCCGTTACCGCGGGCGGGGCACCGGGACAGCCCCGGGGGCACCGGGACGGCGCGGCCCCGGCCATTTTAGGACAGCGCAAACGGAGCCGGTACCGATCCCGGTACCGTTCTCTATCCCCATCCCTTTTATCCTCGTCCCCACCTGCCGCCCGGTTTGCCCGCGGGCGCCGCCCGGTGCCCGGTGCCCGGTGCCCTACCTGCGGTGCCGATCCCGCGGTCCCGGTGCGGCAGTGGCGGATGCCGCCGCCCGCGCCCTTTTCACGGCTGATGTCAGCGCGGCCGGGGGCGGCCCGGGACCGCCCGCTCCCGGGGCGGGTCCGCAGGGCCGGGAACGGGGCAGCGCCGCCACCGAGCCCCGGGCAGAGCCGCCCCGCCCCGGGGGCACCGGCACCGGCACCGGGACCGGCACCGGCAAAGGGACCGGCACCGGCACCGGGACCGGGGTGGCCACGGGGTGGCCGTGGGGGGGTTGTATTGGGGTCAGGGGGGCTGTAATGGGGATGGGGGGGGGTGTATTAGGGACAGGGGGACCGTGGTGGCAGGGACACGGGGGTCGTGGCGGTGGGCGTGGGGCTGTGGCACGGACACGGTGGCCAAGGTGGGGACAGGGTGGGGATGGGGTGAGGGGACAGGAGAGCTACGGTGGCAGGGGACACAGGGGCTGTGGTGGCCGAGGTGGGGACAGAGGGGCCGTGGTGAGGACAAGGTGGCCGTGGTGGGGACAGCGTGGCCATGGGGTGGCCGTGGTGGGGACAAAGTGGCCGTGGTGGGGACAAGGTGGCCGTGGTGGGGAAGGGGTGGGGAAGGGGTGGCCATGGGGGGGCCGTGGTGGCAGAGGATATGGAGCTTGTGGTGGGGAAGATGGTGGCCGTGGTAAGTTGTGACATGGCTGCGGTGGGGACAGGGTGGCCGTGGTGGCTCAGGGTGACAGTGGCTGTGGTGGGGCCGTGGTGGGGACATAGGGGCCGTGGTGGGGACAAGGTGGCCACGATGGCACAGGGCCACGTGTGCAGTCAGGGCACAAGCCAACCGCGGTGGCACGGGGGACCGTGGTGGTGGCCACGGTGGTGACAGATCCTGGCTACGGTGGCAGGGGGACAGCCGTGGGGGGGGGCCGCAGCCCCCGCAGGGACACGGCGGCCCCGCGGTGGCCCCGGTGGGGCGGGGAGGGCCGATGGCTGGCGCCTGCCCCCGTCCCGTCTCCTTGGAGGCTCCACCAAAACAACAAACAAACCTCGGCCCCGCGCCACCGCCTGCCTCCGGAACGGGTGGCAGGGCCACCGCCGCAACGTCCCCGTGTCCCCAACCCCCCTCCCAACACCCAAAACCCAGCCTGGGCTCAGCCCCCCCCCCACAAGCGAGGTGCCACCCTCCCCGGTACCCCCGTGGTGAGGACGCTGTCGTGGTGGGGACCCCAGCCCCACCGTGTCCCCCACCCCGTGGTGGCCACAGCCCCTGCTGCACCCATGGGTGCCACATGGCTGGGTTCCCCCCTCGTGTGTCCCCCCCCCCCATCATGGGTGGCCCCTGGGGATTCCCGGGGGGGTTCCCAGTGCCCGGGGAATGGCTGCAGGGACCGGGGCACGTGGCGGGGGGGGGGGCATAGGGGTGAGGGGATAAGGTGAGCCATGGGACAGGGGTGACACTGGGGGGGTGGGGACAAGGGTGGGGGTGATGTGGGGGTGCAAGAATGGGGGGAGGGGTGGGGTGATGGGGTGGGGGTGACAGCGGCAGGACCCTGGGGGTGACACAGGGGGGCAGGACCTGTGGAGGGAGAGGACAAAGGTGACAGAGGAGTGACACAGAGAGCAGGAGGGGGGTGGTGCAGGGGGGGACAAAGCACATGGAGGGGGGGGGGACAGGCCCGGGGTGACATGGGGGGGCACAGAGAAGGGGACAGGGGTGACACAGGGGCAGGATGCTGGAGGCACAGGGGAGGGGTGGCAGGGGGATAACGGGGGGTGACGTGGGGACAGGACCCTGGGGACAGCGGGGGGGGGACCTGGAACAGACCCCCCCGGGGGGGGGGGGGAAGGACCCCTGGGGGGGACACAGGGTGACACAGGGTAGGACCCTGAGCACACTGGGGGACAGGGGAACACCCCAGGGGGACACCCCCTGGGGGACAAGGCTGGGGACACGGGGTGACACTGGGGGGGGGGGGGGCGGGGGGTGACACCGGGGGGGGCACGGGGGACAGGCAGGGGGGACGTGGAGACACGGCAGGGGCGTGCAGGGGTGACACCGGAGTGACACCGGAGTGACCCGGGGGTGACGCCCAGGGGTGACCCGCGGTGACCGGGGGGTCACAGCCCCGGGTGCCCCCCGCCGCCGCCCCCCAGCTCCGGGGGGGTGACGTAGCTCCCCGGCCACGCCCCCCCGATGACGCGATCCCGCGACATGGCCATATAAGGGAACGCGGCACGCAGGCCCCGCCCCCCCCGCGCAGAGGCCCCGCCCCCCAGCCCCCGCCCCGCCCGGGGGGGGGGACGGGACAGGACGGGGGGGGGGGGGGGGGGGCAGCATCCGGAGCACCGGGAGCGGGATGGGGGCAGCGGGAGGGGGGCGGGGGGGTTACAGGGACACCCCCCCGGGGGGGGCACAGCAGGACCAGGAGAATGGGGGGGGGTAATGGGGATTTGGGGGGGGGGGTAATGGGGATTTGGGAGGGATGCTGTAGGATCCAGGCTTGTGGGGGGGGGGGGGGCACAGCACCCTGGGGAGCACAGGGGCTGGGGGCTGCATAGGGTGGGGGGGGGGTCGTCCCCGTGCTGGGGGGGGGGGGGGCACAGTGGGTGCACGAGCCCACAGGGTGCGCTCACGTCTCTTTATTCCCCCCCCCCAACCCCAAACAAGGGGACACCGTGGGGACACCGTGGGGACGGGGGGGGGGCCACGCGCCCCCCCCCCCCCCTTTAGAGCAGCGTGGCCAGCTCGCAGCCCTCGCCGCAGCCCCCGCGCCCCCCCGGCCTCTGCCGCCGCCGCTCCTGGGCCCCCTCCCTGCGCCGCCCGTGCTGGGGGGGGCCGCCCGCCGCCCCCAGCGCCTCCGCCGACACCGAGGTCACCGGCGAGGAGCCGCCGCCACCGGGCTCTGCGGGGAGAGAGGCAGCGTCCGGCCCCCGAGCGACACCCCCAGGGTGCCCCCCCCAGCCCTACCGGGGGCACCGCGGTGCCTCGAGGCCCCCCCCCTATCCCCAAAAGGCGGTGGTGGCCGGGGGGCATGCGATAATGGGGGGGGGGTCGCACTCACGCTGCTGCTGCCGCTCGAGGTCCCGGAGGGCGATGGTGGAGAGGGGCCGGGGGGGGGGCTCCGGCGCGGTAGAGCTGCAGGGCAGCCAGGAGGTCGGAGGCCAGCGTCACCTCGGCGTCCCACTCGTAGCTCTCGTCCACCGAGGTGTCCCTCCTGGGGGGGTTACAAGCGTCAGGGGGGGGGTCCCATCACCCGCCACCCCTCCCCATGCCACGCTGTCACCCCCCCGTGTCCCCAAGGAGCGCATCCTCACCTCTTTCCCGCGCCGCTCAGGGCCGGCTCCGTGCCCACCTTGCCCTCCTGCCAGCTGCCCCCGTCCCCCGGGGGGGTACCGGGGCCGGGCCCCCCCAGGGACGGTGCCAGGGAGGGGGGGCGCAGGAAGGAAGCGCTGCCCCGGCCGCTGCTCTGGCTGGTCAAACTGCCCCGCGGCAACTTCTCGGGGGGGGGGCACATCCCCAGTTTCAGTCCTGCTGCCGGGGGGGGGCACCACGGTGGGTCGGTTCCTGGGGGGCCGGCCAGGCGGGGGGGGCCGGGCAGCGAGGCCTTGGCGGGGCCCAGGGGCAGCTTGGGGGGCTGCAGGAGGGTGGCAGCGGGGGGGGCCGCGGCCTTGGCACATGGGTCCGTGCAGTCCGGCCCCCCCCCGGAGTGCTGGGGGGGAGCGGGGGGCTGCTGCGGGGGGTCCTCGGGGGGGGGGCCAGTCTCCATCCACGCACATCTCCTTAAAGAAGGGCAGGCTCAGGTACTGCAGGATGCCGCTCGGGGCCGGGGGGGCCGCGGCAGGCTGGGGGCTGGCGGTGGCCGGGGAGGGGGGGCCCTGGAGGGGCAACGAGTCCCAGCGGGTGCTGGGGGGGCCGGGGCTGTAAGGCAGAGTGGCGGCGGAGGCCACGGGGCTGACGTCGACGATGCACAGGGCGGCCGCTTCGGCCACGGGGCTGCTGCTGCCGTAGCCGAAATAACGGCCCCGGCGGCGGCCGGACGGTGCGGGGGGGTCCCCGGGGGGCCGGGGCCGTAACGCCACCCCCTGATGCCAAACGGGCTCCTTCTCCTCCTCCTCCTCCTCCTCCTCCGGTTGGGGTCCCCTGGGTGTCGGGGGGGTCCCGGGGCGGGGGGGCGAAGACGCTCTCCTTCTGGGTGGTCTCCACCACGAAGCGGCCGTCGGGGCCGCGGCGGATGCGCTCCAGGGGGACGTGGTCCCCGCCGTGCTCCCCGAGGTGGCTCTCGTAGACGGCGTAGCCGGATCCGGCCCCGGCGATGCTGAGCCCCAGGCTGGTGCCGGCTTTTTCGCCCCACAGCAGCGCCCGGCGCAGGCTGGGGCAGGGGGAGGGCTGCAGCTTCAGCTTGGTCGCCACACCGGCCGGGCTACCAGCGCCGTGAGAAGGGCTGGAAGGAAACAGGCGAGGGCTGCGGGATCCCCGTAGCGGCTCGTTTGGATGTCCCCCCATAATTAGGGGGTTCACGGTGGGCATCCCCCCGGCGGTGCCGTGCCCTGCAGGATGTGGCAGCACTGCTCCGGGTGCTCCCTGCTTGCTTGCTTTGGCCACAAGCCCCCCCCCGAGGGGAAAGCAGAGCACCCATGGGTGCCCCGAGCCCGGCCCCGCTCCCAGTTCCTGCCCCAAGCCAGCGGATGGATGATGATGATGATGATGATGATGGGGGGGGGGGGGGGAATGGCGTGGCGCGACTTACTGCGGAGCAGGGAGCTTCTGGCTGGGGGAGAAGACGAGCGGTGGATCTGGAAGGTCATGAGAACACACGGGGATCGCATGGCGAGCGACGCATGGCGATGAGGAGACGAGGGGAGAGGAAGGAGATGGCAGCCCCCCCCCGCAGCCCCCCTGGCCCCGTCCCCATGGCTCGAGCCCCCCCTGGGAGGCGCAGGACACGGCCGGCTCCTACCTTGCCTTCGCTTCTGGATGCGCGCGGCGCGCCGGCGGTTCATGATGCAGGCGGCCACGGTGCTGAAGATGACGGCCACGCTGAGGAAGCAGATCCCACCGATGACCCCGGCCAGCACCGGCTGCGGGAGCAGCTCGGGGAGCTGGGTGCGGGACGGGTACACCTCCATGCCTGCGCCGGATGGGAGACGGAGCTGAGGCACCCGCTCAGCACCCCAGAGCGGTCTCCAGCACCCCAGAGCAGCCTCCAGCGCCTCGACAGCACCACAGAGGGGATGGCAAAGCATCGGGGGCTGCAGGGGGACCTGCCCCCCAGGGTGCTGGTAGTGGGGACACCACGCAAGGCTCCCCTGCCACCCAAAACCAAAGCCATGCAAGAGGCGTGTGTGGGGACAAGCGCTCCCGCAGTGCCCGCTTCTCAGGAGGCAGTCCCCGGTCTAGTTTTGGGGCTGGAGCCCCGAAAAGGGGATTTTCGTTTAGGGCAAACTCCTCCCTCCCTCGGTTCCTGCCTCCCAGCTGGAAGAGCGGGCGGGCGCAGCGCAGCCCCTACCTGCCGTGGAGACGTTCACCGTGTTGCTGGGGTCGCTGATGTAGCTGCCCGCGAAGGCCACCAGTCGGAACTCATAGAAGGCGTCCTGGGGGGGGGGGAGCAGAGCACCGTCAGCCTCACCCCCTCCTCTCTGCGTCCCCGTGGAGCGCCCGGTGAGACCCCCAACCCCTCCCCGGCCACGCAGCACCGCACCTTGATGAGCCCTGGCACCAGCACCTGGCTCTCCGTGCCGGGGATGGAGCGCTCCAGCACCTCCCAGCCGCCCTTGTCCTGCCGCAGCTCCAGGGCGTAGCCGCTCAGCGCCACCGAGAGCTGGGCCGGGGGCTCCCAGCGCAGCAGGACCCCCCGCGACGTCTCGTTGGCGCTCAGGGCCTGCGGCGGGGACAGGAAGACGTGCACGGTCATGGCCGGCGGCTCCGGAGGCACTGTGGTCACTGGGAAGCCTGGGGAGAAAGGGGACGCTGGCACGGTGGAGCAGGGTGGAAACCGGAGCTTCCCGTGAGCTTTGGGGGGGGATTTTGGGGGGCTATGAGGCACCCTGCTCTTACCCCTGGGCACGGAGGTGACGATCTGGCTGAAGGGGCCGCTGCCCAGCTTGTTCTGGGCCAGGACGCTGAACTGGTAGCTGGTGTCCGGCTGCAGGTTCTCCACCAAGAGGTGCTGAGCCCCCGGCGGCACCGAGAGCGACACCCAGTCGTGGTGGGCGCGGGGCGGGTGCTTCGCCCTGCAGGGACGGGGGAAGCCCTGAGCCCGCGGCCGAGGGACGCCGAGGGGCTGGGGGCCACCCGTTGCCACCCCTCCACCCCCCGGGGGGGACTCACAGCGGCGTGTACCAGACGCTGAACCTCTGGAAGTAGCCCCCGTCAAAGCCCGGCTCCCAGGAGATGTTGGCCGCCAGCAGCAGCGGCAGCACGGAGACGTTGGTGACGGCGTGGGGACTGGTCCCTGGTGCCAAGGGAGGAGAGAAACCGCTTGGGACGGGGGCAGCTCGGATAACCAAAGCCCAGGAGCGTTTCCAAACCTTCCACCCCCCATCTCTGGGGCTCGGCACCCACCGATGACGCCCCCAGCACTCACCCAGCACGTGGACCAAGGTGGCGGTGCTGACGCTGGCCACTGGGTTGGTGGCCGTGCACTCCCAGCGCCCGTGCTGCTCCTTGACCAGGGGACGGAAGACCAGGCTGCCGTTCCCATCCACCTGGGCACCGCTCTGCCCTGCGCTGCCCACCTGCGGGGCAGGGACACCCTGATAGTGCTGATATCCCCATCCCAATCCCTTGTCCCCGTCCCCATCCCCTGTCCCCGTCCCCAGCGCCTCCACAGCGACCCCACAGCCCTCAGACCCTCGCAGGACCTTGATCCATCCCCATGGGGCTGGTTTGGACACAGAGGGGCAGGATTTTGCCCTCGTTTCCTACAAAACCGAAGGCGACACGAGCAAAACTCCCCTCCCACGGGACCCTGGGGCTTCCTGCAGGGACAAGGACCTGGGGACTACCCACGCGATGATGCCCCAGGAGGACAAAAGCCACGTTGCCCCCCCCCAGGAGGGCTTTCCCCAGCGTGCTCCGTACCTTCCCCCAGGTGATGGTGGGTGGGGGGTCCCCGTGGGCCGTGCAGGGGACCACCAGCTCCCGGCCCACCTCCTGGAAGTATTCCTCCTTGGGGCGCACGGTGAAGGCGGGGGGGGTCCTGCAAGAGCCACGCACGGTGCTGGGGACGGTGGCGGGGACACGGGACGCCGGAGCGGTGTGTGTCCTCCCCCCGTCTGCCCCCACCTTGAGCAGGACGCGGGTGGGCCGGGAGGCGCCGGCGGTGCCGTAGCTGTTGTAGGGGGTGCACGTGTACACCCCCAGCGCGTCGTCGTTCCCCGTGGCGATGACGATGGAGCCGTCGGGTCGCGCCGACCAGCCGGGGAGCTGGTGGGAAGGGCGCGGAGGTGAGTTCGGGGGGCTTCAGGGTGCAGGTGAGGGGGTGGGGGGGCCGTGGGTGGTTGTACCTTGCCCAGCTCCAGCGGGTGCCCGTCCCGCGTCCAGGTGACGGAGAGCAGGGGGGGGTTGGCCCTGGTGGGGCACCGGATCACGCCCCGCATCCCCTTGGGCAAATGGGTCTCCGGGAGCATGGTGGTCACCTGCGCCGGATCTGGGGGGGGACACGTGGGGTGCTGGGAGGGCGCTGGGGACCCCGCGGAGGCCAATGGGGACACCCCCAGGCTCTTACACAGCACCGTGACGAAGGCTGAGGCTGAAGGTGGCTTCCAGAGCCCGTTGCTGGCGACGCAGGTGTATTTGCCGGCGTCGTCCGGGGTGGCTCGCTGCAGCAGGAGGCTCCCGTCCACCAGGATGCGCACCCGGGCCTGGAGGTGGCTGCGAGGGGAGGAGAGGGTGGAAGCGAGGGTGGCAGCAGGCACCCTGGACGGGCGAAGCTCTCCGGCACGCACCGTGCCCCAACGCAGCCACTGGGGATTCGGCGAGGTCCCCGCGCCTCCGACGGCCACCAGGAGCCTGCGGCCACCTCGGTGCCACCCCCAGCACCACATCCCCGCCGTACCTGAGGTGGAAGACGTTGCTGGTGCCCTGGAACCAGGTGTAGGTGAGGTTCCCCGGGTACGCCTCGGCCTGGCACGCCAGAAAGGCATCCTGAGAGATGTTAACGGTGATGTTCTGCGGCGGCACCACGATGACGGGCGGCCCTGCAGCGGGGGGGGACACGGGGGACAGTGAAGGACCTGGGGACCGAGCCACAGACCCCGTGACGCCACCAGGGCTCAGCGAGTGGCCCCGCTCCTACCCTGCACGAGCACGCGGGTGGTGTGGGTGATGGTGCCCTCCTTGCTGGAAGCGTGGCACGTGTAGGTGCCCGCGCTGGCGCGCTCCACCACGGCGATGCTCAGCGTCCCGTTCCTCACCTGCAACGTCACCGGTGGCCACCGAGGCTCTCAGGACCGTGGCCCCGTGGCCAGGGCTCACTCTCCAGCCACGTGGAGAGCGTCGCTGTGCCCCCTGAGACTTGCCCCCGACCCCAAAGTTCCCCCTGGGGGACGCCGGCGCTTCGCCGTGCTCACCTGCACCGCGTCCCCGCTCTGCACAGCCAGGTCGCTCCGCTTCCAGATGACCACGGGCTGGGGGTTGCCGACGGCCGTGCAGGTGAGGCTCAGCGCCTCCCGGTCCCGCACCTCCACGAAGGCTGGGGGGGTCTCCAGGAAGGTGGGGGGCGCTGCGAAGGCAAATGCAGACCCTCGGTCCTGGGAACGAGCGGATCCAGCCCCAGCCCCAGCTCCTCCTGCGCCGGGGGGACGACGAAATCCTCCCCCCGTCCTCACTTCACAAAGCCAAGCGGAGCAGATGCAGGCACGGGGCGCACCACGACCACTCCCCCACCCCAAATTCAGTGCTCAGCACCCCAATAGCAGCACAGGGCAGGGCAGGCAGCAGCCTGTGCTTGCACCAGCCCCAGCACCCGCAGCTCCAATCCATACCGTTGACGGTGAGGTGGATCCAGGTGCCGTTCTGGAAGTCAGCGTCGGCGCTGGGCCGGTCGAGGAAGAGCACGCGGCACTCGTACCAGCCCTGGTCCTCAGCACGCAGCAGGTCGATGCGCAGCGAGGCGCCTTCCTCGATCCGCACGCGACCTGCCGAGCCAGAAATGTTTGCCCCAAGCAGCTCGGGGACGTCCCCGTCCCCGGGGCCACCACCTCCGCAGAGCACCCGCCCATGCAGGAGCCTCTCTGCTCTCCCAAAGCCCTCGGGCTGGCAGCAAAACCCCTCCCCGGTGCCTTTTGGCACCCACAGCCTCGGCTCGGATATCCCCCGGAGCCCCCCCTCGGGAACCCTGCTCAGCCCTGGCCACGCCGTGCACCCCTGCACCTTCCTGCTCCTGGTGGTGCTGCGGGGTCTGGATGAGCCCCTCGCCTGCTCTGGGGGCACCAGGGGGCTGCCTGATGTGGGGGAGCTCGCCCCGAGCTGGCCCCTCTGATGATGATGATGAGGAGGAGGAGGAGGAGGAGGATAAGGACCTCAAGCAAGAGCGAGCGCAGCCCCCTAATCCCCCGGGCTATTATCAGAGCCTTAATCGGCTCAGGCATGCAGCAGGCAATAGGCTCAGCACCACCGGGGTGCGCTCAGCACCGCGGCACCCCCGGACCCCGCTGCACCCCCGGCTCAGCCCTGTGCGTGCCCTCACCCGAGGCGGCCCCTTGGGACCGCGGGGCAGGGCCACGGTGGTGACAAGCACCCAAAGGTGCCCGGGAGCAGCACCTTTGCCATGGGTTTCCCACAAATAAAGCTTTGCTGGAACACCCCCCAACAGCCCCAGCCGGAGCTGGGTGTCCCCAGAGGTCCCCACACGGGTGCTGCACCCGGCCAGACGAGCCCAGCGAGGAGGAGGAGGAGGAAGAGGAGGAGGAAGAGCGGCAGGACCCGGCAGGCTGGTCGGGCAGGGCGGTTTGGGGACGGGATCGGCGCAGAGACGCGTTGTGCGGACGCAGCACAGCAACACGTGCTCCCCAGGTTTCTTCCACCCCCCAAAAAATCTGCTTCTCTGGGGGCTGATGGATGTAGCCGGGTGCCTTCGGCCTCATCCTGTGCCCGCAGCGCCAAGCGGCAGCGCGAGGGCCGGGAGCCCTGGGCCCCGCAGGCTGCTGAACAAAGGTCCCTTTGGCAGGGCTCCGAGAGCCCTGGGGACGCCCCCAGCCTCCCCCTAATCCCCCCCTCGCCGGCCCCAACCCCTCCTCCTCCTCGCCCAGCGCCCGGCCGATAACAAAACCCCAGAAAAAAAACAACAAAACCGCCGCTGCCCTCCCGCCCCGCATCCCCCAGCGCCTGGCAACCGCCATTCAAAAGGGGACACAAAGGGGACGCGGTGGCTGGGGACCACCAGCACCAGTTGACGGCAGTGGGGACGGCGGCGAGGGAATGAAACGGCCCCGTCACCCCCCAGGGACACGAGGGGCTTTCAGGGGTGCAGCCCACCCTTGTCTCTGGGGTGTCCCCAGAGTGGCTGGGTGACACAGGTGGCAGTCAGGGGCTTCCTGGGTGACACCTGAGCCGCTTTGCCTGCTCCAAGCTCTCGGCTGCGGGGCTGAGCCTGGGGGCCCCTTGCCTGACCCCAGGTCCCCCCCCGGGGAGGATCGAGGGCCAGCTGCCACCTGGCAGCCCCCCTCTGTAGGGTCCCCGTCCCCTCCGTCCCCACCGCCGAGCCCGGTGGCAGCGCCCTGGGGTGCCGGTGGCACCGCTGGGGACAAGGCTGGGGGCTGGCGGGACGCGGGGAGCGCGCAGCAGGATGGGGCCGAGCCCTTTGTGCCGGGGGGAAACCTGAGATCCCGCAGGTAACGGGAGCCGGGGGGCCCCCGGGAGGCAGGTGCCGAGGGTTTGGTGTCACCGTGAGGTTTGGTGTCACCGCCGATCCCACAGAGCCACCAGGGAAGGTGCTGGCAGTGGGGAGCAGCCACGGCGCACCCCAAAATTGCTCCTGCCCCGTGCTGGCGGCTCCTTCCTCACCCCTACCTGTGGCCGGGCTCCACCCGTGGCACATTTTTTTTGGCAGTTTCGGCCGCCGAGGCCGGATCCCGTCGGACCGGGTCCCCCCCTTTGGCCCCGAGCACCCGGTGGAGGCGAGGAGCGGCCTCCCACGCCGCGGCCCCGCTTGGCCCCAAATCCCTTCCCCGAGCACGGCTCGCTCGGCCGAGGGGTGGTGAATCCATCCCGAGCGGGGTGCCCGGTGCTCCCGGTGCTCCCGGTGCCCGGTGCCACTCACCGAGGTACTCGGGGTCGACGCGGGGCGAGTAGAGGCCGAACTTGATGAAGATGGGGAGGACGAAGCCGACGCGCACCCACTCGATGACGTAGAGCGGCGGGCGGCTCTGGCGGGCGCCCAGCAGGTCGCAGCCCAGCACCGCGCTGTCCCCGACGCGGCCCACCACGGCCCCGCTCGGCCCGCTGCCTGCACGGGGCACCGGTAACACCGGTGGCACCAGTAACACCGGTGGCACCGGTAACACCGGTGGCACCGGGAGCACCGGTGGCACCGCGCCCCCTCCTCCCATCCCATCCCGTCCCATCCCGTCCATCCCATCCCGTCTCACCCTATCCGGTTCCATCCATCCCATCCCATCCCGGTCCCCGGTTCCCACCCCGCTCCCCGGTCCCGGTCCCGGTTCCCGGTCCCGGTCCCCGGTCCCCTTACCCTCAGCCCCGGTGCCGGCGAGCAGGCTGAGGAAGGCCGCACGTAGCCACCACTGCATAGCCCAGCTCCCCGGCCCGCTGCTCCCGGTGGCGGCGGGGACAGGCGGCCGCCGAGCGGCGGGCGGGGAGATCACCGGGCACCGGCGACCGGTTACCGGCTGCCACCGGGGGTCAACCGGGGGGTCAGGGCCGCAGCTCGGGAGGGCTCGGGAGGGCTCGGCCGGGCTGCCCGCGGCGCTCTGGCCCCGGCCGGGGGGCGCTGGGGGCTCCTCATGCCCGCCCCGGGCCCCGCGGCTCCGCTCCGCGCCCCGCGCCGCCGCCACCGGGCGGCCGCCGCCAAAGCCACGGTGGTGGGCGGGGCGTAGTCAGGCCCCGCCCCGCCGCGCTGCCGATTGGCTGTTCCCTCGGCAATGGGTGGGCCCGCCGGCGGCCAATAGGGGGGCGGGGAAGGGAGAGGGAGCCGCGGGGGGTGATGGGAGGTGTAGTTCTGGGGAGGGTGGGGAGGGGAATGGGGATGGGGGGGACACGGGTGGGGGACACGGGGTGGGACACGGGTGGGTGACACTGGTGGGTGACAGGTGGGTGATACGGGTGTGGGACACCAGTGTAGGACATGGGTGTGAGACACTGGTGGGTGACACCAGTGGGTGGCACTGGTGTGGGACACTGGTATGTGACTGGTGTGTGACTGGTGTGGGACACTGGTGTGGGACACGGGTGGGTGACATTGGTGCGTGATAGGTGGGTGACACGGGTGTGGGACACCAGTGTAGGACATGGGTGGGTGACACTGGTGTGTGGCACTGGTGTGTGACACTGGTGGGTGGCACTGGTGTGTGACTGGTGTGGGACACTGGTGGGTGACACTGGTGGGTGACAGGTGTGTGACACAGGGGTGGGACATGGGTGAGTGATACTGGTGTGTGACACTGGTGGGTGACACCAGTGTGTGGTGTGTGACACTGGTGTGTGACACTGGTGTGTGGTGGGTGACACTGGTGTGTGACTGGTGTGGGACACTGGTGTGGGACACAGGTGTGCAACACGGGTGCGGGACACTGGTGTGTGGTGGGTGACACTGGTGGGTGCCATGCTGTGCCGTGCCATGCCACACCGCACCCAGCCCCGTGCCGGGACCCCCCCCACGTGCCACCCCACGGCACACCCATGACCGCCACCAACCCCCGGCCGCCCCCCGTGACCACCCCCACCCCGGGGCTCTCCCCGTGCCCTCTCGCACCCCGGCCGTCACCCCTCTAATCCCATCCTCATCCCGTCCCCTACGGCCACCGGAGCCGTGTCCCCAGCCCGCGGGGCTGAGCCGGAGCTGGGCCGCCCGCCAGCCCCGGGGGCTCTGCTGCTGGGGGCACCGGTGGGGGGTCACCCCCCGTGTCCCGGTCCCCCGGTGCTGCCCGGCCACGTGTGGCCGTGCCGGGTCCCGCTCGGCGTCACCGCTCGGGGACGTTGGTGCTGAGCCCCCCGTCCCGACCCCGTCCCCGGGACGGGGGTCCTCCCGTCCCCCCCTTTCGGCCCGGTGCGGCCCCCGGCGCACAGACTATTAAGGCCAGAGCTAAAGTAAGATTTGTTAAAGGCAGTAATTCTGCGGGTAAGCTGCTTTCCGGCACCTCGCAGCCCCATGGGAGTCTTGCGGCTCCCTGGGCTTAGGCGCCATGGTTGGACCTCGCTGCCCCGTCCCCGTCCCCTTTCGTGTCCCCAAATCCTCCACGCGGGGCCTTTCCCTCCCCCCCCCCGCCCCAGCCGCTCGTGTCCCAGGATGGGGCCAGGCAGATGGGTGACCCCAAATGTCCCTTGTGTGGTGCCGCAGAGCCCCAGGGCCATGGTGTCACCCACAAGGGACGGACACGGACGGTCCCCGAGACCCCAACCCGGGGTGCAGGGTGGCACCGAGGGCAGCTCTGTGCCACTTTGGGGTGCCCACGTCCCCACGGCCACCCTCCTCCCATCCCTGTTGGCTCCCACCCCAACCACCCCAAGCCACCACCCTCGCGTGTCGTTTCTGAGGGACGATGATGGCATTTTGGGGTCTCAGGGGGATGTCTGGGGACGCTGAGGCTGCCTGGTGGAGGTGACAGCCCCCCAGATCCCCCACAACCTTCCCAGCAGGGGCCGTGCTGGCACCCATCGTGTGCCGGGCGCTCCCGGCCATGTGCCCCGCGCGCGGGAATGGGGACGGTGACGCTTCTGGCACTCCGGATTTAAGTGCCACCAAGGTTAGGAGCAGCTGAGAAGAGATTTTCAGGATTGGGCTTTTGGACGGAGATGCCTAAATTCCAGCTAAGCTCCCGTTTAAGCGTCCACGTCCCGGGCCGGCCCTGGGGCACTGACGTGGCCGCACGGCATCACCGCTTTGGCGAGCGACCAGCTCCGGGGCTTGCGGGGTTGAGACCCGGAACGGGGTCCCCGCAGCACCTCAGGGTGCAGCCGCAGGTGTCCCCAACCCTGGGGTGCCCCGAGGAGGCTGTCGGGGGATGCCTGGGGATGGAGGTTTGGTGCCGTGGCGTTAGGGGATGGCACCAGGTCGCCTGGATATATGGCACAGGGGGGTCCCCGGTTGCAGCAGGGGTTGCGTTCGAACCACGAGGTGGAAAGGAGCCACGGGAAAGTCCTTTAATGGGGGGGGGACGGGGTGGATGGTGGCACCGCAGGGCTGGGCAAGGCACCCCCAGGACATCAGAGCGAGCATCTCCTTCCACCTCCATCCGGCACACGATGCTCGGGGAGAAACTCCTGCTCACGCCTCCTCGGTGTCCCTTCCAGTGCTGCAGTGAGGCAGATCCATGTGGGATTTGGGCTTTCAGACCCCACAGCCGTGCCTGCTGCGGCTCTGCGGCACAGGGAGCCCCCCCGGGGGGCGAGGGGGGGCTGCACCTACCTGAGGTGCTGGTGGAACTGGATGACGGCTTGCTCCTGCTCCCGCGTCTCGATGGAGCCCGGCCGCAGCCTGCGGATCTCCCGGATGGCGGCGGCGCCGCTCAGCGCCTGCGCCTTCACCAGGTAGCACGCCAGCATGGTGCCCGTCCGCCCGTGGCCCAGCATACAGTGCACCGCCACCGCCTGGCCAGCGCAGCCGTGAGGGCCTCGCCTCCCGCTCGGTGTCACCTCCACCTTGGTGTCACCTCTGCATTGGTGTCACCTCCACCTTGGTGTCACCTCCCGCTGGTGTCACCGCCACCTTGGTGTCACCTCCCTCTCAGTGTCACCCCCCTCTTGGTGTCACCTCCCTCTCGGTGTCACCTCAACCTTGGTGTCACCTCCCTCTCAGTGTCACCCCCCTCTTGGTGTCACCTCCCTCTCGGTGTCACCTCAACCTTGGTGTCACCTCTGCATTGGTGTCACCTCCACCTTGGCATCACCTCCCTTTTGGTGTCACCTCCACCTTGGTGCCACCTACACCTTGGTGTCACCTCCATCCTGGTGTCACCTCCATCTTAGTGTCACCTCTACCTTGGTGTCACCTCCCTCTCAGTGTCACCTACACCTCGGCATCACCTCCCACTTGATGTCACCTCCACCTTGGTGTCACCTACAACCTGGTGTCACCTCCATCCTGGTGTCACCTCCACCTTGGTGTCACCTCGCTCTTGGTGTCATCTCCACCCTGGTGTCACCTCCACCTTGGTGTCACCTCCACCTTGGTGTCACCTCTACCTTGGTGTCACCTCCCTCTCGGTGACACCTACAACTTGGTGTCACCTCTGCATTGGTGTCACCTCCACCTTGGCATCACCTCCCTCTTGGTGTCACCTCCACTGTGGTGTCACCTCCCTCTTGGTGTCACCTCCACCTTGGTGTCACCTCCCTCTTGGTGCCACTCACCCTGGCATCACCACCCCATGCCGGTGCCACCTGCATCACCCCCCTCAGCATCACCCCCTGGGCATCACCTCCCTCTTGGTGTCACCTTCCCCCCCGGTGTCACCTCCCTCCTCGTGCCACCCCCTTGCTGTCACCCCCTTCGGGCCATACCTCCCCGCGCCCGTTGGCCTCCTCCACCAGCTGCAGGAAGCTCTGGATCTGCCCGGGCGTCGGGGGGCTGAAGTCGGGCACGCGGATCCGATGGAGCTGCACCGCGGGGCAGCAGCCGTGGTGGGGGGGCGGCCGCTCCGACAGCGACACCAGGTGCCGCACGCCCTGGCCCAGCAGGAACCGGTAATGCCCCGGTTCCCGCGGCATGGCCAGCCCCGCCAGACGCCCCTCCGCCACCCACGAGAAGTTGGGGGGCTCCACCATCGCCTGCGGGGACCGGCACCGGGGACCAGAGATGCCGCGCGCCCTGGGGAGGGGGCTGGGATGGGGAACCCTGGTCAAAATTTGGGGACCTCCGGCCGTGACCCCCCAGCACCACAGGGAGGGGACCCCCAGGCGGTGCCCCCTAGGACCCCTCGGACAGACCCCAAGATCCCAGGCCAGGAGCCCAGAGCAGGGCCCCCCAGGACACCCCCAGACCCCAATCAGGCTCCCTAGGACCCTCTGACCATGACCCCCCAGTACCACAGGGCCGGGACCCCCAGGCTATGCCCCCTAGGACCCCCCGGACAGACCCCAAGATCCCAGGCCAGGCCCCCCAGGAGCCCAGGGCAGGGCCCCCCAGGACCCCGATCAGGCTCCCTAGGACCCCCCAGCAAGAAACCCCCAGCACCACAGGGCTGGGACCCCCAAGCTATGCCCCCTAGGACCCCCTGGCCATGACCCCCCAGCACCTCAGGGCCAGGACCCCCAGGTTATGCCCCCTAGGACCCCCCAGACAGACCCCAAGATCCCAGGCCCCCCCCCAGGAGCCCAGAGCAGGGCCCCCCAGGACCCCCCCAGACCCCAATCAGGCTCCCTAGGACCCCCCGGCCATGACCCCCTAGCACCACAGGGCTGGGACCCCCAGGCTGTGCCCCCTAGGACCCCCCCGGACAGACCCCAAAATCCCAGGCCAGGCCCCCCAGGCCCCCAGGCCCCCAACCAAGCTCCCTAGGACCCCCCCCCCCCCAGGGCCCCCAACACCCCTAGCCCAGACCCCCCCAGGACCCCCAGCCGGGCCCCCCAGACCCCCTGCCCATGCTCTCTGCCCCCCCCCCAGCCCACCAGGCCCCCCAGCCCCCTACCAGCCCCCCCAGCCCCCCAAAACCCTGCTCCCCCCCCACCCCCCAAACCCCCAGGCCAACCTCCCCCAGCCCCCCCCGCCACGCCCCCCAGCCTCCCGGGCCGGCTCCCCCCGAACCCCCCGGACCCCCCCAACCGGGCCCAGCCCCCCCCGGACCCCCCCCCGGACCCCTTTTTGCTTATCCCGGCCCCAACCGGGCCCCCCCCCCCCCCCCCCCCCCCCCACAGGCCCGCCCCCGCCGCAGGCCCGGCCCCGCGGCCTGCTCCGACCGGGGGCCCCCGCACCGGGCCCGGCCCCCTCCGGAACGGCCCCGGGACCCCCCCAGCGCCCCCCCCCCCGGGCCCCGCCGTACCGGGGAGGCCGCTCGGGGGCGGCGGAGCCGGGGCCCGGCAGCGGCTGCAGGGAGCGGAGCCGGCACCGGGAGGCGGCGGCGGCGGTGCTGGGGCTGCAATGACCCGGGGGGGGGCACCGGGGATTCTCCGGAGCTGCCCCCCCACGGGGAGTACCGGGACATGGGGCTGACCCCCCCCCCCGGGACACCGGGGCTGCCCCCCCCAGGGACACCGGGACACCGGGGCTGCCCCCCCGGGACACCGGGACACCGGGGCTGCACCAACCGGGGGTCCCCAGCACCGGGGCTGCCCCCCCCCCCCGGTTGCCCCTTCCCGGTGCTTTGCCCCCACCCTGCTGCCATCTCCGTGTCGTCCCCCCCCCCGTCCCCTTTGTCCCCAACCCCGGTGGGCCCCCCCCGGTTGGGAAGCCCCCACTCAGCCCTGCTCCATTCGGCCTCACGGAGGGGACGTGGGGGGGTTGTCGCCAGGGTGGGACAAGGGGGGCACCTCTCCTGTGGCCCCCCCCAGGGATAAAATCCCCCGCCGCTGCTTTTCAACCCCGTTTCTTCATTTATTTGGTGCTGGGTGGTTACACGGTGGTGATGGGGAGGGGGACATAGGGACATGGGGACATGGGGATGGGGACATTGGGACGGGGATGGGGACATTGGGATGGGGACATTGGGTTGGGGTTATTGGGATGGGGACATAGGGATGGGGACATTGGGATAGGGACAGGGATATTGGGATGGGGACATTAGGATAGGGACGGGGATATTGGGGTGGAGATATTGGGGTGGGGACATGGGGATGGGGACATTGGGATGGGGATATTGGGATGGGGACATTGGGATGTGGACATTGGGATAGGGACATGGGGACATGGGGACACACGACCCCGGTGGCAATCGCAGCCCGCTCGGGGCAGGGCAGGGCTGGCCCTGGGGTCACCCCTTGAGGTACACCTCGCCGTGGATCTTGTAGGGCAAATTCCTCCAGCCGAAGATGGGGGCGGGCGAGGGGCTGTTGTACATAGCGGCCGCCACCTCCCTGGTGGTCAGCTCCCTGTCCCACATGTAGACGTCCGAGATCTCCCCCACGAAGGACTGACGGACGTCGAAGCCCCCCCCGAAGGCGTCCTGCTCCTGCCCCAGCATGATCACGGCCTCGGCGTCCACCACGTAGTCCTTCTGCAGCCCCTTGCGGGGCCAGGGCTTCCCGTTGAGCCAGAAGCGCACGATGCCGGTGGGGGACTCCCAGCTGGCGCAGACGTGCTCGCTCCCCGAAAAGCTCTGGGGGACGCGGAAGGTGACGAACTTGCCCCCCACGTAGAAGCGGTACTCGGTGGGTTTGGGCTTGAAGAGGAGGATCTCGTTGTCCTGCGCCTTGGTGGCATAGGAGAAGAGGCTGTGGGGCCGCGTGAGGTCCGTGTAGGAGCGCAGGCACACGGTGAAGTTGAGCAGCGGCTGCTCCGGCTTCACCCGCAGCACCACGTAGGAGTCCTTGGTCTCCCGCGGGAACACGAACACTTGGTTCACCAGGTCTGGGAGAAGGGACAAAGAGGTGGCTGCTCCTGGCACTGGGAAGGCGTCCGGCCAGATCCCCCCAGGGGAAACGGGGTCGTGAAGTGCCAGCAAGGAGGGCACCGCCAGACCCCGGGGTGGCCTCCACCACCAGATCTAGAGGTGGCCTCCACCACCAGACCTTGAAGTGGCCTCTGCCATCAGACCTCAGGGTGGCCTCCACCGCTGAGAGCAGCCACGCGCGGGCTTCTGATGCAGGGCGACAGGGGCACGCGGTGACAGCTTGTCCCCAGCCGCCCCCTCGGTCCCCTCCCTACCATTTATCCACAGGTCGTAGGTGGCCACAGCGGTGCCCAGGGGGCCGGTGGCCGTGCAGGTGTAGGTGCCCAGGTGGGACTCGCTGAAGGAGCTGAAGATGAGGACGTTGCTCTGGCCTTTCTGCAGGGGCTCCCGGCTTCCTTCCTTCTCCCACAGGAACTCCTTGACGCTGAGTTGGGTGTCACTTGGGGGTGGGGGGGACACCCTGGGGGTGGCCGAGCTGTGGGGTTGGGGGGGGGGAGCCTTACCTGGCGCCCCCAGTGACCTCGCAGGAGAGCATCAGCTGGTGGTACATGGTGGGTGCCGGCGGGTAGGGCTGGATCCAGGCGGTCATTTTGTCTGCAGCACCCAGACACAGGGACTGGGCTGGGTGGGGGGAGACCCCCCAGCCCCCTGCCACCCCCACGGGCAGCCCCGTGTCCCCCGGTGTCCCCCCTCTTGCGGTCCCCGGCGTTGCATCCCTGCTGCCTTCCCCCCCTGCTGCTCTGCGGTGCTGAGCCCCCCGCTGCACCCCCCACCCCATCCCCTCTCCCCGTGGGACCCGGGGGGGCTCCTGGCGCAGCCCCTCCATCCCTACCTTCCAGGGCAGCGCGGCCGAAGAGCCCTGCAAGGACAAGGAGGCAGAGCTGCGGTGTCCCCATGTCCCCACGCACCCCCCGAACCCAGGCACCGGCACCGCTGTGGGGGACGAGGGGGACCCGAGAGCCACCGTGCCGCGTCCCCAGGGGCTGAAACCCTCTGTGGACGGGAAGCAGAGTGCTGTGGTGTGACGTCTGCCCCCAACCTTTGTCACCAAGTGCTTGGGGACGTTGACCGCTGTGGGGATGTTTGCTGAATGCCTTTGCTGTTGCCCCGTGGCCCCGGCGAGCTGGCGACAGGGGACATTGCCCTGGGGGCTTGCCCCAAGCCCCGCGTGCGCATCCCAAATCATTCCTGCTGTTCCAGGTGTGTGCCGGCCCCATGGATCTGTGCCCTTTGGTTACTGCTACAGCCCCCCGACACGTCCCGCAGCCCTGGGGAGCTGCCCAAAGCCCATCCACCCCCTTTAACCCTCCTCATCCCCAGGAATTTATTTCTGCTCACACCCATCCCGTCAGCCTCGCACGGAGAAGCTCTCACGCTGCTGCTGGTTTATTTGATTTATTTATAATACTGGAAGGGGATGACCTTGGGTGTCACCGGGGCAGCACGAGGGGGGCATCGGGCAGGGAAGGGGCACCCCTGGCTGACTCTGCCAGGCTGGGGGTGTCCCCAGCTCCCCACGGCATCCGTCCCCCAGGCACGGGCTGTGCCCCAGTGGGTGACACCTCGACATGCGGGCAGTTTGCAGAAGCAGCGACAGGGACAGCGACGGGACAGCGGGGGCTGAGGTGGGCTCTCAGTGCCCCAGAACCTCCCGGAGCCGCGGTTTCACCACCACGTCCCCCTTGGTTTCATAGCTCAAGCTCCTCCAGGCCAGCAGGGCGGGCGGCAGGCGCAGGGACTGGTAGGCGGCTCGCATCTTGTCCGGGGACAGCCCCGCGTCCCACAGGTGGACGTCGGCCAGCTCGCCCGTGAAGGAGTTGTAGACGTCGAAGCCGCCCCCGAAGGCGTCCTGCTCCTGCCCCAGCAGGATCACGGCCTCGGCGCCCACCGCGTAGCCCCGCTGCAGCCCCTTGCGGGGCCAGGGCTTCCCGTTGAGCCAAAATTCGGCGACGCCGGTGGCCGACTCCCAGCTGGCGCAGACGTGCTCCCAGTCCCCGCGGCCCTCGGGGACGCGGAAGGTGACGAACTTGCCCCCCACGTAGAAGCGGTACTCGGTGGGTTTGGGCTTGAAGAGGAGGATCTCGTTGTCCTGCGCCTTGGTGGCGTAGGAGAAGAGGCTGTGGGGCCGCGTGAGGTCCGTGTAGGAGCGCAGGCACACGGTGAAGTTGAGCAGCGGCTGCTCCGGCTTCGCCCGCAGCACCACGTAGGCGTCGCTGGGGTCGGTCCGGAAGATGAACACCTTTCGGTAGAGGTCTGGGGGGGGGGTGACAGAAGAGACGCGGTGGTCTCTGAGCCAACCCCCCTGGGGGATGTCCCCGCTGTGCCTTTGGTGCTCCAGCGTCCCCCAGAAGGCTCCCAGAGCTGTCCGGGGGCATCGGATGGGGCTGAGCCACCGCGGTGTCCCCAGGGATGGGGATCTGGATGGGACCCCCTTGGCTGCCCCCCCCTCCATGTTCCCACACCCCAGGGCTCTTTGCTCCCTGCTCCTCACCCCGCTGCCAGCCCTGGTCCCTCCGCTGTCCCCCTACCTTCCTGGGCGGTGACACCGCTGAGGCCAGCGAGGACGGCGAACCACAGCCGCAGGCTGCCCATGGTGCTGGGTGCGGCGGTGGGTGCTGGCACCCAGGGGTTTATCGGCTGCCCTGGGTGGGAGGGAAGCGGTGTCCCCCAATCCCAGCGGCCTGGCACGGCCCGGAGGGGGCGATTTCACGCTGTCATGGGGCCACGAGACCCTGCGTCACCGCCGGCACGGGGCTCCCCTGGAGCCGTGCCCTGGGCGCGTGCCCCGGTGCAGCTTTGGGCCACCGCAGCCCCGGGGAAAACTTCCCAAATTTGAGCCCAAAGGCGCCCGTTGTCCCTCGCCTGTGGCTCTTGGCCACGTCCCTGGGTTCTGCTGGCCCCATCCCTGCATCGAGGCCAAAGGGACGGAGGCTGGGACCGGAGCCGTGGGCAGTAGGTGGCAGAAGAAACCGCGGCAAACCCGAGAGGCTGAGGGTCTGCTGCAGCCTTGGTGTCCTCCGAGGGTGTCTGAGCATCCTCCCAGGGTGTCCGTGTGTCCTCCCAGGGTGTCCGTGTGTCCTCCCAGGGTGTCTGTGTGTCCTCCTCTGAGGGTGGTTGAGGCTGGGGGTCAGTCTGATCCGGGAGCGGGAGGATTTCACTGCTGTGGGGATGGCCGGAGGGATGCACGAGGATCCAAACCCGTCCCCGAACACCCCAGGGCAGCCTGAGACATGGCATGAAGGCACTGGAGGAACTGGGGGGGGCTGCGTGGGGGCAAATTGGTCTCGGCAATGAAGGTGCAGGGCTGGGGGGGGAGGTCTGGGCTTGGGGAGCGAAACCGGGCTGCACCTGGCTGCAGGTGCCCAACCCCTTTTTGGGCTCAATCTCCCTTATTTTAACAGGGACACCCCCAGCCCCTCGGGGGGCAGCGTGCTGGGTGCTGGTCCCTGGCGTGTGGCTGGGGCCCCCCGCACCCTTCCCTGCTCTCCACCCGCCCCGAGCTGCTCCAGCTCCTTGCCAGGCTCTTTGGCACCCGCGCGCCTCGTGACCGTGGCCATCCCTAATGGGAATGGATGAGCCCCGGCCAAACGCCTCCAGCACCAGACATAAATCACCCGGCTTCCTGCTAACAACCCGGGGAGAGCGGCTCCAGCCTCGTTAACGTCTCCCCCTAATTTGAAGGCATGAGGAGCGGCGTGCCGCCCGGCCGGAGGTGATGGATGTCGCTGCAAAGCCGGTGCTCACCGGGGCCGGGCATCCTCAGGAAGCGCTGCCCTGTCCTGCCCCGTCCCCCAGGGCCTCATCCCGGCCACCTCCGTGCCCAGCAGCTTTCACTGGAAGCTGACGGCATGGGCAGCAGCAGGGGAGGGTGAGGATGGGTGTGGAGTATGGGTTTTGGGGACCCCCCCTCACCCCATTAAAGCAGGCCCCGTGTGCGGCTCTGGCAGACTCATTTATTGCAGATAATCTCCCCCAGGTGATCACAGACAGGGCGTTTGTCTCGGCTTGTTGGGAGAGAGCCAATAATCCCCCGTCGGTGCGCCTGTGGGGATAAAACACCGCTGCTGCTGCCCTTTCTGCTGGGGCTGACCCCTCCCGAGGGGCTGCGGGCACCCCGGAGACACGGCCGTTGTGCAAATCGGGGTGGCTGGCCCCAAACGGGGTGGCTGTGGGTGCTGAGAGCCTGGTGGTAGTCCCCAAGAAGGAGCTGGTGGCCACGCTGAGGCTTTCTCTTGGCTCTGCTGGTGGTCACAGGTCAGGAGAGGGGAGGGTGCTGGGGGGACAATGCCACCCACGGGTGGCGGAGGACCAACGTCACACACGGGGAACTGGGCTCTGCCAGCTCCCTGGGGATGGTGCCGGGGCCCAGCTGCTGTTTTTGGGGTGCCGGGGGTGCTCAGAAGCCGCCGTCAGCGCCCCCCTTGCAGTGGCAGAGCCCGGTGGCCAGCAGCACGGCGGGCCCCAGGCAGCAGTGCAGCACCCCCAGCGCCTCGCACAGCCCCAGGACGTAATCAAACCTCTCGAAGATGCTGCAGGTGTACTGCAGCACCTCGGCGTACAGGAGGAAATCCACGGCCAGCCCCACGCCGTAGGGCACCCAGAGTACGAAGAAGAGCCAGCTCGCTCCAACCCCGGGCCCCCAGCCCCCTCCTCGCCCCGCGCGGACCAGCGTGGCCACCAGCAGCGCGGCCGGCAGCAGCAGGAAGACGCAGAGGCACGAAGCCAGGTGCAGCAGGTAGACAGGTGAGAAGATGTCGATGTTTCGGCGGATGCAGCTCGCCTCCGGAGCCGCCACCGTGCCGCCGGCGAGCGCAGCCGGCACGGCCAGCAGCAGCGCCCCGAGCCAGATGCATGCAGCCAGGCGCTGGCTGCGGGGCTCCCAGCGGCTCCAGATGCCGCTGCAGCACCCGCTGGCCACCAGCAGCCCCTGGGCGAAGACGCTGCAGTGCCACAGCAGCTGGGTGACCTTGCAAGCCCCCGCACCCAGCCGCCAGCCCTGCCTGATGCCCGCCGCCACTGCCGGCAGCAGCGCGGCGAAGAGCCCGGTCGCCGCCGCCAGCTGGGCCACCAGGGCTCGGTGGCACGGCCACGCGTGGGGACGCTTGGCCAAGGCCACCAGCAGCGTGCCAGTGGCCAGGGCGGCAGCGACGCAGGTGGTGGCCAGGAAAGCGGGGGCTGCGCGCTGGAAGAAGGGGCAGTAGGCGTTGTGGCAGGGCTCGAAGGCGGTGTAGTCCACCAGGTAGTCCTCGTTGATGGTGAAGTTGCCCAGGAGGTCCAGCAGGTTCACGAAGGTTTCGTTCTGCAGGACTTTGGGGCTCTGAAGAGGAGATTGGGGGGGTGTCAGGTGCCCCCACGGCTGTGGGATGGCACCTGAAATGTCCCCTCTGATGGCCGGGGGGGTTGTCCTGCTCTGGAGCTGCCACCCAAGCGTGTTTGGGGACAGCTGGCGCATCCGCGTGCGGCATTTATCGGGGAGGGACACCCTGGGCGCAGGGGTCTGCCCAGTGCTGATACCTCGGGGCTGCGGGCTTGGCCACAAGGTGCAGGAAAACCCAAATTTCCTTACAGCCTCCGAGGTTGGTGCGAAGCCGACCGTGCTGTCTGTAAGTGAGCATTTCCCAGCTCCGAGACTCAGCACCCTGCACCCACCAGGGCTGGGGGAGATGGGCAGGGGCACTGGGGGTGCTGGGAGGTGCTGGGGCAGTGCAGGAAGGGAAAAGCTCAGCAGACGTGGGGAGAAGCTGGAAACGGTCTCACCTCGAGATGCTTCTCTTTGAAATTCAGAGAAAACCGCCTGCTCCGAGCACCCGGCAGGATGGCAAAGGGGTGGAAGGGGGGGGGAAGCAGCGGGGCGGGGAGAAGCACTCACCACTGGGATGCAGTTGCCCATGATGTGTCCCCCGGGCTGTTAACTGCTCCTCCAGGCGCTGCGAGGGGTGGCGCAGCTCAGCCACGCGTGCTCGCCGGTGGGCACCGTGCGCCCTTGCACGCCGGTGCACGCTCACCCACGCGCGCTCTCCAGTGGGTGCTGCGCACGCTGGCGCACGCGTTCCTGCTCTCTCCTGCTCCTCCGGCTCCACGGGGATGAAGGACTGCGGGGCTGAGATAAGGGCTGCCTCCGATAACTGCTCCCTCCCCACCTTGGCTGGGGAGGCCAGGGTGAAGGTTCAGGACGCCAGGGGTGAAGGAAACGGGCGGCCACCGCTGCCGGTAAAACCGGTGAGCTGCCAGCGTGAGCAATTTCTCGAGCAGGAAATGATAATTTCTTGGCAGAACAACTCAAGTTCACTAAGGAATTTTGTTTACTGGTGCCCTGTGCGGATGCTCCTGTTGCTGGGTGGAAAACCCCCACCCCAGGGTCACCAGCCCCGCGTTGGGGTGCAGGATGGGTGCTGGGGGGGCAGGATGCGGGGGATGCCAGATCCTGCAGGGGACCTGGGGTCACCCTGTGGCACCAGGGGCTGTCACCCATCCCTGTGCCGGGCTCTGGTGGCACCGGGTGGCCCTGGGAACCTTTGTGCTTGGTGGGAGCATCCTTAGGGGGGGCTGAGGGGGTCTCCATGGGGTGTGCAATGAGCTGAGATATCCCCCTCACACCGTGGGCTGGGGTGAGCTGTGTGTCCCTCCCCCTTGTCCCCTCCTGTCCCCCCTCTCACCCTGCACCCCAGGTGGGGGAGGCACGGCCGTGGCTCACACGGGCAGACGCAGAGACGAGCAGCCAGGTAAGGTGTGTAATCCAGATATATTTATAGGATTATTTTCTGAGATTAGCACAGGATATTAGAAAGGTTATAAAGTAACATCGACGTTCGTTGTCTCCCTTTTATGTACATACAAGAACACAGCACAACAACACAGCCCGTCCTCTGCCCTGCCCCACGGCCACCCCACGGCGTGCTCAGAGCTCCGCACAAATATGGCTTTCGTGGTCTATTGAGAGTTCAGTGCCCGTGCCCCATGCCCTGGCCCGCTTCGGATGCCCTGGTGGCACATGGTGGACGCAAGGCCGGGGGTCCCCTGTCCGTGTGGCCAACAGAGCCCCCATGCTCCAGGAGGGGACACCGGGGCTCGGGGAGGTGGCTTGTGCCCCACCGTGCGGTGATGCTGCCCGGCCTCCCCGGGTGCCAGCAGCTTGGGACAGGAGCCTGGTGTCCGCTCCCCTGTGACCACAAGTCCCTCACGTCCCCGTGCTGGTGCCACGGTGCGCCCCACCGCTCCTTCGTCCCCATCATCAGCCACGGCACGTCCCACCACCAGCCACGCTAGTGCCATGGCACATCCCACCGGTGACACAGATGTCCCACCGGTGACACCCCGTGTCCTGCTGCCATCCGTCCTGGGAGCACCTCTCCAGCTGTGACCCCGTCACCTCTTGTCCCCGTGGCCCCCTTGGCACCGTGCAGAACGTGGCGCGCGCTGCCCCTCGCTCCCGAGCCGTGCTGAGCCCGATGTGGGGCTGTTAAACGGTGCCCCCAGCCACCGGACCCTCCCGGTGACCTTGGGACGTGGTGTGGGCGATCGCCCCAGCACCCGGCCCCACCATCCATGTGCAGACCATGGCCCCAATGCGATGAGGGCAGCGTCTCCCCATCGCCCCCCGCACCCCCGGCATGGCCTCTCCCTGTTTGCAACCGGTGACCTGGTGCACATGCCCCTGGCACGGGGGCCTCTCTCCTGTCCTGCCCTGCTCCCCACAACACGGCACCTCCTCGCAATGCCCTAATCCTGGCTCCTCTCACCTTCCCGACCCCAAATCCCCACGTCCTTTCGTCCTGGGGACCCCTCCCGGACCCTCGGGGCATCTCCTTCGCAATGATCTGCGCCACGGAGACCTGAAGCGAGAGCGAATGGTACTTGAGAACACGACCTTGCGTTTTTATTTTAGGGAATCGCGTCTGTTCGGTAGCGGGTGTTAGAGGCCTTCGGCAAAGCGCCAGGTCACGCAGCGGCGCACGCTGTGTGCGCTCAGTGAAGTTGTTACCGGCGTCGGCAGTCGCAGCGTTACCTCCGGCAGCAACTTTTGCGTCCCTCGGAGGGAGCTCGGGGCTCCCAGCGGGACCCGAGGCCAACGTCCTCCTCCTCCAAGGAGACCGACGGGGAGGGACAACACAGAGAAAAACGCAGGTTTTCCTCGCCGGGGGGTGATGAAGGCTTCGTGCCTCTCTCTCTCTCTCGGTGCGTAATGCCCTGCCGATGACGCGGTGAAGCCGGCTGTGCCCGTGCCAGGGATGCCACCAACGTGTCCCTTACTCCCACCTGAACCCAGCGCCGTGGCTTCCTCACCACCCTTCTCCTCGTGCCCAGCTCACGGGGGCTGGATGGGAGCCACGTTTCCAGCCCCAGGGGCACCTTGCAGAGGAACCAGGCTCTTCCTTCAGCTCCGAGATGAGGCTGCCCACCCCACCGAGGGCTTTCGCTCCTTCCCAAAAGGCTCTCCTCCCCCCAGACACCCCGAAATGGAAGCCAAAGGGCGGCTCCTGCGAACCCCTCGCATCCAGACCACGCGATGCTGGGGGTGGCAAAGCCTCATCCCAAGGGTGATTGAAGGGGCCTGGCTCCACAGGGGGCCCGGCCCCGTGGATGTGGGGTTGGGGGGAGCACGGGGACCCCGGGGATGTGGTGGGGAGGTTGGAGAAAGCTTCTGGTTTCCGTCTGACTTGGAAGAGATGTGGTTTCCCCTGGGGTGAAACAGGCTGGAGGTTGGACAAGTGCCCACCAAATCTCTTTGGAGACCCCCAAGCTACCGAGACACAAAACCCGGGCGTTCTGGCTGCTTTTGGCCGCAGCCCTTGGAGCCAACAAGACCTTTTCCAGCTCAGCACCTGCCCCAGGAAGGGGCCGGGGAGGACGGGGGGGCACAGAAAGCTCCGAGGAGCAGACCCAACGGAGCCCATCTCCTGGCCCAGGAGGAGCCCACGCCTCGCGCTGCCTCTGGGCCACTTGCGGCGTGGTGCTGGTGGTCTCCAGCTTGTAGCACGGGCCAGGGGGACCCCAGCTCACCTCCGTGGAGCCGCGTCGGCTCTTACCAAAGCCGCTCTCGGGATCTAAACCACCTTCCTGCGAGCTCCCGGGGCCCAGCGAGGAGGTGGTTGGTGACGGCTGCAGGCTATGCCCGGCAGCCTCCTGCACTGAACATCTCAATAGATGGTTTGAATTGACGACTCCGATCTGACAATTTGCAAACTGGGGCTTTTTTTTTTTTTTTCTTTTTTTTTTTTTTTTTTTCTCTGGATTTGCCCCCAAAACCCCTGCCCTCCCCCCTCCCGCTGGGGTGGGAACGGGGAGCTGCGGTGCTCAGCGGCTCCCGGCATCTCCGGGGGCTTCGGCGGTTCCCACCCTGGAAGCTCACCCCCCTTCGCACACCTATGGCATGAGGACAGCTCTCCTCCCAAATGGACACTGTTCGACAAGAACCACCAAGGATAAAATCAAGGCAGGGACTCGGGGGGGTCCACAGCGCTCCCCGTCCCCGTCCTGCAGAACGGGGACATCGCGGGGTGGGGGGGGGGGGACACAACGAGAAGGTCCCAGCTCCTGGTGGGAGGCACGGGGCGAGCGCTGGTGACGCAGAGGCCACCCGGCTGCCCGGAGCTCGTGCTGGAGCCTGGATCTGATTTTA
The DNA here is from genome assembly GCA_951411735.1 of Somateria mollissima. Classification (NCBI taxonomy): domain Eukaryota; kingdom Metazoa; phylum Chordata; class Aves; order Anseriformes; family Anatidae; genus Somateria; species Somateria mollissima. Next base: position 674,783 of record OX598330.1, read on the forward strand.
TCCTTGGATGTCAAAAAATAAACCCAAAATGGAGAGAAACAAAGGAAAGAGCTACATCGACCCCAGCCCCACATCCCAACCGAGGGCCCAAAGCAAAGAGCAGCCACGAAACCAAAGCAAAGGTCCAAAGGAAGAAGGAAAGTCGCTCACTCACTGGTTGGTCTGTGTTTCGCGCGAGCGCCGGTCGCAGGGATGGAGGTGCAAGCAAGCAAACGGGGCCGGGGCTTTCGCTGTTCGTAGTAATAACGTTTTGTACAAGTTCAAGAAGAAGCATCACGTCTCAGGCCGGTCGCTCTCCGCTCTCTGTCCTGCCATCCCTCTGTCCGTCCGTCCGTCTGTCTGCCCGTGCCGGGCGCGAGAGAAAATCTGTTGGGTTGAGTGGGGTTTGTGGTCTGGTTTCCGTTTCCATCGGGGTTTGCTGGCTCCATTTCTCACCCTCTCTCCGATGCCCCTAAATGAAATACTCCTTCTTGTCGTCGCCGCCAGCTTGGCCGCCCTCTGCGTTGATGATGGCCGTGTCGGCATCCGGGGCGTCATCGGAGCCCTTGGCCTCGTGGGTCAGGTAGGTACCTGGGGGAGGGTGGAGAGGGGACAGCGTCACGGCGGGGCCGTGCTGGCTGGGAAACGGAGGCGAGAGAAGTCCTTTGGGTTTGGCCTGAAATGGAAAAATCGCTGGGCTTCCCCCGGGATAAACCCTGCCCGGGGACCGAGTCTCACCTGGGCTGCTCAGAGCAGCTCACGCCGCCGCCTCTAGCCAGAGGGTGGAAAAATCGCGCTTCCTTGCGTGGCTCTGCCTCCCCCACACCCCTGCACCCCCATCCCCGTTCCCCTGAGAGGTTTTCCTGCAAAAGGAGGCTGCAGCTCCGGGAGCCGAGGCGGCTGGGGCAGGGATGGGGGGGCTCTTACTCACACATCACCTCTGCTGGGCTTTGCTGCCGGCTGGCTGTGACCGTCTCCCCGTGCCTTACGCATACACCTGCTGGGCGGATGGAAAATCCAGGGATGGGGGGGGTGGAAACAGATCCAGGAGGAGGAGGAGGAGGAGGAAGGTGGAAGGCTCAAGGGGGAGGGTGGTGAGGGGGATGAGGCACGGGGCAGTGGCACGGGCACTGCAGGGCTGCGGGTGCCGAGAAGGAAAAGATGGAGATGGGGAACGAAGCTGCCTCTGCCCAGCGCTGCCCAGCTCCACCAGGGCCAGCACGGAGGTGGGGAGCAGTCCCCAAATCCTTGGGGGGGCTCTGTCGGCTGTGCTGGGTGTCTCCAGACATGGGGAAGGGCTGCAGGATGGGTGCAGCAGCCTCCCTTGGCCCCGGGCACCCCGGCGAGGTGGGAGCGCGCCCCGTACCTTTGTGCCTGATCAGGTAGTGTCCCAAAACGATGAGGAGGCTGAGCAGGAGGAAGACGATGACGGCCACCACTCCGCCAATGACCGCGTGGTACGTGCTGGAGGTCGACGGCACCGGGCTGGCGTCTGCCCAGGCGGCAGAGAGGGAGAAAGCAGAGAGAGAGAGAGGAGGGGGCGCTGCGGTCCCCGTGCGGCTCGCCCCACGCATCGCCCGGGGCTGCGGGCGGGCAGGGCTGCATCCAGCTCGACCCAGGTGCTGTGGAGGTGAAGAGGGGACAGGAGCAGAGCCAGGGGGGAAGCAGCGAGGGGGAAGCAGCGGCCACGGGTGTTGGGGAGCCCTGGAGGGGTGAGCACTGCCGTGGGCAATCCTCGCCACGCGTGCGCCCCGGTCCTGCACGACTGCTCCGCTGTCACCGTCCCTGAGGGCTGGGAGGGGACGGAGCCATGGAGCTGAGAGGTGATGCTCGGAAGGGACAGGGTGGAAAAAACAACATGGGCAGACGGAGGAAAGGGTGGAAGGCTCACACGGATGGGCTGCAGCTCACAAGTGGCCACGCCAGACAGACAAACAGACAGGGGGAAGCGGCTCTGGGCGAGTGGGGATGTAAGAGGGATGCTCCGGGGTGCTTCGCCCCACTGGAACGGGATGGGAGGAGATGCTACGACGGGACCGGAGCCTGGTCGGGCACCTGGGATGTGGCACGGGAGTCCCTGGCCTAGGGGTGAGCCACCGTCCTCCTGCGGAGCGTCTCCGGCCGGGTCGGGGAGCAGCGGGTCCGTAAAGAGAGAGAAATGGAGCTTACGGTACCTTGGACGGGAGCTGGAGTGAAGGATGAGGCGGTGGCCATGGAAGAAGCATGAGAGATGGGCTGGGAAGGGCCCGGCGGAGGGGCTGGAGTGGAGTGAACGTGTGGGGTGGGGAGCTGGGGAAGATCTGGGGAGGACGAGAAGAACACAGGGACACCAATCAACCCCTGGGAGGCACAGCACCCACGGGGGGGGGACCTCGGTTCCTCCCCCCCACCGTGGTGGGAACCCATTTTTCTCTGCGGGTTCCTTCCACCACCCCGTTCTTCTCCTGCCACCGTCCTCTGGGTCACGGTGGGGACACCTTCCCGTGTCCTACCTGCCAGCACCCCCGGTCACCCCGCGAGGGACCCCGTGGGACCCTCGTGCCCGGGGTCACCCAGCACGTGGGGCCACCTCCGCTCTCCCACGCGCGTCCTCGGGGACTTGGGTCGCGTGGGGCGGCTGCTCCGGTGATGCTCTGGGGGAAAAAGAGGGGGGAATTTGGAAAGGGGGGAACCGAGCCCAGAGGTGGAGCTGGGTGTGGTGGCACTGAGCGGGCTGGGGACATCGGTGGCCTTGTGGGTGGGCGCTGAGTGCCCCGGGGTGGGTGCAGGAGCCAGTTCCCTGTGCTGACCCCGTACCCAGGGGTGATGGGGCCACAAGGTGACCAAGCAGGGCCTGCCGAGGACAGATGGCACGCTGTGGGACACTTGGGGGCTCCCCATGGGTGGGCAGAAGGTCTCAGGGGATGCTGACCCCAGGGGTGATCGCTGCCGTGTGCTCCTGTACCCACAGCCATTTCGGAGGGGAAGGGGTTGAGGGTGCCCAGAACAAGAAAGGAGGCAAAGGGAAAAGGGAAAAAGGGATGGGAAAAGGGAAAAAGAGGGAAAAAAGAAAAGGGAAAAGGGATAAGGGAAAGGCTGGAGCATGAAGGATGCTGAAAGATGGGAAGTCCAAGGCTGGTGGAGAGTGGGGAGATGACAAGAGGAGGACGTAGAAAAGGAGGAAAACCCCCAAAACCAGGGCCAAAAGCAGAGGACAAGACTCCCACTGAGACGAGGGGCTGGGTGCTGAGCACAGCCAGGGGGAGCGCACGGCCCACGGGGCACGGTGACAGCGAGCAGGGCGGCAGAGCACGGCCAGGGCAGGGGGAAGCAGCGAGGGGACAGCGGTGGCGAGGGGACGGGGGCTGCCCCTTCCCCTGCGAGGACAGGCTCTGGGGACACGGGATGCGAGGCAAGCCTGCAGCTCGGGGTAAGCCATGGGGTCGGCGTCCAAAATCTTGGGACGGGGCCACCAGGGCGCCCCATGGCTCAGAGGGGTCGGCGCTGGCTGGGAACCCGCTCGGGCTCCCGGTGTTTTGCCGTCCCAGAGGCTCCAGATGGGTCCTGGAGACCCCGGTGCTCCCAGCACCGCGCCTCCCCACCGCAGGGGACGGAGACGGAGCTCAGCCACGTCCCTGCCTCAACCCCTCCCAGCCTGCTCCGTGCCCCCCAAATCTTCTTTCTGCCCCCCCAGCCCCATCCAGCAGCTCCGTGCGGTGCAGGGAAGGGCACGGCAAGGGCTGGATGCGACCCCAGCAGCTGGGGACACCCCCAAACACCGTGGGCATGCGCCCACCCCATGGCACAACGGAGCTCTCCCACTGCTCCCAGCACCCGTGCACGGCTCCACGGTGCCGTGGTGCCGAGGTGGGCGACGCCGGGGGCTGCCCGTGGCCCCCCCCAGACCCCTTACCGCTGACGTCCAGGTTGTATTTGGCCACGACGCTGCCCATGGAGCTGGTGGCCGTGCAGACGTAGGTGCCGCTGTCGCTCTTGTTGAGGAAGGGGAAGATGAGGATGCTGTCGGAGCTGAGCTGCAGCGGCGCGTCGCTGCCCTCCTTCTCCCACAGGAACTCCTGGGGGCTGCGGGGTGGGAGGGGGGGGGTCAGGCACCTCCGTGGCCCCCCCCAGCATCCCGGGGGAAGGGGGAGATTGGGGAATGCCCGTGGGTGGTGGGGGTTTGCTGCCATCCTCCGTGGGGTGCGTGGCATCGCCCTGCTCTGACCTGACCCCCCCCCCAGCCCCGGAGAGGGTTTTGGGGTGCACGGCAGGGGGAAGACGGGTGGGAAGGAGCAGCGAGGGGGGGTCCTTACACAGGGTTGCCCTGCCCATCGCACTGCAGCTGGAGCTTCTCGCCTTCCCGCGGGTACAGGGGATGCGGCTCGATCTTCGCCGTCGGTTTGTCTGCAAGAGGAGCAGGGGGGTGAGCGCCCTGCCCGCCCTGCGCCCCCCCAGCTCTGGGGGCCACCCCTCTGTGGCCCTGTCCCCCACGTGCCACGTACAGTGGACCTGCAGCTTCTGCGTGGTCGACCTCTCCGAGTTCTGCAGGGACTCGTGGTCCACCGTGCAGGTCACCTCGGCGTCGTTGTCCTCCTTGGTGACGCGGAACTCCACCCGACTGCTGACGGTGAAGGTCTTGCCGTTGGGGTCCTCCACCACCTCCGTGCCCTCGGCTGTGGGGACAGGGGACCGTTGGAGGCGACGGTCACAGCGCCCCTGCAGAGGGACGGGGCTGGCACGTGTGTTGAGCAAGGGGATGCCCTGTCCCCATCCCATCATCGGGAGCAGCGTGGGGTGCTGGTGTGGTCCAGCACCGGGCACATCCACAGCCCCTGGTGCCCTATTCATCCCCACGGTGCCCCACCTGTCCCCAAGGTGCCCCCAGTCCCACCCCAGCCCTCGGCACCCACCCTTCAGCTCCTTGTTGCCCTTCTTCCACCGCAGCTGGGCGGCGGGCTTGCTGCCGGAGGAGCGGCAGGTCAGCCGGGCTATCTTCTCCTCATCAATGGGCTGCTCGTGGCCGAAGATTTGGGGTTTCTGGGGGATTCCTGGGGAAGGAGGAGGAGGGGAGAAAGTCAACAACAACCTCTTAGCTCCGTGCGTGCTGCTGTCCAGAGATGGATGCGAGGGGAGAGACGCATCAATAGATGTGATGAGGGTGGGTTAATGGGTTGGGACGTGGGGTGGCAGGGATGACCAACCACCCATTTGGTGTCCCACACACGGGGCAGAGGCAGGGGGGCACCAGCACGTACCCAGCACGGTGACGAGAGCCTTGGCGGTCCGCACGGGCATGGTGAAGATGGAGCAGGTGTACTCCCCCTCGTCCGACAGCACCACGTCGCTGATGCTGATGGTCAGCTCGTTCGGTGTGGACCTCTCCAGCTGGATCCTGTTGTCTCGCAGGGCTGGGGGACAAGGGACAGGGGGGCGATTGGCAGAGGCGCAGGGCCACCGGGCTCCTTCCCCGGCTCCTGTTTTAACCCTGATGTCCCTGTCCTGTCCCCGGGTCCCCGCACGCACCTCGTTTCTCCCCGAAGTAGAGGGTCTGCTGGGCTGGGTTGGACCACTGCAGCGAGGAGTCGTCGGGGTCCTCCACCTGGCACTTGAGCACCACCGTGCCGCCGGCCACCACCGTCTCATCCGACGTCGTGGGCTGGCTCTCTGGGCGCAGAAAAGAGTGGTCAGAGGAGCCCCCCAGCATCACCTCTTCCCCAGAGCGTGCGAGCATCGCTGAGCAACCAAGGGAAGGGAGAGGGGGCCACGGCGCTGTCCCCAAAGCCCCGGGACACGTGGGGCTCCAGCACTCCGTGCATGGCCCCTGGGGGTGCCAGATGCTGGTGAACAGAGCCAGGGTGCCCAGGGAGGCTGCAGGAAACCCTGGCAGGAGACCCACACGATGGGATGCCCTGCTGCCTGTCCATCTCCAGCCCTGCCTCCAGCAAGAGCTGCTTTTTGAAGCAGGTCACCGTGTCCCTTGCCGGGGGTGCTGCTGCTCCCCGGTCCTCCCCATCCCTTCCACCTCCTCCCCGGCTGCGTTTCCCTAGCGCAGACATCGCCGCGGAGCAGCCCAAGGGCAGAGAGGAGCACCGGGAGGATCAGATAACTCCCGGCTGCCCCAAGGACGGCTATTTTGGGAGAGCCGACATGCCGGCGAGCCGAGCTGCCCCGTGGAGAAGGGGGACACTCGCCCAGCCTGGAGGTCGCACGCAACAAGCAGCCCAACCCCGCTGCAGTTTGTGCTGGATGCAGCTTCACAAAGCATCGTCGTCCACCGCAGCACTCAAATTTCGGCAGGGATTTGGGCTCAGGACCCAAGCTCAGGGATCCTGCCCCAGGCACCCGCAGCACAGCCCTGGTTTCATTTCCCTGCACGATGCTTGCTGTCGGGGAGAAGCTCCAGTTAGCAGAAGCAGCCTGTTTTGGGCTGAATTTCTCCATTTTCTGCCCAGAGTGGTGAAGGGAAATATTTTCTCTTGCTGACATTGCAAATTCCCCAAGGCTATCGCAGGGAACAGGAAGGAGCAGAGAGATCAGGGCTGGGAACAAGGACTCCAGGCTTCCCAGGCCCGTGCTGAACTCCAGGAAACTCCAGGCTAGAAAGCGTGTGAAACCCCACTCGTACCAGCCTGGGGCACTCAAGAATGAAAATCTCCCAGAGATGCATCACATTTGGATTAAAAACATTCCCAGGGTTCAGGGTTCCTTCTCCAGCCCCAGGAAATTGCTGTCATCGCCGCCTGTACTTCATACCCGCTGTTCAAACTCCGCTCCTCTCCACTTGCTCGGGTTTAACAGCCAGCTGAAGAGCCTCTGCTTCCCGTCTCTGTCCTCACGGATATTTATAGGCGCTGACCGAGTCCTCCCCATCCTTGCCACGCGCTGGCCTGGGCTCCTGAGCTGTTAGCCGTGACGGATGCTCTGCCCTGGTGCACCTCCAGCCTGCTTGAGCGTGGTCCCCGTGCCCGTGCCGTGGTCCCCACGCGTGCAGGTGGCTCTCCAGAGAGTCTGTGGGGTCTGATCCTGGGGATGGTGCCCGGTGAGTGGTGTCTGTGCCCCTGCCGTGGCTCACGCTGGGTGCACAAAGACTGCTGGGGACCGGGTGGATGTCTGTCGGCTTGTTTTAATTCGGTTAACGATGCTCTTGTGCTGCTACGACCGTAATTAGGGGATTAGGCTGCTCCAAGCCACTGTTGTCCAAACTCAGAGTGTTCCCGCTCCGCCGCGATTGAGGACAGGGCATGAAACCCGCACAGGAGAGGACAGACCCACAATCTCTTAATTAACACAATTACCGTCGCCTGCCACAGCGCTGGCCTCATTAAGGTATTAACACGGGGAGAGGCTCAGCAGAGGATGGGGGCACTGGGTGCCTGCGGTGCCTCCAGCATGCGATGGCCCCGGGGTCCGGAGCTCCCCCGGCATTTTGGCAGGATCCCCCTGCCCAGCTCCAGCATCCACGGGTGGAGAGACCCTCCCAAGTCCTGCACCCTGACCTTAGGACCCCTGTCCTGAGCACAGAAACCACCCCGGAGATTTCCTCCCCCTGCTTTGGCCCCGTGCCCTGGTGGCATCAGGGACCTGTGCCGCAGAGCCCCGATGGCCCCGACCCCACGGAGAGGCCCCGGTGCCGCAGAGCCGCGCTGCCACGACCCAGATCCCCGCTCACCTCCGTGCCCGACAGCTTGGCGAGCAGATGGGCACGGCTGGGCTGCCTTGATTTAATTAAAACCCGCCGTGGCTGGAACCTGCCGGCCCTTGGCAGCACTGGGACACCACCACCATGGGACCAGGGGGCTTTTTCCCATCCTGCGATGGCACAGGGAGGGGACAAAGCAAGGTCCCCGACCCTCCTTACTCTGCTGTCCCTAGACATGAGCAAGGAGGGTTGGGGACCCTAGGAGGACGCGAGGACTGAGGCTGCCACCCCACGGAGGGGACACCGAGCACCGGGAGGATGCCTGGTGCATCGTGACTGCTCCAGCACTGTGCGGAGCACCCCCTGCACTGACAGCAGAGAGCATTGGGGTTGGGTCCGTGTTGGCACCCGGGTCCCAACAGCCCCCACGAGCACGGGGACAGGTGCTGGATGCTCCGGGAAGCATCCGTGCCCGCCTTGCCAGCACGGAGCTCCTGTCACCTGACAGCCCAGGCTGGTGCCAGCCCCTCGCCCTGGCACGGAGCATCCCTCGGCTGCGCCACCGTGTGCACCCCGAGCCCGCTGTGCTGTTTGGGGCTCCAAAATTGCTCTGTGGGGCGGTGTTGCAGCCAGCCCAGGCCCCCCCGTGTCCTGCCTGGCCCTGGCACAAAGCAGGGCTCCTGGTGCTCGGGGCTCCTCTCCAGCATCTCCAGGAGGGGGAAGCAGATCCTCAGCTCCACAGCTCTGCGTTTCCACCTCCGCTTCCTCACTGCCCATCCCGGGCCCCTGCCCAACCTCCTGGCATCCCACAACGGCACAAGGCATGCGAGCAAGCAGCGAGGGCTGCAAGGAGCTGGAGCACCATTGGGGCTGCCCTGCTGGGACCCTCCTGAAGGAGGTGTCCAGGCCCATGGGAAGCGGGATGAAAACGATGCTCGGGCACCCCACAAAGCACCACGGGCACCTGGTTTTGGCTGCGAGCTGCTGCCTGCGCTCGTTCCAGATCCTGGCTGGCACAGGAAAATTAGAGAGGCGCCACGCTCCAGAAAAATCAATACTTCATTAATTAAACCTGTGAACATGTGCAGGGGGCTGCAATTGGATTTATGAGGGGAAAAATGATGTTCATGTCTCTCCTGGCTCCCCAAGCCAGAAGCAGGGCCTGCCCAGGTGCTCCCCAAAACCCCGGTGTCCTCATCCAGGTGCTCGCTCTTGGGGCAGGTCACCTCCTCTCCGAGGGGTGTTTTTCAGTCCTGCAGCTCGTGGAAGGGGAAGCTCCATCCCAAAGCACACGGCTGGCACCACCGGAGCCGCTCGAGAGCTTTGAGCCTGGTGGGTTTTCGGCACGGCTCCGACATCTGCTGCGCGGGCTGATCCGGGCGGCGCGCGAATCCACAGTCTGGGCCGCCCAGAGCCCGGCTTCCAGGCTCCTCCGTGCAAGCAGCTGCCTCGCTCCAGATTTTGTTATAGGAGGGGGAAACCTGCTCCGGATTCCATGCATCTGCTCGGCGCCGTGCTCCTCTTCCTCGCATGCCTGCGGAGGACGCAGGGTTTTTGTGCACGATGGATGCATTCCGGTCCCTCTGCGGTGATCTCCTGCTGGCAGTGATGATCCTGCAGCACCGGGTCCCCTCCTGCCCGGTGCCATTCAGACCCCTCTGACAGCCACAGGAGCTCTGGCAGCCGGGTGCTTTGGGAAGGTTCCCAGGTTCTGCCTCATGGCTACGGGGACAAACCCATCCCGCAGCACGGTTTGCGTCCTCCGGTGCCAAAACATCCCTCTGCCAGCTCCCAGCCCCACGCCTCCAGCTGAGCCTTCCCCCAGAGCAAGGGGTTTAATCTCCAGAGCAAGGGGTTTAATCTCCAGGTGACGTTTCAACAGGAACACTCACTGGGAGAAGAAGGAAACACGGTCCCGAGGAGCCTGCTCCCAACCCCGAGCAGGACCTAAACAAACCTGTGTCCCAACGCCACATCTCGCCTGATTTCGCCAACCTCAGGCACACACAGGAGCAGTTCCCAGGAAGGGGCAGAGCAAGGGCAGAGCCCAGCTCCGTGTCACGGCCTGCTCTGAACCCTGGGACTTTGCTGGGCTTCTCCCAGTGCCTTCACCCCTGGCACCCTGTGGATCATCCCCAGCATCCCGCAGCTCCGAGGGCACCAAGGTCCTGTGGGGTCCTGCGGGGGGAGCTGTCAGCCCTGCCCGCCACCTGACCAGGGTTGAGCAGCTGAAACGAGGCCAGCAATTAGCACCGAATCCAGGAGCAGCAGCTGAAGGAGCTGAAGGGAAGGGGCCCGAAGCTCTCAGCTGATGGGGTGGATGTGCCTCACAGGAGCATCCCCTGCTCTGGGGGGGCTTCTCCCCACCCCACACCCATCGCTCTCCCGCTCACCCCAGGGCTGGGTGAAGCCTCTGCAGAGCACTGGGACGGATCCAGCTGCTGTGGGGGCCGGGGAAGCCCTCCGACAGCAGCGGCAGCTCCCGCCTGCAGCGCTGGCAGCTGCACAAAGGCGGGTGCCGCTGGCGCCTCTGCTCAGCCTCGCTCGTGCCGTGCCGGCAGCTCGACGAGAGGCAGCGATGGGGGATCCTAACGCAGGGTACTGCGGCTGCTCCTCCTGATGAGGCCACCTGCAGGCCCGTGGCCACCCTATGGGGCCAGGGCTGGTCCCCTGGGTCATGGACCAAAACCTCTCCAGGGCCCCAAAAGGTGCACCCGGTGTGGATGTGGTCATGCAGCTGCCTCAAGTCGCAGCAGCCAGAGTTTCTTTGGAGTCCCCAAAAGGAGAAAGAGCCACAGGGGAACCAGGGAGGTTGGGAATCCTGGAAGCCAGCCCTCCTCCTCCCATCAGCAGGCAGGGACCACCTGGCCCCATCCCCTCGTGTCCTGGGGGGATCAGGGGATGGGTGGGGAGGGACCTCCAGGCCCCCCTGCACCACTCCAGGCTGCCCAGAGCCCCGTCCATCCTGTGGCCTCCGACACTTCCAGGGCTGGGGCATCCTCCTCCTGCCCCAAAGGACCCCATTTTGTCCATCCCCCTTCATCTCCCAGCCCTGGACCTCCCAAAAATCTCACCTCACCTCTGGCACGGGACTGTGTCCGAGGGCTCTCAGCCCCTCGGACGGGGAGTGGCTGCTCACCACTTTCCTGAGCGTGTTTTTTAGCTCCTACCCTAAGGCCAATCTCCACCATGAGTGTTGCCAAGGAAACGAGCTCTTTGCTTTGACAGTTCTGTTTTAAGGATCTCCTGCCTGCCCAGCGAGGTGTCTTTGAAATGGTTGCTTCAGATGCCCCGGCGGATTGCTTGTTGCTTTGCAGGCATCCAAACACGCGCCTGGCTCTGCCCAGGCTGGCAGGAGAAATTGCTGCCGCCGACTGTCCGAGGATTAAACACACAAGTTGTGCACGAGGGCATTTGTTACCTGGGAATAAGGAATAATTCCCTCTGTTCTGGGAAACCCTGGCGGCTCCGCTCCCTGCCCAGGGGCTGGCGTGCCTGCTGGTGGGTGCCGCACGTCGATGCCATGTCCTGACTTCCCAGAAAGAGGAGGGAAAAGTCATTTTGGAAGAAAAAAATCAGGTTGAATCCCACTGTCCTTCACTTGGCTGCAACAGTTGCTGCGATGGATGCTCCGCTGTGGCTGGCTGCAGTGGGGAGCCCCGAGATCCCAAGGGAGGCCCCAGGGTAACAGAGCTCCGAGCTTCGGCTGCGTGCCACCAGCTCCCCTCTGCCATCGCCCAGACTCTGCCTTTTGGAGGTGAAGCCCCCAGCGTCACAGGGAGAGGAAATAAAAAAAAGGCCAAAGTGGTGAAATGTGGAGGGGCAGAGTGGAGACCACTGGGGAAGCCCTGAGATGCTGACCTGCAAGGGCAGAGGCAAGACAACAGCACGGCACAGATGCCACGGAGCACATCCTGCCTCTGGAAAACAGCTCCCCAGGGTGCATGGGGCAGCAGCATCCCGTCAATTCCTCTCTTCTGGCCCGATCAGTGCTCTGCTTGCTGCTGGAGATCAGCAAAGGCTTCCCAGGGTGTGCAGCGGCCACAAGTCAGGGGCTCCATCAATAGCAGCAGGGCAGGACGGCACCTCGGGAGCCTCGAGCGACAGCAGCTGGCTGGAAAAACTGATGCTGCGCACCGGGCTCGCCTGTAAACAGGCTGAGGTGGAAATAAAGAGGCTGAGCTGGAAATAAAGAGGCTGAGGAACCGCATCTGGGGATGGAGCCATGCACCCAGGCGCCACGCGGGGATTCAGGTGCCCAGGTCGCTGCCCCGGCTCTGTGCAGGATGCCGGGGGGCTCAGCAGCCACAGCAGCTGCCGCCGGCCCCGCGGCCTCGCCGCATTACAGCGGAGGCCAAGCGTGGCGCTGCGCAGGTGACCGGAATGGTTAAACATCTTCCTGCCCAGCCCTCGGCGCCCGTCTCCGCTTCTTCTCCGCCTTCCTCCGCTGTTATTTATGCTCGCGGCGCCGAGCCTCACCTGGGGAAGGGCTCCTGGCACCGAGGATGCTCGAATCCAACCCGAACCGGCCTTTCTGTGCCTGGCTCTCCTCTGCCCTTCCACACCAGAGCACGGCGAAAAGCTGGGACAGAACCGGGAGCTCGTCCCCAGCAGGATGGAGCCCCAGTTTTGCGCCCGCGTGCCCGACTGGGAGCGGAGGGGAGAGAACTGGACCAGATGGTTCAAGCTGAGCAGCCCCAGTAATCCGGGCAGGATTGGGTACATCTGCCTGCGTGGGTGTCACCGCGTTGGCATCGCCTCCAAAGGCCCACCGAGGCACCGAGGGCACGACTCAATCTGTGCCCTGCTGGGGCTGGGCACAGGGGAACCACGGCACCTGCCTGCACGGGCGGCACGGCACTTCCCCAGGGGTGTCTGCATGAGCAGATCGGGCTCTACAGCAGCAAACACCGGGAGAAAAAGCCCGGTGGCACGCAAACAGAGCCCACCAAGCGCCAAGACCACCGCCACACCACCTTGGGCACGCGCTTGGGTCCTGCGGCCCCTCCTCGCTCAGGCTGCTGCTCCCCTGGCGAGTCCCCGAATGGCACCTTGGCTCGGGGTAAAACTAGGTTAAAACCGACCTAGTGAAAACAAACAAAAATGTTCGCTTTCCTGCAGATTCCTCCATCTGGCGGCGTGCCGGGCCGTGCCAGCTCTGGGGTGAGCACCCAGATGTAGCCGCCCCCGGTCCCTCCGGCAGCTCCGGGGAGGTACAGAAGCAGAGCAGGGGGAGGCAGCAGCTTGAAGGCAGGGGACACACATGGGGGGGGTCCTCAACAAGCCCTCCATCCCCTTCGAAAGGGATGCCTGGGTTTGGGATGGAGGCACATCTTGCTTGGGCAGCAGCACCCTGGGGCTCTCGGGACGCTTCTCCAACTCTACGCAACGCTCCCCTGCTCTGTGCCAAACCCGAGGAATCATTGGGATCGGTTCCCACCCGCGCCAGCACATCCCCTCACTGTCTGGGTATGCCCAGGGCAGCTCTGCGGGACTTATCCCAGGCATTGTCTTCAAATCCAACCCGGGCTGAGCCTGCCGCGCCGTGCCAGGGTGCTGAGCAGCGGCTTTTCCGCCCCAGCTGCCCTCCGCTCGGATGCTCCGTTTCGGCCGCTTTCACTGATCCCTGGCCACGGTGCCAAAGCTGCTCGCCTTCCCCCAGCAGGCAGATGGGAGCCCCCCAAAAAGGGGCTGCAGGGGTATGGAGGGGTCACACTCGACCCCCTTGTGCCGTGCCCGCCGAGGCCTCGTGCTGGGAGCAGATGGGGAGCCCTGGTGGCACTGCACATGGGGTGGGTATGGGCACGGCCCCACGCAGCAAAAAGGGGATTACGTTATCCTCCGACAGCTCCTGGGGGATGCAGAGCTCTTGGCAACTGCCTTGGGGACAGGAGCCAGCCCCCAGCTGTCCCCTCGCCCCCCTGTGCCACCGGGGGTCCCACGCAGGGCCCCACTGCTGGCGGTGCCATTTGGGGTCCCACCTCCGTGCCCAGCGTCCCCCTGACACCTCCAGGAGCTCTCCCGTGAGCTGGGGAAGGGCGAGCGGTGTCCATGTCCCCAAAACTCCCCCGAGGTGACCCCCAGCCACCCCCCAGCCACAAAATGCTGCTCCCAGCCGGGCAGGGGGTGGCATCTTACAGCTGGGAGCATGGAGACGGCTCCTCCAGCATGCCCTGGCCAAGCAGACCTCTCCAGAAGGACGGTGCCACCCTTCCCCATGGGGACAGCATCCCAAAGCCCCCCAAACCCTAAATACCGAGGAGTTTCTAGTGATAGGGAATGGGCTCAGGACAAATGGAGCGGCTCTGGTAGGGGACGAGGGACATGTGCCCTGCCCCGTGCTGCGCCCCACGGGCCGACTGTCCTCGTGCCACCCACAGTTGGGTGCCAAGAGCGAGGGGGCGCCGAGAAAAAACAGCCCCGGGGAGCCCGGTTTTGGCACGCTGAGGCTCCCCCCGGGGAGCAGAGCAGGGCGCCGCTCAAACAAAAGGCTCCCACAGCTCCGGAGAGCGGAATAACACGGGGGGGGGGGGGGGGGGAGCAATCCTCATGGTGCAGCCGACCACGCAAGGCAGCCCAAACACTGAGCAATGTGCCGACGGCAGCACGGCTCCGGCCAAGCCCACGACCGCCGCCAGACAGTGCCAGCTCCGCCACGGCCCCAAAAATCCCCCCCCGCCCCCAAAAACGCACGGAGAGGTGTGAGGCTGCGGCAGCTCCTCCAGCACCTTCCAGCTCGGCTCACTGGGGTGCACTGGGGTCCCCTGGGGCTTTCCATGGCGGCTGCTGGGGAGCCCAGGGACAAATCCTGCAGCATCACCGCGCCCTCAGACGAGCAGCTCAGGACCACAACCGCCAGCACTGCCCCCCCCAGCGGGGCTCTTGCTCGGCCCCACGGCCCCAAATCCCCAAAATCCTCAAGGTTTGGGTTCCTACAGGAGCCCGGGGGCCACAACCTGCAGGAAAACAGAGCCCGAACCCCCCCCCGGGGTGATGCTGTGTGTGACAGCCACCTCCCCCAAGCCACAGTGGGGGGGTCTGCTGCTTGCAGGGTGCAGGTGCCCCCCCCCCCAGGGGACCCCCTCCCCTAAAAGCCACCTCCCCAAACACACAGCACCGAGCATCTCCAGACACAACCAGGGGGCTGTTGGGGCATTCAGCTCCACGAAAAAAAAAATCCCCAAAAACCCAAAGCGCAGCCATTTACGAGCCGCCCCCCCTTATTTCTCCCCCCCCCCAAGTGATATTTGCTTTGCGGCACTTCATTAAAGGGCGCCCGGCCACGCAGCGCGGCGCGGGTAAACACCCTTTGTCTGGAGGGCTCGGGGGAGCTGCGTGCCCCCGCAGAGCAAACACGCCGGGGATTTATGGGATGCTCGGGGATTTATGGGATGCTCGGATGCCATCAGACGCCCGCGCCGGGGCTGTGCCCAGCTGCGTCCCCCCCCCCCCCCCGCATCGCCCAGACCCCCCCCCCCCAGGGCGAGGCAGGGCGGTGCTGAGCCTCCAAACGGGCGCTCCTTTCCCCAAAATGGGGGATTTAGGGTTGGTTTTTTTTTTTTCTGGGGGTTTTCAAATCTAGGGGGGCTGCCCCACCCCATAAGGGTGTCACCATTACCCCCCCCCTCGGAGGATGTCACCATCACCGTGTCCATCTCATGGGGGTGTCACCATCACCCCCCCCCCCCCCAATAAATCCCTGGACGATGTCACCAACGCCCCCCCCCAAATCTCAGAGATTGTCATCATCCCCCTGCTCCCCCCCCCAAGGACTGTCACCATCCCCCCCCCCCCCCAAGGATGTCACCAGCACCCTGCCCACCCCACAGGGCGGTCACCAGCGCCCTCCCCCCTCCAAAATCCCGCCGATGTCACCGCCGCCCTGCCCATCCCTGGGGGGATGCCACCATCGCCCCCCCCTCCCAGCCCCAAAAACGCCACCCCCCCACCCCCGCAGGGCTGTCACCCCATGGGGGTGTCACCGCCGCGCGTGTCCCCCACCCCATGGGGGTCTGTCCCCCATTCCTACGGGGGTGCCACCACCGTGTCCCCCCCACCCTATAGGGGTTCATCCCCCATTGGTGGGGGTCTGCCCCTAATCCCCATGGGGCTGTCACCACCGTGCACCCCCCCCTAATCCACGGGGGGGGGGGGGCCCACCACCGGGCACATCCCCACCCCGTGGGGGTGCCACCACCGTGTCCCCCCACCCCATAGGTGCCTGACCCCAAAACGTTGGGGCAGCCCCCCCCATGGGGGTCTACCCCCCCCCAATGCGAATCTGCCCCCCCTCCCCCGGCGCTCAGCCCCCCGCCATCTCCCCACGCCTCGTTGGAGGGGGAGGTTGGGGGGGGGAGGGGGGGAGGATAAATTTCGGTCGTGCCCCCCCCGGGGGTGTCGTCGTCGTCCCCCCCCCCCCCCATGCAGGGCTCCGCCGCCCGCCGGGGCCTGTCTGGAACCTTCCGCGCCGCCCCAGCCCCGCCCCGGGCGGGGACGGAGACCGGGGATGGAGGGGGGGGGGGCACACACCGGAGGGGGGGGTGGGGGGGGGGGCACCGGCGGCTCCGTGACCTTGAGCCCCGCCGCCGCGCCCCCCCCCCCCCCCCCCCCCCTCCTCCTCCTCCTCCTCCTCCTCCCGGGGCCGCGGCTCCCGGTTCCGTTCGCCCGGGACCGGGGCGGACCCCGAGGGCAGGGCCGGGGCGGGGCGGCGGGGGCGGGCCCGGGGTGGGGCGGCACCTGCCGGGCCCCGCTGTGCCTGACCCACATAACGGCGGGGAGCCCGGTACCCCCCCGTTAAACCCGGTACCCCCCCCGTTAAACCCCCGTTAAACCCCGTTACCCCCCATCACCCCCCACCCCCGTTATCCCCTTTAGGATGCGGAGGGGAAGGAGGGGACCCCCCGTTACCCCCCCATCCGTTACCCCCCCCATCCGTTAACCCCCTCCTCCGTGTGCCCCCCCCCCCTTCCATTAACCCCCCCCCCCCGGTACCGGCGGCCGCTCACCGTCCCGGGAGAGGTTCCCGTTGGCGGCACCGAGGAGGAGCAGCAGGAGGCTGAGCACGGAGGGCGGCATGGTGCTGCCAACCGGGTGGGGGGGGGGGGAGCCGTACCGAGCCCAACCGGGGCTGGGGGGGGGGGGGGAAGAGCAACCCGGGGAGGGGGGGGGGAGCGGCGGCGACGGTGGCTCCGTTCCCGTCGCCGCTCTCCCGGTCTGGAGCCGGCGGTGCGGCAGCGGCGGGGATTAAATAGAGCGCGAGGGAGAGACCATTCGCAACGCGCCGGCGGGGGGGGGGCAAGGGAGGGGGGGGGGGCCGCGCCGGTGCCGCCCCCGTCTGTGCCCGGGTAAACAGTGCCCGCGCCGGCCGCCCCCCCCAAAACCTAACAGCCCCCCCCCCCCCCGCGCCCCCGGGTGTTGTGGTGCGGTCCGCGCGGGGGGGCTGCCCCCCCCACACACACACACCCCGTGGGAGAGGGGAGGGGGGGTGGTGGTGGGGGGGGGGCTCGCACTGATAGGGGGGGGTTTGGGGTGGGGGGGCGCTGGCATCGGTCCCTGGTATGGATCGGGGGGGGGTCATGGTATGGGGGAGGCTACGATCTGAGGGGGTCCAGGGGCTGGGGGGGGTGGGGCTGGGGGGTTGAGGGGGTCCCGGGTTGAGGGGGGCTGGGGCTGGGGGGGTCCTGGGCTGCTGGGGCTGGGGCAGGGGGGTCCTGGGGCTGGGGGGGTCCTGGGGCTGGGGGTCCAGGGGCTGGGGGGTCTCGGGCTGAGGGGTCCAGGGGCTGGGGGGGGGTCCTGGGCTGCAGGGGCTGAAGCTGGGGGGGTCCTGGAGCTGGGGGGTCTCGGGCTGCAGGGGCTGGGGCTGAGGGGGTCCCAGGCTGAGGGGTCCAGGGGCTGGGGGAGTCCAGGGGCTGGGGGTCCAGGGGCTGGGGGGGGTCCTGGGCTGCAGGGGCTGAAGCTGGGGGGGTCCTGGAGCTGGGGGGTCTCGGGCTGCAGGGGCTGGGGCTGAGGGGGGTCCCAGGCTGAGGGGTCCAGGGGCTGGGGGAGTCCAGGGGCTGGGGGTCCAGGGGCTGGGGGGGGTCCTGGGCTGCAGGGGCTGAAGCTGGGGGGGTCCTGGAGCTGGGGGGGTCTCGGGCTGCAGGGGCTGGGGCTGGGGGGGGTCCCAGGCTGAGGGGTCCAGGGGCTGGGGGAGTCCAGGGGCTGGGGGTCCAGGGGCTGGGGGGGGGTCCTGGGCTGCAGGGGCTGAAGCTGGGGGGGTCCTGGAGCTGGGGGGTCTCGGGCTGCAGGGGCTGGGGCTGAGGGGGTCCCAGGCTGAGGGATCTGGGGCTGAGGGGTCCTGGGCTGCGGGGGTTCAGGGCTGAGGCGTCCGAGGCTTGGTGGGGGGTCCCGGTCCCAGTTTGAGGGGGTCCTGGGTTAATAGGGGGGATGTGGGTTCCTGCCTGGGGTGGGGGGATCTGATCTGAGGGGTCCCGGTCCCAGTCCTGGTCTGAGGGGGTCCTGGTCCCAGTCTGAGGGGGTCCCTGTTAGAGGGGATCCCGGCCCTCCCGGTGCTGTGGGGTCCCCCCAGAGCTCATGGGGCCGGTCACTGCCCACGGCTGCCCCCGTGAGATCCACAGCACCCAGGCCTGAGGGGTCCCCAGGGCGATGGCTCTGGGGGGGTGGCTGTGGGGCTGGTGACCCCCAAGGGGGACGTGCAGCCGTCACTGAGCTTTTCTCTGGGAATCTTGTTAAACACGTCAGCTTTGGGATGGAGAAAGCTCTTCTGCTCCCTCTTGGGGCATTTGGGGCCTGGGAGGGACGTGGTAGAGCCCCGAGGCCGAGCAAGGGGCCGGGAGGACGGCAGCCGGAGGTGAGCAGTGCCCCCTGCCCACCTCAGGGCCCCAGGGCTGGGGATTTCTGCTCTGCCTCTGCGGTACCCCACTGCCGGCCCAGTGTCGGACTGCAGCCGATCCACGTTTGGGGTGAAGTCCGCGTTTGTGGCACTCCGTGGCTGCCAGGCCCTAAAAGTCAGCGCTTCGCCCTTGCCATCCCGTGGCATCTCCCAGGCAACTCCTTTATCCGCTGTTACCCATCCGTGGTATCACCCCTTAGGGGATAACACCCAGTGCCAGCCCGTTTCCAGCTCCGATTCCCTCCGGCAGTCCTGGAGGAGAAGTTAACCCCTTTTTTCACAGGCAGTCCAAAGGGAACGAGTAAAACCCATGTCACCCGTCAGCATAAACCCGTCGTCACGTGCCTGCACGCCGAGCTTCTCCACACCCCGATGCTCTCCTGCACAAACGCTGTGCAGGAGGGATGGCTCTGTTAGTCATAATCTCCGTGGGAAGGGGCTGTGGGAGGAACAGCTTTCTGGTGGTCAGAGCATTGCTCTGCCTCAATTTTCACCCCGTGGTGAAAAAACTGGAATACGGTCCTGGAGGCGATGCTGCCCGTGGTGCGGCGGTGTCCGGCTGGGATTTCGGTGCTCAGGGTGCAGGGCTGTGGCCCCTGGGGCAGATTTTGGGGCAGCGTGGGTGAGCGAGGCTGTGGGAGCCTCTCTTCAGGTCGTTGGCTGGAGCGGGGCTGCCTTTGGAAAGCCGTTTTGGCGAGCTGGGGAGATGTGAGAGCAGCTCATGCGAGGTCCTCCCCCAGGAGCAGAGCGAACGCAAGCACTGCTCCTCTCGGAGGCACGAGGGTGGTGAGAGGGAGGCTCCGCCGGGAGGCCGAGATGGGGCAGGGAAGCTGGGGAGGGTCTCACGGGACCACCCTGGGACGGGTGTGGGTGGCTCCTGGCCCCAGGGGCTGCGGTCGGGGAGGCAGTTCCCTCTGGGGAGGAGGGTCTCGGGCTCTGCTGGGTCCCCGCAATGATCTGAGCCTCAGATGCTTGTCCTGCAGGACGTGGGAGGAATGTCGTGTCCCAAAATGTCGCGTCCCACGTCCCTCGGGCTGTGGCTTCATCACGGGAGACATCTCTGTGCCCCCTCCCCGAGCCCTGCTCCTCCAGCCTGCTGCCCCCACGCTGTCCCCTCTCCCTGCGTCCTGGGGGGCTGCGTAGCTCCAGGTGGGATTTTTAACCCCTTCTCTTTTTCCTGCAAGGCGGGGGCTTTGCAGAGAGCCTGGCTGCTGGCCGACGGCCGTCCCCTGCCTCTGTGGGTGCAGCACCCACGCTCTGCGCAGCGCAGGCGGCTCCCGTGGGGTGATGGCCCGTGAAGGGCAGGGTGGCTGGAGGCAGAGGGAGGGAGGGGAGGCACTCAGCGTGCAGCAGGTGCCGAGGCGACGCTCGCTGCGCGACAAATCCCCGTGATTCAGCCCCAAAGCATCTGCCATCGCCGGGGACTCAACGCTAACGAGCGGCCGAGGGGGCTGCTGTCACGCAGCCGCCTCTGCTGAGGCGCCTCGGAGCCCCCAGGAACGGGAGCTCCCCTGCATGGATTCCCTCTGGCACGCTCGGGAAGGACGGCGCTCCCCAGCTCCATTCTGCCTGCGAGACCTCCCCGAGTCCCTGCCGGCCTAAATCTTTCTGCTTCCCCGTTGCTGATGACAACGCAGGGCTGCGAAGGTGGGTGTAAAACTCTGAGCTCTGTTGGCCTCCGGGTCTCCTTGCTCGCTGGGAGCATGCAGCCCTTGAACCTCAAGCCCTCCGGGCGCTCCCACGTGTGCCAGCAGGGATCTGGCAGCATCCTGCAGCCCCTCGTTAGGGATCTGTGCAAGGTGTGGGTCTGCAAGGCTACAGGTGCAGGGCTGTTTTTTTTCAGCCACGCTGCTTAGGTACAGCACCCTTGGGTAGAAGCAACCAGAGCTCACTTACCTCCTATTGACATCACTTTAAGAGCTGCCAGCCCTGATCATCTGTGAAAGCCTTCCAGCCCCGTGTCCTGGCTGCAGCTAATATGCTACACAGGAAGAACAAACCACCCTGGCACCAATTCCCCGGCTTTCCACCCAGAACTGGCTGCAACGCAGGGCTCAAACACTTCCCCAAATACCTTAGCAGTGCCGGTTACAATTTCACCCCCCCGTTTGACCTCACAGCTCTGGAAAAGATCTTCCCCTTTCATTATCTGAATTTGGCCTTTTTGGGTGTCTTGCCTGTCTCCTGGCTTTTAGGATCAGACCAGGAGCTCCCACCTTTCCCTTGTGGTGTCTCCAGCAGTGGATGCTCTCTCTGTGGAAAGTGGGGTTGGAGAATGGAGTAGGATGGAGCCTTTTAACCGATTGAATGGGGTTGGTAATGTATTTCCCTTTAACTGATCACATTTCCTAGCCATGTCTGCTGTTGCCCCAGCCGTAGATAATAACCCCCTGGAGGCTACAGAAGGCACCGAAATCTCCAGGGAAGGTGTGGAAGATGGAAGCAGAAGAGTCCTTTAGCAGCTCAGCGATATCCTCATCTCCCATAATTGCTCTCTTTAACCCCTGACAGTCTCACGGCCCCGTGTTCTCCTCCTGGCTTTTCGACGTGCTCAGCCCTGTTGTTTGTTTTTATATTTTTACTTATTTGCTCTTCAGAACCCCTTTATGCTCCTGCAATTAACCTCACACTGGTTTTTAGCGTTTGCCTCCGCTTAGTGTCACACGCCGCTGCTTGGTCCTGACTTCCCCGTGCAAAGCTGAATTGAGCAGCGCCGGGGCTGCTGTTACTCAGCGTCTCAGCGATTGCTTTGTGAATTCTCTCCCGCGTGCCACTTAAAACTAAGTCAAGAATGGCCTTCCCACTTCTTCCTGCTCCTCTCCTTGCTCCAGGCATGGAGCAGCATGCTGAGCGTGGAGGTACTTTGTCTCTAAGCTGTGTCCTGCTGCGCCGTGTATTTGTATGTGGGTGGCTCGAGTCCCTTATTATCATCCGCTGTTATCGCGCCCTTGCTGGAGCCTGGTGCCATTTTGATCTTCTTCATCAAAGACGCGAGCCTGCTACTTCTCTGCAGCCGCCTGGGCAGGGAGATAGAGCCTTGCAGGGACGTGATTGCATCTGGGCGTTTGACTGCTTCTCTTTGCAGCTTTCCCTGGCCGCTCTGCAGAGCTTGCAGCCAGGTGTTTTGGTATTTCTCTGACTTGCGTAACTCCTCTTACATCAGGATCAAGGGCCAGGCAGTTCACCTGTGTTTGCATGCTGCCCAGATGTTTGTAATGCCCGTTCCAGACCGCTGCAGGCTTTCATCGAACTCCACCTGCAACCAAACTGACTTTACAGAGATCCTCGGTACAGAAATATCTTGTCCTTGATTTGCTTCTGTTAAGGCTTTGGTAGTTACTCCTGAGTCACATTGCTGTGAGTCAGATCGCAGCTCTGCTGTGTGTCAGGATCCAGAACCTGATGGCCTTGCCTGGGGATTCCGCCCAGCACTTGGGTTTCGTACATTTAGGGGCTCCTTTGAGCTATTTTTTTTTCAAGGCAGGGTTTGTTCTCAGCTGGCTGAAGCCAACCCAGAGCAGCAGAGCAGGCAGGAGTGGGGAGTGCCTACCAAAACCCGAATGCAGCAGGGTTGTATGGTGGGTCCAGCCTGATGCCCACCAGCTCCTGATTGCACCGTGCTGCAGCAAGCCCTCAGCATCCCCATATTGCAGGTAACTGCTGGATCTTCCCCGTACCCAGCACCATCCTTTGGTTCTGTAGCTTCTAGACCACACGCTTTCTTCAAAGCACAAAGCCTAAAAACTGCCTTCGTAGAGCTATATTGGACGTTTGTACCAGAAACCTAGCAGAAAACCCAGAAATGTCTCTGTTGTGCTGTGCAGATGACAAAACGCTTGGAGGGCAGGGCTGCTGATTTTATAAGATGGAATGAAATAAAAGCTTTAAGAGGGCCAAATGGAGCATCAGCGTTGATGAACAAACGGCGGACGGGGCTGTTCTGGAGGAACAGTGACCAGACAAGGCAGGGAGGTCACTGGAGCACCAGATGACCTTTATCTGCTTCAACTATTGAATTTCTAAGAGCATTAAGGGCTTACTTAGTCGTGGTACCTAAGTGTCTCAGCGAAAAACCTGCTTTGTTAACAGGCCTTCCAGTCTGGAGGACAAAAGTAACCGGAGCAGGAGCCAGCGGCGGGCAGCGGGCAGAGGACACCTGGGATTTGGAATAAGGTGCTGGCCACTGGAGTGACTCCCCGAGGCAGATTAACCTGCTCAGGTGATTTTTAAATTACAAATTAACTTTTTTTTTTTTTTTTTCCCCAATCCATTCTCATTCAAGCAGGAGCGCAGAGAGGTGTCGCAGCTGCGCTGCACAGCCTGATGGCCAAAATCCAAATGGCCGTTTCTAATCTACTCTGTGCGGGCTCGGTGACATTTATTAGCTCCTGGCTTGCAGCACAGCTCTGAGCTGACTCCAAATCTTGGCTGGCAATTTGCTCTTTGTGGGTTGCGGAGACTGCTTTTCGAAGCACTGGTGGTACAGGTAGAGCCGAGCTTTGGGGCCTCCCTGAGATCCTGCTGAAGTCTCTGTCGTGGTTTGAACAGGGGGTTTCAGTGGGTTTGCTTAGCCGTGGTGTAGAAAACGTTGTAAATAGTGTAGGGACTTATTCCGGTGGATTTTATTCTTGCAAAGGAATGGAATTCGCCCCAATTAATGATGTATTGAGTATAAATGCACATGATGTCAAAACAACGCATTTAAATAGCTACAAACAAAACAATACGAAGTGCCAATCAAAAAGAAAATGTTCTTAGAAAAGCTGGCATAAAGAAAATAACAGAAAAAGACAAATGTAACAGAACTTTCTCCTTGGCAACTCTCAAACTTCAGAGCAGATTTCAAAGGCTCTGTTTCAGGGAGGTGATACCAGCTCC
This sequence comes from Somateria mollissima, assembly GCA_951411735.1. Classification (NCBI taxonomy): domain Eukaryota; kingdom Metazoa; phylum Chordata; class Aves; order Anseriformes; family Anatidae; genus Somateria; species Somateria mollissima. Next base: position 698,146 of record OX598330.1, read on the forward strand.
AGAAACCCCTCTTTTACTAGAAACTAGTTAGTCACCTGAGGATGTAGTTAGTGCAATAAATTGTTGGTTAAAAGGGTTTAATCCCTGAAACATTGCCATTTTATATAGCCGGCTTTGCAGTCCTCAGCTACCGAAAATGAGATTTTTGTTATTATGGGGAAATGACTTGAGCAACTGGACAAAATTTGAGGCTGGGAAAGCTGCTTCTGTTTGGAAGAGAAAATGAGTTTTAGACACCATAAATGACTAATCCATGAAGCAACTAGTGAACGACCTTACAAGCGGAGAAGTAACTTTTGATTTATTCTACAGTAATACACAGAACCTGGATCAATATATCACTATCAAAGATATGCTTTTTTTTTTTTTTTTTTTTTTTCATGCCGGCTGTAATGTACTCAAATTCAACATCCTTGTGAGGAAAAAGAGCCAAAAAAGTTGACTGCAGGGAGAGCAGAATTTTGAAAAAGTCTTTAAACGACATGAAAAGACGAAGCTAGTTAAAAGGAAATTAAAAGGAACGGCTAAATGAGTAAAATCCTTGGCTCTGCCATGGAGAGTATTTAAAGCCGTGGTGTAAAGGTCTTGAGCAAACAGTCCTTGTTCTCTGCTTTTGCAGATGTACTGCATGTTCTCCGGGGGGGGCGAGCAGCAGGCTGGCAGGCGACTGGGTTGGAGAGGACATCTGGAGCAGCTGGTGGAGAAGCTTCCCGGGGGCTGCAGGAGCACAGGGACAACCGGAGAGGGTAGGGAACGTGCTCCATGGCACCAGGAGATGCCAAGGAGACTGGGGAGCTGATGCACAGCCAGGCTTCGGCAGCGAAGGAACGAGCCTTGCACAGAGCTCCAGGAGGGACTCGAGTTTCTCTGAAAGCTGGAAGCCCCTCAAAGCTGCTGAAATTGAAGTCGAAGGACAAATTCACGCCGCAAGGACACAGTGGAAGGAGGTAAATTTGTTTCAGATCCTTCTGTTTTGTTTTCTTTCCCCACTGGTCTGAGCTTCCCCTGTTTCAGGAGATATTTTGTTCTCATTTGTATGCTGGCATTATATATATATATATTTGGAAGTTAAAAGTCCTTTTACCAGGCCAGTTGTAAGGAAACCATCCAGGCAACTCTGCCCTGATGCACACATCAGGAGCAGGGAGGACACAAAACAAAGCTATCATGCAGAAGGGAATGAATTTATGGTTAAGGGAATAATGGTTTAGTGGGGACTGTTAGCGTTAGGTCAGAGGTTGGACTCGATGATCTTGAGGTCTCTTCCAACCTAGAAAATTCTGTGATTCTGTGATTCTGTGAATTCCTTACATTACTGCTTGCTGCAGTGTCATCCCAAGAAGGTTTCTGTATTTGCAACCTGCTGTGCAGAGGAAGATGGGCTCGAGCGACTCTCTGAAAGTAAGTGTTGGTAGAAGAGTTTTAGGAGCAAACCAGAACATTGCCAAGGCCGAATGCAGTCACCCAAGGGTGCCAAAGGAGCGCAGTGGTGAAGGTGTTCAGCTGCTAAGGGGTTTGTGCTTTATTGCCTAACCCAGCCTTACAGGGATGGAGGGTGACAAATAGGGTGTCAATGGCTACAAGGAGTCCTGGACTGATTTAAGAACCAGAGTTAGTGTTCAAACAGCCTCAGATGGTTGGAAACAATGATGTAGAATAATTTTATTAGCTGCTTGGATGAATACAGCATGCTGGGGAAGAGTTTGATTTGGTTCTTATAGAGGGAAATCAAAGCTTGGAGGTGTATCCAGGCTCTCTGAAGGTGTAAGTGAGCTGGTGGGCCAGGGTGATGTAGTTAATACACCTGTACGTGGAGGTTCATGTGTTTTGAGAAAGTTTCCACACCAGTGACCTACAAAGAAACTAACTTTTCTAGGGGTGAAGAGGCAGGCCCACAGATTAATAAGTGTTTACAAGAGTAAAGAGTCCATTTTCACAGTGGTGGCGGGTGCCAGTGGAAGCCTACAGAGGTCTGTGCTGGTATTCATGCTGATCAGCGCATTCAGAAAGGATCCAGAAAAGACTGTGAATAGTAAGCTGGCAAAATTGTAGGGAAAAATGATTCAGGAGAGCCAAATCTAGGGCTGAATGCAAGAAATTGAAGAGGGTCCCATGATACTCGTGCATAAAATGGCAGATTACATTCAATTCAAATACATGCAAAGCAGAATTCAGAGGAAACAGAGCGGTGCGTACAGGGTGTTGATAGTATCTGTTGCAGCTGGCAATAGAGCTGACTGGAGGAGGTACAGAAATTCTGGCAAGGAGGCCGAAGTTGGCTTCTCTCTAAAGAACAGCTCATGGGGTAGAGCCCAGCTTGGGATGGGGTGAATTGAAGGGAGTGTGGCAGACAGCTGTGATAAAGGGGGAGAGAGGATTTATTTTTTTTTTTTTTTTGCCATTTCCCACTGCAGGAGAAGTGGGTGCATCAATGGATGTGATCCATTCATATCGCTTTCCGAATCCATCTTCATGCAGAAGGCGGAACGTGTTCAGAATGGGATCAGATGGGTTCATGGCAAAAATCAGGGTCAAGAAAGATTGGTCCAGGATGCAGACTTTCACATTTCCAGTGCTCAGTGAGTCAGAACGGCCAGGTGTGTCCTGTCCATGGACGAGGGACCAGCATGAATTCAGCTACGTGAAGTCAGTGGTGTGAATTCAGGCACAGACATCTTGATAACTAGGGAGAACGTGGGCAGATAGAGCTAAAATGGAGCACTCCACGGGTTTCCACTGGAGCCTTGGGTGACAGAAGAGAAAAGGAAGCTCCTGGAGACACCAAGGTACACTCAGGAGCGGAGGGATGCCTTCCATGCAGCTAGCTGGGACTTCTGTGCCTGCAGCTCCTCGAGTGTGAGAGCAGGAACCCCTTCGGCAGTGCCTGAGCTCATGCCCGTGGGCTAGTGACAAAGGGATAGGTAACAGGAACATGACATGTTTTTCCTGAATGACTGAGTCCGTGACACAAGACAAACGCCAAGCCACTGAACAGGCAAATCTGTATCTCGGTTTTGCTTTCCTGTGAAATGAGATGGTTTCTTTACATGCCAGCTCTGCTTGTTGTAACATCTTCTGCATGGTTAAAGCTGCTACATCCCCAGCAGCGTGGTTGTGCTGGGCCCTCAGCAATTTTACCAGAAAATAAGACAACAGAGCTGTCTGGGGACAAATGTTGTCAGACTTCTCTACTTCTGCGGGTCTAAATGACGAACTGCCCTGGTCCTGGTGGTGCTGGTGGCCGGGCTGCTGTCTCGCCAGAGGACAGTATTGTCCCAGCTGAGCTGCAGAGATACGGCACGGTGCTGAAGCACGCTGTAGTGCTGGATGCAGAGCTCTGCCCTGCGGCCAAGCTGTTGACCTAAGGCTGTTCCCTGCCCAAGTCATATGCTGGAGCTCTGGGAGGAGCAGATTGTAGCAGATTACAGATTGCTAGCTGCCACTTCTGCTCTGTGGAAAATAAGTTTTGCCCTGCAAACCCCGGTGGTATCTCTTGGTCAGATTACAGACTTAACTGTTGAAAATAAATGTATTAATGCTATGCTTTTAAAGCTTCTGTAGGGCTTTTGAGTTCCTTTGCTGCGCTGCCTGGTTACAGTGTTAGCCTCAGTCACGTAGCCCAGAAGAAAGCTATATGGAGGATTAAAATTAAGGTATATTCTAGATCTCCAAGAGCCTTGGGAAGTGGAAGAATGGATTGGCACATCCTAAATGAAGACATGAACACAAACGGGCGCACTGAAAACCTGGACAAAGCAGACAATCCCTGGGGCACCGTAGAGTGAGTAATGTTGTATGAAGGAGAGCTGCAACCCAAAGGAAGTGGGGAAACTAACCCGTAAAAACCAGAGAAACCTCGTGGAAAGGATGGCTGGACCCAGCTGGGGCTATGGTGGTGCTGGGTACCTGTTCTGGGTATCTGTCACTGAGCTCCTGGCCCAAATGGCGAGCTGAAAGAATCTGAGGAACAGCCAAAGAAGAAAAGAGTAGATTTTTCTCAAATATATCAGAAACAAAGAGTGTGCCAAGGAGTTGATGGAGCCAGAACATGATCAGAGTATAAAAGGAGCAATTAGAAGAGACGATCCCATTGCAGAGAAACTGAAGCAATTATTTGCATTATTGTTGATTGTAGAAGAAAACATGGAGATTCCCATGCTGTAATTAACCTTCGTGGAGGCTCATCAGAGGATATGTCCAAAACTGAAAAGCCTGGAGCAGAGATTATGGATCCAATTGACAAAATGGACAATGATAAACCATCCGGGCTGGGTTGTCTCGCTTCAGACTTCTTAAGAAAGCCAAGAATGGGACTGCTGAATTAGAAATGGCAGGCTGTAAGAGCTCTCTCAAACATGGCTTTGCATATAAAGGCCGAAATATCGCACATTTGCAAATTTGTTCCGGAAAAGATCTGGAGAAGTATTTGTTGGCATTAGTTTGCTCTGCACTACCAAAGAATGGCGTTTGCAGGCAAATGGGTGCACATGAATCACTGGGGAAGAGGCAGCAGAGTTCTCTGAAGGGCCAGACAAGAACAATTTCTTTAATAGACTCTATTGGGATTCCCAAAGTGCCTTAGATAATGTCCTTCACCAAAGGGCTGTAAGGAAAATAAACAGCCATAGACTAAGAAAAAAAAATGCAGGAAAGTAGAAGTGATTGGTGGAAAGGTCAGAACCGAGGTGGGAGTAAAGAGGCAGTTTTCCTGCGTGGCCAGTGCTGGAGTCCTGCAGAGACCTTGGGTGCCAGGAGAGGCTGAACAAGTTGATGCAGGAGAGGCGAATTAGGGACTGCAAATATTTGCACGGCTGGCTCAGGGTGATGGAAAGGTATCAGGAAAAGCATGATACCTGCCTGCCTCATCCTCACTGATCCCATATGTCTGCATGTGACCGCAGCTGGAAGGAGACTGGTAAGTCAGTGAGAGCCCAGCTCTGCAGCTGCAGCTGCTCCCACCTTGGTTTTATGCCCTAATTATCAATGAGTACAAGTGTTGGAGGGCAGAGCCATTGCCACGGGGCTATTTTCTCACTAATCGTATGGAGGAAAAGCAGCAGGTCACTAAAAAAGAAGCTGGCAGCAACTGCTCAGTTCTGGGGAGTCACCTGGGCTGGGTGGTGAGGTGGGCTTGCTGAGCAGGGTGCGTCCATTTTAATGTGGCTAATTGCAAAATGACATACAGCAAACCAGCCTTCATATTTCCCTAACAGGGAGCCATTGTTTGGAAGAAGACACAAAAGAAAGATCCCGAAGGATAGACAACAAATATGAGTTTGAGATGTGAGCTGGTGTCTGAGGTGAGAAGGATGTTTCTGCAAAGAAATCTTGAATAAGAGCAGAAAGGGGAAGTGTCTTTTCATTCATCCCTATCGTATGGATGCTGCGTCCAGCTACTGTGCTCCCACCTTTAAAAAGTCTGTTTGGAAAGGACAGAGAAAACAGCCACAAGTGAAATTCAGAGGCTAGGAAGTCTGCTTTTGAGAGAAAGCTCCAAGAGCTCGACGTGCTTTAAAGAAGGACCAAAAAATGATCTGATTTTCATCTGCAGTTCACTGCAAGGGCAGAAGATTTCTGACAGTGGAAGGCTGAATAATCCCAGCTAGAGACTGAGGAAGGTCAAGTGGCTGAAGCAAAGCATAGATTCAAACAAGAAAGAGGGGGCAAGATTTGAACAGTGCAGAGGATTAACCGTTGGGATGCTGTGCAGGATCCTCAGCCATTTGGGACTTGAGGCTTAATGGTGAGCTTGGGCCTCCTGGGTTCTGGTATCGAGGAGCACATCGGTGACTCTTGCTGGTGGTCCCAGATTGTACCCTGCTGTCATCTCAGCCCTGGCCGTCAGGAATTGCTCCTGAAGAGGACGAATTGCCAAGCTGTCTGCAGAGAAGACATTTCTTGGAGCAGAGACTCTCCTCTCTTCCCTTCATCTTGCATTTTGCCAAAATTCTGCTCTGGCCACAGATAATGTGTGTGAAATTCAAGCGCAAAGATGGTTTTCTGAGAAATGTAGGCTGTGAAATCAGGCTTATAAGAGAGCGCAAACTACACCCTTAACTGTGGAGTCCTTAGCCTGGCTTAGAAGGCTGCTAATCCCCATCTGCCATAGAGGTAAATGACCTGGGGAGGTGTGGGGTGTTCCCATTACAGCCGGGTTTTGTGCCTCCGTGCGTGGCAGTGCTGAAGTAATTTGCCTCTCCTGTAATTAATTACTCGCTCTTGTGTCTACTCCGTATGTCCTTCATGTGAAAAATCCCCCTCGTCCTAAGCACCCCGGGGCTTACTGGAAATAGCTGGGATCACCTGGAACCCTCTGCTCTCTGCATCTCACATTAAAGAGAGGTGGGGAGAAGCAGCTAAAATGAGCAAGGGGCTGAAGCAGATGCATTAGGAGACGGAAGAGACCTGAACTCCAGTTTGCAGGGGAGAAGGTGGTAAGAGGGGGGAACGTGGCTGAGGTTTACAACATCATGGAGGTGGTGAATACAACGAAGGCAGAGCTGTCATTCACCAAATCCCACAGCACTGGAACTACGTGCACTTGATGAATCTGGGAGGAGAGCCGTTTGAGGCAGATAAAAGGAAGTTCAGCTTTCCACAGCGGGAAGCGAAAGTGAGGAACTTGCTGCTGGAGGAGGCAAAGGAAACGCGGTAACAGCAGGGTCAAAAAGGGATCGGAAAACTTCAGAGGCAACAGGTCCGTCAGCAGAGACCGAAGGCAGCAGGCGGGGATTTCTCCTCTAACATTCCTGGCACAACAAGCGTGGATGCTGGGGGAGAACAAGGAGGATGCCCGTGGAGCGGCCAGGCTTGTGTGCATCCCAAGGAGCAACTCCTCTTCTGCCAGAGACAGAGCCCCAGGCGAGGTGAGCATCTCGGGTACAGGCAGGGCAGCTCCCAAGGCTGGAGCAGGAAGAGCCGCAGGGTCCAGCACGGTTTCTGTCACAGCACCGTTCAGCAGCTCTCACAGCGGAATAGCGAGATTTATTTGCCATGCTGTGCTTTTAACAAAATACACTGACCCCTAGATGAGGACAAACGTTGCTTTCTCATCGGAGCAGACACAGTTGGAAAGCTAGAACCAAAATATTTATCAGTGACTAAAACTTTGGATTCTTGCTTTCTGAGAGTTGATCTCAAAACTACCTTTTTTGGATGTTGATCTTCTGTGGGAAAATAAAATCATCTGGGAGAGCGGCAGCGCGTTTCAGCGCCGTGTTTCAGCGTGAGCCACTCTGCGCCGGGGGGGAAAGCCAAACCCGCGCTGCCCTGAGCAACATCCTCGCTCTGGTCTTGTGGGACCTCACAGCACTGATGGGGATTTGGCCCTTCTCCAGAGCTGAAATCAGCCGTGTAGGCAGTAAGTGTGCGTGCGTGTGCATTTGAGTGGGATGTTCTCCGACTCCCACGGTTGGCTTTTCTCTCTGGATGAATACGTGCTGCAGAATTTTTGCTCAAGCAGGTTTGCCAGGCACGTCCCTGGATGGCAGACCGTTACCTGCAGCCTTACCCCGGGTGTGCCACGGCAGCCAGCGCCGCCGGAGAAGCCTTTTCAGTGCGGCTCAGTGTTTGAGATGGCTGCTCTGCTGTGCTAGCAGCAGCTCGCCACTGCTGAGCTAATGGCCTCGTCTGGGATTTTGCTGGAATAACCCATCACTCCTCCGTGGGCATCGCCAGGCTGAGAGCAAAGAGAATGGGTACAGAGAGGAGGAAGTACATCAGGAATAGCAGCTACTTTGTAGATTTCACTGCTTTTTGATGTCTCCCTGGAAGCAGGAGTGCCTGCCCCTCCCCGCCTCTCCTTCCTCTGCTGCAGACCTGCTGTGCTCATAAGCCAGCACAACTGGGCTTGTGGTCGCAAGGTGACGTGTTCAGGGAAATGACTCCAGCTGCAGAACCACTGCCTTTTTGCCGTTAACTTTCCAGCTGTGCCACTTCCCTGGAGGGGGATGTCTTTGTGGCCTCTCCATTGCTGCTCACGGGGCAGCGCAGGGCCGGAGGGGTGCAGGACCAACTCTTCCACTCACAGCACTGGATTTCTGCCTCAGATATTTGCCCAGCTCGAGCACCGGCCCCGAGAGCATTTGCTCACTCTCTGTCTTTGTCCATATCACCGCTGCTTGCTGCATCCATCCTGGGAAGGACGCTCTCCAAAGCACGTGGAGCAAATCGCCCTCTGCAGCTTGCCACCACCCAGCGAGGGCTGCAGGGGCTGGGGAGAGGAGAGGCTCTGCTGACTCCTGGTCTGACACTGCCAAGTGCAAGAGCTTTTATTCTGTGTCTGTGTGGCCGATGGCAGCAGGTCCGGTCACTGTTAATCCCGCTGTTATCACTACTTGAACTACGTGTAACTCGCATCGCAAATCGCATCTCTTGTATCTGCGTTCGGCGTTGAACTGCAAAAATCAGGCATTGTATAAAAACAAAGGGCAGCGTGCGTGTGTGCACGCGCATGTGTGAGTGCGCCTGGGCCCTCTGCGAAAACCCAAGGTGGAAATTTGATGTAGGAACCTGTCACGAGAACGTGCCCTCTGTGTGGGAGGGAGCGTGTTTGATTGCCTGCCTAGAGCGGCTGCATGGGCAGCCTTTGTTTCGGAAGTTATGTAAGGAGATTTGGAGTGCTGCTTAAGTGCTTGGCTGACTGGTTTGTCCTAGCAGAAGTGCCTGCGCTTTCTCCCGTTGCGCAAGCTCTCCGGAGACGCCTGGGAGCTCAGGATGCAGAGCTGGAGCGTGTGGGCCTGCTGCTGCCTCTGATGATGGGGAGAAGACCGGGTTCCCATCTGCGCATCAATTGTGTCCTAGCCCTGCGCCGGGAGCTCCTGGAGATGGACCCTTCTGCTCGAGATCAGGTGCTCGTAGGAAAATCTGGGTGGGAAGGGACCTCAGGATGTCATCCAGCCTGTGGCTGCACCACGTGCACCAGGATGCTTCCGTCACTGGTCGTGCCTCTTCTCCAGATCCGTCCCTGGAGCTCCCAAAGCTGAGCGCCCCTCCTCCCCAAACGATACCCGGTAACTACTTTTCTCTCCTAAACTGTCATCCCCACACTGTCCGAAATCTAGCCAGTGCTTCTGAGCACATCAAGGACAAAGGCAGAGTTATGAATCCGCTCTAGCACAGAGATAAGACTCAGTATAATTAGAAACTTTTTATGTGAAGAAATGAATCAAAGCTCCTTCTACTCCTGGGACATTTTAACTCTTCGCAGCTTCTATTATTAGGTGCAAAACCGTTTGTTTTTTTTTTCTCAGTTTCAGGCTAGAAAAACCCGAAGTAAGAAAGAAGTCCACGCTGAACTGATCCTGCGGAGCTGCTTGACCCCATGGACAAACAAGTGCCAATGGAGCATGGGAGACATCTGGGGGCACCTCGGGGCTGTCACACGGAGCACTGGAAAACGGCTTTAAGGCTGGAAAGCCGACATGTCATTCAGCCTTGTGAGTGGGCAGGGGAAAGGGGACTGCTGGGTGTGACGGGAGCACGACCTGTGCCATAAGCAGAGAGGTATGCGATTGCTGCGGGATGCGGCACGGAGCAGAAAGACAGAAAATTGTGCCCACGGTGCCACTTCTCTGCTCAGTCCAGTGCAAAGCCCCAGTCTTCAGCTGTCTGCAACTAGAGTTAAGTTGTTCTAATTAAACTTTTCTAGGTAGGAAAAAAAATGAAAAGAAGTGAAGAACGAAAAGATTTAGCTGTACCAAGAAAGGAAATTTGGGTTCAAACTCATGCATTTACCGGCCTTCAGTCCCAGTGAGTAGCTACAGCTCTTCCCCAGTCTGGGCCCAAAGAGGGAACCTCGGATTTCATTAGTACCCCACTAAATATTCCCATTGTCTTTATTGTAGATGGCCAGGGGGGTTGCCTTGACCAGACAACATGGAGCCTCAGGTCTCGTTTGGGCCCCACGTGGTTTTAGCTGTGTTTAGCCGCTGCCTGCTGGTCAGTGCCCATTGCGTGACCTGAGCTTGAGCTCTCTGAATGAAACATGCTAAAGGGTTGATGAAGCCAGGCATCTCTGTGTAGCAAACAACAGCCCTTTCTGTTAACCGAAGCTGGAGGAGGCTACTGGGCAACTTCCAAACTTCAGCTGGGAACCAGCAAGAAGGCAGTGTTACCAAAACACACAGAAACGAATCCAAGCATGTGCAAGACTGAGGAGGAAGAATTCACTGCTGGGAATGGCAGACTCCTCTTGGCAGCGACTTCAGGGTGCTGATGACTTGCTGTCACCCTGTGGTGCTCGAGGAAGACCTGACCTCTCCAGTGTGAAGCTACCAAGGACAAATTGTGCCTGACCAGCCGAGTGATTTGCCTCCTGTGAGGAGACGACAGATGAGAGCAGGGGATATCGCATACCTGGGCTTCAGCAAGGCTTTGGCGTGGCCTTGATTTGTAAGATACAGATGGGATAAATGGTGGGTGGGTGTACTGCCAGCTCATGGGGTCTCAGTCGGTGGCATGGAGCTGGTGGCCGGCTTCTTGTGGCTTCCCAGCACTGGCAAGGCTGCAGCTGGCATCCTATTTTGGGCTCCCCAGTAAAAGCGAGAGATCAACACAGAGGGGCGAGTCCAGAGGAGGCCCACGAAGATGGTTGTAGGCTTAAGCATATGGGAAATGGGGAGAGGCGTGAGGGGAGATCTAATTGCCGGTTCCTGCTACTTCATGGATACTCAGACAGAGGAAGCCCAACTTTGTGCACACTGGAAAGGCGATGGACAATGGACACAATTTGGAACAAGAGAACTTCTGCTTGTTCTGAAGGAAAAAGTCTTCCCCGTTGTGGGGGCGAAACACTGGGAAGGAGGCCAAAGAGGTGGTGGGATCTCCATCTTCAGAGGTATTCAAAAACACAAGGCTCTGAGTGATGTAATTCAGCTCTGCTCTGATCTGTGGTTGAACAAGAGACCTCTGGGGTCCACCCCAACCAAAACATTTCTGTGATTATTGTATCAGTGCACTTCGGCGGAAGAGGACAGTAGGATGTGATACATCCCTCTTCTTTTTGAAAGCTGAGATATTGGATAAGAACCTTCCCCCGTTATGAGCACGCTGAGAGGGTTAAGACAAGAACTGAGATCTTACGGGGTACCAGAAATGAGATAACTTATCTTTGCTGGTGGCAAGCAAACTGTACTATTCACGCTCTAATTTCCTGGACAAGTTGTTTTTCTTCTGGGAACACCTGCTGCATTCAGAGCACCGTGCAACGAGGGAAGGGGGTCTGGGCTTGGCAGGACCACAGCTGCGTTGGCAATGTGAGCGCTGAATTAAGTCTGATGCTGCTGGATGCCACAGGACTGCCTTCGGAGAGACATGTCTAAGAGCAGGTTGCAGGAGGAGAATACATCTCGTGTCAGAGGGCACCACAAGAATCCGCAACCTCTGTGATATCTCTGAGGCTTACTTCCCCGGGTGATGGGAGCAATAGATAAGCGCAAGAGGAAGTAAAAGATTCCCTATTCAGAACAGGGTTTGATGTGTAGTAAACAAGCCCTGAGGCTGTACACTGAATGATGAAGATATAAACCACACTGAGTGGTGCAGAAACGCGGCACAAAACAATGTAATGTGTAGCTGTCCAGAGAAGACTGGTTAATCTGCCTGGAAATAAAGACGTGGAGCACAGACAGTGCACCCCGGCAGTGTGAAATCGGTGAGCGCTGCAGGTGCTGAGCTCCTTGCAGGAGCAAATGCAGTTGGATGAGAGGTGTGCAGGGCAGGATGGGCTGATGGCACTCAGAGCAGGCTGGATGTGAGCTCCTGGCCCAGAGAAGGGCTCGGGAACTGGGAAGGATCGGGGTCAGGAGGGCACATAGACGTGTCGCCAGCTGAGGAGCTGTTTGGAGAACACTGACTCTGCTTGGAAAATGCAAATTGCCCTCACTGTGCCTGCGTCCTGTCAGGTTGCATAAAGATGCTTCAGGTTCACCCAAGGCCACCGTGCAAGGTGCTCCTGCATCTCCTCCACCCTCCCCACCACCCTTCCCCTTCTGTATCGGGGTAAACATTGGGGAGCGTTAGACCCAGAACAGCCCCCCTGAGGTTCCTTTTTAGCATGATAAGACCCGTTAGTACACCTGAGCTGATTTACACTAATTATCTGTTCATCTTTCCTACTTGTCCCATATCAGCCCTCCCAGCACAGCTGGATTCATCCTGGGACGACGGGACTGCCTGTCTGCGTGGCACGAATCTGCTGGTACCCTGAGGTTTGTATCAGCAGACTGTCCAGGCACAGGTTATTGTTTGTATCAGCTAAATTATGCCGTGACCCAGGCCTGCTTCCTGCTGCACTGCCCAGCAGTCTTGCCTATTTACCATTTAGCTCTGAAATTGCAATAACAAGATTACTTGATAGAAAGCAAAGCTCCACCAGCTTTTCCGCTCTGGCTCTCCTCCTCCCGTTCTGCACAGAGGCCTCTCTCCCAGGAGGAGTCAGCAGTGGATTTGCTGCTAGAAATTGCTCTCGCTCTGGCTTTGCCTATATCCTTCAAAGAGAATCACTGCTAGGAAGGAAGAGCTGTTAGTTTAATCAGACTGTTTATCCCTTCAAAGTGAGCAATTCACTTGGAATAAGTAGGAGAGCTCAGTGGGCTCAACTGAGCACCAGCTTATCCCACCAATTTGCGCTTCCACAACCGGCTTTTCCCTTACCCTAAAGGTGCAGAGGGAGTGGGGGGAGAGGTGTGCTTGGCCCCGGGGCTCTGAGCAGGGATTCAGCTGCTGGCGGTGCAAAACGATGCGGTTACAGAGGAGCCTGGAGCTGAAGGTGCCTGGAAGCTGTGAGAGCATTTGGGAGAAATGTTTTAATAGGCTGTGCGAGGCAAGGAGCATCCACGGGACTGACAGCAAGTGGATTTTATGCATCAGGGCTCCTGGGTTGTGGCAGGGAGGGAGCTGGCAGCTGTACCATGGAGCAGTGGTGAGGCCAGCGAGGTCTGGTGCCTCTGGTCTGAAAGTCCGGTGCTGGAGAAGGGCGGCTCCACCAGGCACGAGGGCAGAGTAAACTTAGATTTGTTTTCCTATCAAGAGATTTCCTGTTCCTGTTCTGTAACGTGGTGGCATTTCTGATGGAGCTAGGAGACTTTTAAAAAAATCTCCACTCTGCTTAATTCCCAGCCTGCGAAACAAATCCTCAAATCAGGCAGGATGACAGGACATGGTGTTTTGCCCAATTTGGGGCCAAGTACAGAGGAGGCAAAATTGAATTTATTTATTTTTGCAAATGCAGTGCCTTCACATGTGGATACAGTCTTCTGTTTGAACACTGCACTGCGGGGCTTCCTCTTGCCCATAAAACAATTTGGGGAGGGGGCTAAGGGGAAAGAAGGGGCATCAAGGCAACCACAGGGTGTGAGTGTGGGCCTGGCACACCCAGCTCCATCAGCAACAGCAGTACTTCATCGTACACAGATGGATTCCTGGTCACCCCATCCCCAATTCCTGTGTGGATCTGAGCCAAAAAACCTTTGGTGGTGATTTGGCTGCAGCTGGGTCGACCCCAGGTTTTGGGAACAGGAAAAGGGACTGGCTTCCCAGCCCCGTCCTGCCCCGCGTGCTGCTGAGGGGTGCAGAGAGGAGCTGGTTAGAGCAGATGTGTAATAAAGCTTATATTTTCTTGAGCTGCTCTTCGATCCATACCTACGGAGTGGGGCACAGCTTTCTCTGGACACAACCTAAAACACAGCTAAACTGGGATTTTAACTCTTAACCTGCCTCCAGTTACGCCGGGCCAGTGAGCGAGGTGATTCAGTTGCAAGAGAGCAGATGGCGAGAGCAGCTAGGGACACATCCAGACAAGAGCTGCCACATGGCAGGGGAGGAAAACGTGGCCATCTGATAGCTGAGGGTAGGGCTGGGGAGGGCAGGAGGACCTCCCCGCCAGCCTCAGGGAAGGCACTCAGTCGGGCTGTCTTCCTCACCTTGTGACGAAGGCTCCCCGCGTGCCCTGCGGTGATAGAGTCAAGGTGCTGCCGTTAAATTGCTGATTCTGGCGCTTGCACAGGATCCTGTATATTAACTGCACTGTTGTTTTGTTGCAGACATGTGTGAAAAATTACCCTGCTGCAGCTACACTAATCGCAGCATGCAGCACATATACTTGAAAACACAGTATGCAAAGTCTGACCCTGCCAGGTAAGGATATGCTACAGTTCTCTCCTGCTTGCTTATAACTATTTAGTATCCGCATAGCAGCAGGCCCAGTGGACCCCGTTTATATGCTGGGACTTTACTGTGTTAGGTATTGCACAAAGAAACCGAAATGGTCCTTCCCCCAAAAGCTGCTCAGAGGCCGAGCGTGGGACTGGGGCTCTGGGCACCCGCAGTCCGTAACATCTTCCTCTTCGTGTCTCTTTAGATTTCACGCAATTTGCACTCTACAGATCATTAACACAAATGTGTTGATCAAATCTCTGTGACTAACTGGAAATTGAGATTTTATTCCTCCCTTCCCTCCAGTAAGAGGTAATAGACCCCATGCCCAAAGCTTATTAGGGATCCAGATTGCACCTGTAGAACCCTTGGGGAGTTCCTAGTGTGAAGTATGTGTTTTGTTGATGAACTTCATCTGATTTATAAACCTGCTATTCACAAATTAACTCTCTGGCACAGGCACTTAGACTGACCTGAGAAAACCAGCACTGACAAATACCTCTCAAGCCCGTTATATTCTCACTAAATCTACTGCTCTCTGCATCGGGCAAGAGCTCCGTGTTAGGAAACATATCAGTGGCAAAATTAAAAGGGATAACAGTTTAATTGCTTACTGTATGAGATTAAAAGTACAGCAGCGACTGAAAACAGTGTGAGGTCTGAGCTGCCAGCCACACTGGAGGCCAGGCATTTAGCCCAGTTCTTGGTGCCACCACCTTCCCTGCTCACTGTTTTGGAGGAATTACTGCAGAAAGGGGGCATCTCCCCTGGGATGGTGGGTGCTGAGTGCAGCCCCCGTTTTGGGGTTAGACTCTGGAATTGGAGAGCTTTGCCTGTGGCTGTTGGATTTGTCACTTACCTGCCAGCAACCAGAGGCTTTTGCAGAGTGCAGCATGAGCCTGGGCAGGGGATGGTGGTGCAGTCTGGCACCTGCCCTTGCAAGCACTGGTGCCCTTGTGTTTTCTTTGCTGTGCCTGGGCTTGTTGAGGAGCCACGACAGGGTTCCACCTGGCGATGTGATATCCCTACATCAATGTCTCTGTGTGTTACCCGTTGCCTGCAGTTTCAGGATCCTGGAGCATCATCTGGCGATACTCCCTGGCACCTCAGCTTTCTGGAGAATAAATTTCCACAGCTGCCTGTAACTGCATTGCTGGGCGTGCCTGGAGGAGCTTCTTTCTGCCTGAGCTGACCGCTTCCTCCCTGAGGCCATCTGGGAAGCAGGAAAAAAACACGGCTGCCTGGAGTCCCTGTGCCCTGCAAAGCCAGATTCCTTAGGAGCGTGCCAAATGCCCGGCAACGTGAAGCTGAGAAAATATGTGTGCAATATCCCAGAGCTTTGAATATCTGCCCGGGAAGCAGGATACCTGCGGGCCTTTCTGCCTACAGGAGATAGGAACATCGCCCTGGCACCGCGTCCTGCCATGTGCACGCACCCGCGGGTGGCTGTGCAGCCTGTTCAGTCCATGCCCAGGCATGGATGTCACAGAATCACAGAATCATTTAGGTTGGAAAAGACCTCCGAGATCATGAAGTCCAACCATTATACTGTTGTTGCACTGCTGGACAACGTGCACACATCTGAGCTGACAGCTGGAGACAGAGGTGGGCCTCCAGGGCACCTCAAATGGCTCTGGACAGTTGCAGGAAAGACACCAGCTTCACTCGAATCTCTCGCCAGACCTTTCCACCTAGAGTGCCAGGGCTTAGTTTTGTTGCCTTAATACCAGTCTCTCAGTACTACCTTAGATTCATCTGCACATGAGTCTCCCACAGACCCCATGGTTGATCTGTCAGCACTGCAGGGATGTGTGGGGCACCCCAAGGTGTCTGGAGCTGCACTATAGAAGCCAACATTTAGGCAACGGAGCTCCTCTGGCCCTGGTAGGAAGCTGTTCCCTTGTAGATGTCTGAATTTGAGCAGAACCCCTCAATTTGCTCTCCCTGGCCTGCCTGGATGCAATCTCTGCTTCTAAATGGAATCTGAGGTGACAGCTGAGATGCTGACGCTGGCACTGGATATATCCACGGTTAGGAGAGACGAATCTGGTAGGTGTGATTCAGGATTGTGTCCGTTTCACTTGTTCAGATCTGTCCGACAGCCGTTTTTTTGTAGGATGCTCTGGAGACCTCCTGGTGGTGGCACGTTTTCAGTGCAGGTTGAGACCTATAGGTCATAATGCTCGCAGCCCATTTTATAGGGGAGATGTTGATTTTACCATTTGAGTTTCGTGATCATAATGTCATGAGGTACCAAATGAAATGCTCTTCACATTTAATTGTCATTAAATTATTAATTTACCTTTATCACCCAGATTTATCATTCCATCAAGAGAACAGGTTATGCTGATGAAGTTTGTTTTCGGGGCACTCCAATAGAATGGCCAGCTATTCCCTGTCCGAGTGACAGGCTTGTAATTACCCAAGTCTTCTCATTTACCTTTCCAAATATTGGCACAGAAATACCTTTCTTCCCATCTGCTGGACCTCCTGGCTCTGTTCTCACTTCCTCACTTCCACCCGTAGATCTGCCTTGGTGATCTCTCACTAGCAGACCCAGAAGTCTGCACAGGTTTTTACCTTGGGCCAGGGCAGGAATTCCCAGTTTTCTCCAACATTTCTTTCTGTAAGGGAGTCATGTTTCTCCCCATCCCGAAAGCTGGGGAGCTGCACCGGATTTGTTCTTCCTTTCTTGTGAAGCAAGATGTGACCTCCTTACAGACAGCAACGTTTGAAGGGAAATCTGGGGCACTAGGTCACCCAAAAGGGAACTTGCAATAATTTTGTGACATCTTTTGTGGTGGAGAAAAGGGGTCTTTGGCCTCACAGTGATCTAATGACAGGTAAGACATTTTCCAGCCCTCCCTCCAGGCAGAACACAGTGTCCATCTGTGCTGATAATGCCCCCCAGTTGGTCCACATCAGCACACATCAGGCCTTCTGGCAAGCCTGCCTCAGTTTCTCTTGGGTGCTGTGCGTGGCCACTCCTAATGCTGTGGTTTGTCCAGGTCCTGGGCCATTTTCTGTTCCTGTCTTCTTGGGAAGCAAGAAACCAGAAACCCAGGCATCCAGCTGACAGTCTCAGGCCCTCTTGGATCAATGATTTCATTAATTAAATCATGTCACTTCACCACAGATATCCACAAATTGTGAGGCCACCTGAGCTAGTTCCCAATACTCTCGGTACCGCTGGTGAAGAGGACAAGGCACGTCTTAGAGGGACTCTTTCATACTTTTTTTTCAGATATCTGCTCTGGCCTGAGAGCTGCCATGCCCTGGTCTCTGCTGACAGAGGTCCCTGGCACAAATCCCCATGGGATCTGAGGAGCCCCCCACGAGGTGGTGACACTGCTGGTGCCTCTGTGCTGCCAGAGGAATCCCAACTTCCCAACAGGTTTCTGTCACCGTGGAATTAGAGCAGCACAAATGGTAAGTTTAACCAACTCATTGCCCTTTGGTGTACAGGAGTTAGAATAATTGGCTTTAGATCCTCTCAAAATCTCCACTGTCTCCCTGACAGAAGGGTCACAGCATTTAAAGGCTGTGCATGCAAGCATTAGGCAGCACTGGGGAATTTGAAACCACAAATACTTTCTCCTCAGGCAAACATGATAAATGTGTATTTACATAAAAATGGAATCAGGGAAAGCTAAGGAGTGTTAAATACCAACTCTGGAGGCTCTGATATGAAGGGAAGCACAGAGTATCAGGAACAGATGGATTTGAAAGCTTGCAGAAAGACTCATCAGAGCAGTTCCAGCTGCCTGAACTCGTATATAAGGCAAAAAGGAAAAGGTGGCCAGAAAACATCACCAGCCCTACCAGCAGCTGTGGTGTTGGCAGGGGTTTTACCTGACATGCTTCTTCAGTGTCCTAGAAGGTATTAACAGCTATTTGACTAATGGGGTCCAGGTGATAGTGGATATTTGGATTTACAGAAGTGTGGGAAAAGCCCTTCTTTAACAGCTCTGAAGGAAATTCAGCAGTCACGGTTTGAGGGGAAAGTCCTTGCAGGGAGTAATAACAAGTTAAAGGATAGGGAGCAAAGACTGGAATGAATATTTAGTTTTCACAGGGAAGGAGAATTAGGTGTGGAGTGGTGTGAAGATCTGTGCTGGAGCTGGCAGTCCTCGACATATTCACTAGAAAACGAGATAAATTGTGAGTGACAGCATTTTTCAGTGGTGTAGTTTTATTTAGGATAAGCAGATCTAAACCTGCCTGGGAAGCCCTGCACCAGCCCCAGCTTCCTTCCACAATGCCCTGGTGGTCGGCACCCCAAATTTAGCCTCACGGGGCAAAAAGCCACAGCAAGGAGATCTGCAAGGAGACAAGGGTCTGTAGGAAACTGGGTCCTCATCAGATCTATGGAGACTTTGCTGGTGCTCATGTTTGCTCTGGAGAAAATTTGCCAGGATCAATCTCCAGCAATAACTGCTGAGTTGGCTCCGGGTGCCTTTAAATACACCGTTACGCATCAGATGCTGAATTAAACAAACAAATAAAAACCCTTTAAGTCTGTTGAAATGTGTGCTGAGGGTAGGACTCAGCACCTGGGGCCACTGGCGTCTGAACAGCCCCAGACCTGGCCCTGTGGTCGTAACCTCAGAGCTGATGGATGGCGTCTTTGACCAGGGAGACAGCTGGAAGGCATCTGCAGCCTTGTGGCTGCTCCTGGTTTGTCTTGAGTAAGTTCCAGGCTTTGCCAAAGGGCTTGTTTTCAAACTTTGCTCTTTGGTGCAGAGTGCTCCTGCTGCAGTAAACACGGAGGCTACTGGTGTGCCCAGTTTGGGGCTGGAAGCTACCAAGGAGCTGCGTCCAGGGGCAGAATCCACAGCCTTGCACCTCCAGGAGATACAGGGTGAGAGAAGGGAGCTTGCGTCTCTGATGAGGCTGGATGGAGGAAAGCAAAAAAAGGCTCCTTTGCTTGATTGTATTCACTGCTTTTTCACTGCAGAATGGGAAAAATAGTCATCACCTACCTGGCCTTTCTGACCACTCGAGGAAGTCACTGCAGGCTGTTGCTGAGCTGTTTGGTGCTGGAGAGTCCCACGCTGCCCTTCAGCGTGGCTTGGAGAGCTGGTCTCTGGCCACGAGGATTTGTTTGAAAGCCTGGCCATAAATACTTGCAATTCTCCCCCTCTAGGGCAGAGGCACTTTTTTTTTTTTTTTTTTTTTTTCTTTTTCCCTGCAGCATTTCATATTTAATACACCTTAAAGGCTAACAAGCATGTCAGCACCTTAATGCTGCCATGTGTTCTAGGACCAAAAGTGATACATAGATACCATGAATGATACTTGGACTGCATCCCAGTCCCCCATCCTCCACCTTTTTCCCTCTGTGTTTTAGGGAATTCATTCCCAGGATCTTAAATATGAAGGATTCCTCTTCTCTGTGGTATTGCAGGAGGCACAAGAAAGTCTTTGAAATATGTTGCAGATTTAATGCTTAGGAGGCATGCTTAATTTGGTCTCCCTAAGACATCCTTCATCAGATAAATGATGAAGGGCTGCAGCAAGAAGGGACACAAATGCTTGACCAAGAGTTTGAGAAAGCTAAAAAAACACCCAAGCCAGTAAATCTTCAGAACAGCAAAACAGACAAATTTGAGCAGAAAAGTCAAGAAACCAAACAAGAGGGTCCCGTTCAGTGACATATGAATTTGCCAAAACTGCAATAAATAGACAAGCAGAGCTGAAGTGTGAAGTGTGGAGGTGTACTCCCGCTTGTAATTATAGAGAAACAAACACACTTTGTCATCCTTGTGGGAGAAAGCATCCTTATGAAATGCCTCGCATCCACCTTGTAGCTGAGATTAATACGCTGGATATTTACATGTTAATGCAACGCATCTTTGCTCAGACCATCACAATGCCATTAAATGCATTAAATGCCAGTAAATGCATTCAAAGGATTATTCACAGGAAAATTACTAGGAGTGAATAAAAAGATGCCCTGGAAAAAGATACCCAGGGAAAATGGAGAATGTGAGAGGCAACAGGCACAGCCTGCTTTAAGGGAAACTTGCGCTAGAGATAAGGAAAAAAAATTCTTACCCACGGGGTAGGGGCCCAGGGAAGGACCATTCCTTACAGGTGTTTGTGGGACCCCAGTTTATAAGCTAATATATACACTCTGGCACGATGCACCCCATATTTGCAGTAACACAGCATGGTTGCCTCCCATTTGGTGTGGTGCCCACCTCTGTCTATGTTATTTTAGAGCAGTTTGTTCCCTAATCTGTAAATCCTTATGTGGGCACAGGAGCTTGCACGTGCCCTTCCTAAATTGCAGCCTATTTTTTTTTTTGCAGGCCGTTTCTCCCAATTTATCAAGCTTGTTTTGAATTCTAATCCTGGCTTTTAAGTTGATCCGCCTGCAGGTTTAATAAGAAATGTCTTTATGCCATCATGAAAGTCAGGTATGAAAACAGTGAATAATGGTAGGCCTAGGCCAGATTTCCACTTGATATATTTTCCTATTTTGAGCTAAACTATCTCCCAAGTAGATTTTCCAGCTGGTTTTGCACTTGATTTAGAGAAGCTTAACTTAGATGACTTTCTCTACTTCATTTATAGGAATGTCATACAAGATGGTGTCAAAAGCTTTATGAAAATCCCTGTATATGGCATCTTCCCTGTGACATCGAGAGGATTCTTGAAGACAACTGCTGAATGCTCTGGATCTGCGAGTTCAGGAGCCCTCCATGATCAAGCCCGGCTAATCTAAAAAATAACTCGTCTAAGGACTTTCTAATCTGTTACCTCTTTCCGTCATATTGCTGAAGATTTCACACTTCTGTCGCTGGGGCTCGCGGGAGGAGCTCCCTTTTTAGTAAAGGCAGAAAAGCAAAAGGAGCGTCGTGCTTGTGACTGTCACCTCCCAGCACCAGTTCTGTGTGGTGGAGCACTGGACCACCTCTCACCTTCGCCCTCTGCTTACTGACAGAGCAGCTCTCGGTGCCTCCCCATCCTCTGAGGCTTTATATCCTTTGGAGCCCGGACCCGCAGACTTTGTCCCCAATTCCTCGTGCTTTTCTTAACCATCCATCCCAAGTAACCTGAAGTGGTTTTTTTCTTTTCACTTCTGTCCCATGTTTGAAACCAGTAAGTTTGTGGTTTTGAAAAGTTGATCTTTTAATTAATTTTGACTGCTTCTTCTTCATCAGAACAGTTTGCATTTGTTGCTGTTGTTTCTCTAAGTAGCCACAAGTTCTTTTTAGCAATCTGCATAGATTTGCCTTCCCTCTGCTCATCCTCACTGATTCTACCAGTTTATGAAGCAGCTGTTTTTGTCTTGTTATCCTTCCCTTTTGGCCAGAAGCAAATCTAGACAGCTTTAGCTTTTTTGTTTGTCTGTTTTACCTTTTGGGTAAGAACTGCACTACCAATGCAGTCATAAAATTTGCCAAGCAATCAATGATTTACAGGATCCCTGTCAAGCAATTCTGAGTAGCTAAAATCCCTTGCTACCACCACGTACCATCTTTCAGATGATTTTGCAAACCACTCATTAAAATGGCTGTTCTGTTTTCTCTTCCTAGCTATATGCCTCTGCTCTAGCAGCACCCATTTTTCCTTCTTTAATTCTTATTCAGAGACTATTTCCTCCTGCAGTCTTATACTCAGAGAATATACCTATGCTCTTGATATCCTCCTTTTTCTCCTTGTTCGCCCTTCCTGAACAAGCTATACAGTTGGATATTAATATTCCAGACATAAGTTATCCCAACAAGCCCCTGTTACGCCAATTAAATCAGAATTTTGCTTTGTGTGAAGAATTCGAGCTCCTCCTGTTTGTTCTGTTTCTAATGTTTGTGTATACAGATTTCTAAGACATTAAACACGTTGTCCACTATTGTCCTCGTCCTCCTATGAACTCTAAATGGTTCAAAAGCCATCCTGAAATCAGTATGGTTTCCTGCTTGTCAAAAGGTTGTTTTAGAACATTACTCCTCTAGTGGTTAGAATCCTATTAATTTTCAGCCTATGTTCATGGCAAATTTATATTTATTTATTCTTGTGCCAATTTGTGCTTTGGATTAAATAGGTCTTCTCTCTCCATGGTGTTTACTTCCCTGCCGTATTTATAGCAGGCATTTCTGTGTCTCCTTAGCCTTCGCTTTGTTGCATTGAACAAACCAAGTTCTGTCATTTCTAACTGATGGACTCCTGTTTTTGAGCGGAAATCCTCAGGGATCAGCTCCTAAGCACACAGCTGGTATTTCCTCCCTTCAATTACACCGGAGTGATGTTACTCCAGACCTCAACATCAGGCAGTCCTTCTTGTGCAATAACCCTGCTCCCTTTTGTATCGATGATGCTTCAACTTCAGGCCAGCTACAAATTTGGTGGTAATTCCTGCTAGGATTGCTCAATGAAATGCTAACTCCTGGCTGGCTGCTCGTTACGTGGTCCATTGGCTACCGATAGAAATCAGCCTCAGCCTGGGGATGCCTCGTAGCAGGGAGTCCTTGGTTTGCCATTGTGCAGGTGAGCTCCAGGGGGATGGGATTGTGCTCGCTGCTCTCTCTTTTGCACAGCAAATGTCCAGTTTGCTGTGGAGAGGCGCGCTGCTGGAGCAAGCAGCACCGAGCACTGGGTGCGGGCAGGGGCCGGAGCTATGGGCAGGAGCAGGAGCTCAGGAAGGGTTGGTTTGTTCCTGAGACAGCAGCATGAGGTGGCAAAAACAACGTGGTAATTCCAGGAAAGAATGCTTTTAAAGGCAATTTGTGCTCAAACTGTAAAACTCGGCAGATGCTGAAGACGAGAAGTCTGGCTTGTCCAAACACAAGTGTTTACTGCTGTCATCTCCAGGCTGCTCCAACAACCAGGAAGAGTGTTAGAAATTAGCAGGCTGAAAACTGTGTCGGAAACAAGGCCCTTGGATGGGGCTGCTCCAGGCTGGCCCCACACTGTGCCCACCACCACAGGCAGCTCCTGGGCTGGGGGGGATGCATGGGCTGGGGTTCTGTGCTCCGGGAATGGGGCTGGAGCACCCAGAGGCACCTCGAGTGGCACCGGGTGCTCGTACTCAGGCATTGCAGCCAGCCCCAAAGCTCTGACACCAGGCTGGGGAGGTGAATTCAGCTTGGGGTTAAGCTGCCTGTGTGTAGGTGTGCAGGGACAGGCATCTCCGTGGGTGCTGAATGTGATGTCTTGACTTTTTTACAGTCCCCGGGGACTGCAAAGTGTTTCAGCTTGCTCTGGGCACCTCTTATTTGACAGGTGAATTGCTCTGGTTCAAATAAATGTGAAGGCAGAGCTGGCCAGAGCCTTGTGGTGATCTGTCTTGATCTGCTCTTATAGCCATCCTTCCAAAGAAACCAAGAGGCTTTTAAACTCAAACAAGGCAGGTTTTATTGTAATATGAACTAAAATGCTGAGCAGCGATAGCTTAAGGAGACAGATTGGATCAAATAGAAATAAAAAGGGTTTGTTTAACTCTCCCCTGCCCGCTTGCAGGAAAGAACATTGCCTCCAGGCTGGTCTGGGGTTGTCTAAAAGACGCAGCGAACTCAACGCAATCTGCTTCCCCCAGTCCCCCCAGCCAGATGCCACTTTCCCAAATCCATCTTTCAGGAAGGGCAAGGAGGGTGTGGGAAAGTGCAGGCTGTTCAGCTTCACCTCATGGAAGATGTTTTGGGGCACATAAAGGACAAGAAATGCCTGGGAGGATTCAGCGGGGATTTACCAGGTGTGCCCGTCTGACCCGGTCCCCTCCTGCCATGTGATGGCTGTGACGGAAAGAGGGAGCAGTGGCTGCTGTTGGAACTGATTTTGGCAAGGCTTTTCAGCTGCCTTTGCCAATCAGCATCCCTGGGAGCACCTAGAGGAGGCCCAGCCGTGCCTCAGGTCCCTCTCCGTGGCTGTTCTCAGAGCTGGAGGCCCTTTGTGAAGGCCACTTGGGCATCCCACCTGCAGGCAGTGAGCCCCAGCCCTTCCTTTCCTCTGTGCTCCTCTCCCTCTCCATTTAGGTGCTGCTGCATCTCCCCACAGACCGTGGAGTTTCCCTCCAGGCCACCCAGACCACCTCACCTACGGGTGCAGCTCCCCAGAAGACCTCACCCTTGGTGAACTTGAGGTTTGGTGCTGCCACCCGGAGAGCCCAGCAGCACCCCTGGGTGTCTTCTCCAGCCTGGCTTCCCCCTGGTGCCTCCGCCAGGGAGAGGATGGCTGCAAGGAGGGAAGACCTAAGGAAGAGGAGCTCCTGGAGCATGCAGAAGATGCGTGGGCTGCGGTGAGCGGAGGTGACCGAGGTGTTGCTGTGAATGCAGCTGCGCTGTGCCGGGCTGTCTGTGCAAATCCCCACGTGTCGGGAGGGAGAAGCCCCACGGTGTTTGGCGGACGGCGAGCCAGCAGTGAAGAGGCTGCACAGTGCCGTGTGAAGAGTTACGTAAGCTCTGAATAATAACAGAGCTGTTAAATATGACTTCTCAGGGTTGAACACCAAAAAAAAAAAAAAAAAAAAAAGGAAAAAAAAAAAAAAAAGCAATCATCCTGGCAGGCGCACCAGGAGCTGGGAGGGAAGCAAAGAGCTGTGAAGGAAGGATCTGGGTGACCAGAGCTCTGCATTCCTGCCTGCGGTCAGGAGCAGAGCTGGGCTGGGAATCTGTGCGCTGCCTTTCCCCAGGAGCCAGAGCTGATGTCAGGCCTCTGGTCTGTCTCCACTCTGCTTTGCTTTGCCACCAATGTGCTGTTGGGAAAGGGAGCTCAGGACTGGTCCCATCCTGCCTTCGAAGGGGTGAGAGGTGAATGATGCTGTGCAAGGCACCAAAGCTGTGGTAAGCGTGGAAAAGAGGCAGGGGGAGAGGAAACCGCTGCCAAGGGGACTTGTCCTCCTCCAGAGGACACAGCGAGCAGTTTTCCCTCAAATCCACAACACATAAAAGCACAGCTCCTCCCCAAGGAGAGCCTGCTAAAACCCCCAGGGGAAGGCAACTTTCGCAGAACCCAACCTTCCCTTCAGCTCGTGTAGGGCAGGCTGCACTGCAGGAGGCATCGCCGAGGCTCCCTCCAACTCAGAGCCCAGTGCTCAAGGGGAAAACTCCACTGTTTCCTCGCAGATGCGGCCAAATGCCCGCTTTAGTGAGTTAACCAGTGCCAAGGGATTGCCACTGGATCGCATTCACAGCAGCGTCTCTAGATGGGTTTGGTTTGGGCCAAATCGTGCTCTCCCTGACTGTTCCTGGCTGGGCACAGGGAGGTTTTGCTGGGCAGGGACTGTGCTGAGGAGCACTTTGTGTGTCGGGCTCCCTTGTGGAGCTTGAAGGGATGAGTTTGATCGCCTGGATATGGGCTGGGTGATGCCAGCCAGCAACAGTGCCGCAGAACAGCTCCTGGACACGTTTAATTTACCAGGACAAAGAGACAGCCTGGCTGGACGAGCTGTAGAGCTGGGCTGGCGAAGGGCTGGGTGCCAGCAGTGGGAATGGCGCCTGCCGCATGGAGCAAGGTGTGCTCGGAGCCAGGGGGCTCGCGGGAGGGCAGCGCATGCTCCTTGGGCACAGGTGGGCAGCTGACGGTCACGGGGAGGGTTTGTGCAAGAGGATTTACAAAGGGGGAAGGCTCTTGTCACGCAGTTGTGTCCCCTGAGGACACACACCCAACATGTCCTTGCTGTGCCGGATGGGAGCACGCAGCATGGTGCTGAGCTCAGCTCCAGTCCCAGCACATCGTGGCGATGCTCGGAGGGCGCCGTTGTCTCCGAGCCACACGGGGACAAGGAGGGGACTGATCCGGTCCAGAGACAGCCCCTGGGCTGAGTGCTGCTGGCTCCAGGGCATGGTTCTGGTGCTTGGCTGTTTCCCTGCAATGGGCTGAAACCATGTGTGCTCCTCCCCGATGCCGGGAAGAGGATGGTGCCTTTGCAGCTGTTTGTTCTTGGGAACTGACAGTCCCAGGAAAGCTGCCAAATCTCCAGCTGATGGATGAGCCCCTCTCAGAGCCTGAAAACCTTTCAGCCAAACAGAGCGGAGCTCTTTCGGGAGCTGCGTGTGGGGATAACTCAGAGTGAGGGGACAGAACCGAGAATGGGAGCGCTACAAAGGGTGGTGACAAAAATGCCTTTCCCCATCGTGGAAGTCCCCAGAACTCTGCTGGGAAGAGAGGATGAGGAAACTGGGATCGGTGACCTGAGGCCAGGAGGATGTGAGAGGCATTAGGACATGGTGATGATGCGAGCTTCTGGGATGATGAGAAAACAATGTGTCTTAGGAACAGGGGATTTCCAGAGACACTGAAATGAGCAAATTTGGAACGAAGAGAATTAAATGATTTCTGTCACAGCTGCGGAGCTGGGAAGCTGCTGGCCACAGCGTGCCGTTAGCCTAAGGTGTCTTGGGAGCTCCAGCACGCCCTTCCCAGCTGAAAGTTGCCTTCAAGGGAAGTCAGAGCACCCCAGGCTCTCTGTGGGTTGACTTTTTGTGGATGCCGTGCTTACACAGAGAGCAACATGAAATTGTGAAATCGGATTGCGAAGTTGCTGGCCAAGATTCCCAAACGCAGGCAGCCGACCTCTGCTTTGTGCTGCTCGCACGTGGACCTCCCGTGGCCCTTGGGGATGTTTCCTGAGCATCAGCAGGGAAAGCAGCCTGGCCTCTCAATTCGGCTGATGCTCAGCCTGATTCAGAGCATGACCAAGGCCCAGTTCCTGGTGATCCTAGGTCCTTCGGTGACTGCCTTCACCTTGTCCATCTCATTTACACCCGAGGCCAAGGTATCTGCTGAGGGAAGCGGCTTTTCCCTAGGCATCTTTCACTCCGAACACCAGAGCTGGATGCATCTCAGGTCAGCCCCCTTATCTTGCCTGTACTCAGAGGATGGCAGCAGTGTGTAAATCGGTTTGTCCTTCTCTGTGACAGGCATGGGCTTCTGCCTGATCCCTCCTCTTCTGGTCTCGTGGGAAGCTCAGGGAGGACCACTTATCACCATTTCTTGTGTCTTTTCTTGCCAGGCTGCTGGCCCCAGAACCTATTGGTGGCACCACAAGGGACAGCCTCCACCAAAGGCTGGAAGGGACACGCGTAAAGCCAAGTGGAGATAAACTCATCTGAAAAGGAACCTTTTCTGCTCACGTTCTGATGTTTGTGCATGTCCGCAGCACCCTGCACGCCCTGGCTGGAGGCACTCGAGCACTGATGAGCTCCTTCCCGAGAACCATTTCCAGCTCCTGGCTCGGGGCCACCAATAACAGCCTTCTGCATCCGGGAATTGCTCCTGGCTGTCGGTCCTCCCACGGGCAGGGAACCGTCGCTGTCCAGCACCGTGCATATCCAGAGATGGGAGGTACAGCCTGCACGAGCCGGTAAAAACATGCCAGGGTGTCCAGCACAAGGCACGGGGGCTCGTCCAAGGCTGCTGGGCTGCACGGTGCTGCAGATGAAGGAGAAGGGTCATTTTCAAAGCTCCAGGCACCGACGTGAAATATTTTGGTGTCTGTGGGGTGTATCCTGCTGCCAGGTGGTGGAAATGGGCAAGCCGTGGTGTGCCTGTGTATAGGATGAGGGACCCTGGCAGAGCCCAAACCTCTCGGTGCAGTCGGTGCTTTTGGGCCAAGGGAAGGGGCTGCCAAATCGTGCTCCTCTGCAGGGAGGGGCGCAGCGTCCTGCAGATGTTTGGCCCTGGGCTGGATCTGCCCGTGCTCCGCAGGCCATCGCAAGCTGCTTAGTTGGGCCGATGCTCCCTTCCTTGCTCTGCTACATAGCGCCTGGAGCAGCTCTGGGAAATTAAAGCCTTATCTTTTGGTGGCAAGTCCTGGCTGAATGTACTCATTTCCATCCTCCTGCGATGATTCTGGACTCAGGAGATGTTCCTGCAGGGGAGCCGGGGGCGATTCCCTCCAGGATCTCACGGAGGAGACCCGTGGGTCTGCTCGGAGCCCCCGTGGAGCCAGCGTGAAGTCGCTCGGGTGGCCGTGGCCAGGCTGATGTCTGCTTGCTCTGCTCCCGGAGAGCAGCAGCCAGGGAACAGCAGGGGAGGGGGCCGAGCAAGCTGTTGCTCGACGTGAGTACAGGGGCCAGAAGCGGAGCAGGCAGGCAGGGGGTGGCTGGAACAGGCGGACGGAAGCCAGAGAGCGGCGCTGGGTGGTGGGTGGGCTGGCAGGGACCCAGGGCTCGGGGAGCCTCCGTGCTGGGGCTTCACCCAGGCTCAATGCATCCCCAGGGAGCAAATCGCGCCCCGCTTGCCTGGGCTGCGCTTGTGTGCAGCCCGGGTGCTCTTGGGGATTATAATTGTGCTAATGAAATGGCCAGAAAGAGCAAGAAATGCGTCTGTTCCCTGTCATTTGTGCCCTGGTGGCCTCGGAGCTGGTGTCTGCGGAGGCAGGATGTGAGGAGGGCTGCATGGCTGAGCCAGCTGGGGAGCGGGGATGGGACAGGGCTAACACCCCGAGAGGTCCCTTGGCTGGGGACATATGGCCCGTGTGGGATCAGGGCCATGTCCCTTCCAGAGAGGAGCCTGACTCACGCAAGCAGCCGGCTCTGCTGCCAATCTGGTCAGCAAACACGTGTAGGTGTGCACGTGCTGCAGCCCAGCAGGGCCAGCACAGGGCCCTGAGCACAGCCCGGCTCCTGCATGCCCCTGGCCAGGGCTGGGGGGCAGCTCGTGGGGCTGCCCCTGCTCCCGGGCAGCTTCTCTCAGCTTCCAAGCAATCCCCAAACCTCTCCACGTGTTCCTGCCTCCCTGCACTGTGCTGAGACGTGGGGCATCGACCTCCTTCGGGGATGAAGGCACGAGGGGACCCTGCTCTCGCCCTGCTGTGGTAGCTGGGGGATGGATCCAGCTCCTGCGTGCAGACACCAAGGGGTTGACGTGCACAGCGAAGGGTCTGCAGGAGACCCAAGCTCCCCCTGCATGCGCTGGGGCTGGAGAGGGAACCTCTCAGAGGAGGCTGCTCAGGTTTGGGCACCTTCCTGTGGACATCTAAGGGGTGTCCACAACCCTGGAGTTGAGCAGGAGAAGCAGGCGTGGGAGCAGACACGGGTTTTGCCTTGCAAGGTACGAAAGCAAAGTGATCGTAGGGACAAGGACGGGGTGGCAGCAAGGAGCCAGGCTCGTGGGGACATAAAACTTCCTCCTGCTCCCCAGCAGGACTCCAAATCCCCTCAGTCCCCGGGGCTGGTGGGCCATGGACCACGGCCTGGGTACCTCTGCCCTAGTGTTTCTGGTCCTTGTTTACGCGCTTCCGTACTTAACGAATAGTTCTGCAGCTAATTACTGATGGCACTATTTATAGCAGCCTAGCCCTCCCTAATAGGTCTGCTTGCTGCTCCCTGCCGGCGCACTGCTTTGATATAAATAGAGAGCCAGGGAGGTTGGAAAGCTGGAAGATGGGAATGTGCAATGGGAAATACGGGGGAAGGGGGTCCCGGGCACGAGCCCCCGTGCCCTGCTGCCCTCCGCTTTGCTGCAGCATCTTGTGCAGCCTCACCCACGCCTGCTACAGGAACAGGAGCGGTGCTGGGAGGCTGTGCCTCACCACTGGACTAAATCCCTGCAGATATGATCCGCTCGGGGGCCCCAGCCTGGCCAGGAGAGGAGCCTGGACCGTCGGCGGCAGCACAAGCAAGGGATGTGCGTGGGGAAGAGACCCGAGAGGGATGGAGGGGAGTGTGGGTGGGATGCAGAAGGTGTGAGCTGAGCCCCACGCGTTGCTGCACGCCTGGGTGATCCCAGCCCCGAGGGAGCTCTGGAGCAGCGTGGACTGAGGCTGAGGATGGGGACAAGGGCGAGTGTTCCTGCAGCCGCTCTACACTGCTCTGGAGCTTAAAGCAGCAGCGTTTCCTCGCATGGCCTCTGCTTGGCCAGCGCCTGGCTCCCAGCCCCTGCGCATCCCATTTGATTGCAGACTGGAACCCAGGGCCGTGCTCCAGCTTTGGTTTCCCAAGATCTCTTGGTTTTGTAAACAACCCGAAGGAAATGCTTGACTTAACATGGGGGGTTAGGTGAGGACGCTTGGGATGTTACCAGCCTGCGTGGAGTCAGATCGCAGCTGGACAAATTAATGGATGGAACATGCATCAAGGGCCATTAAACCTGAAGATACCACCTTGGGCTTGGGAAATCCCCAAGCCACAGGTCCATGGGGGATGGGAAAGCAGGCCAGGGAGCTTACCCTGCTCTTCCACCCTCCCTCTGCTTCCTGCTGTTAAAAATGGGGATAGATGGACCAGAAATGGCTGTTTTTAAGTGGGTTGAAAGAGACATTGTTGCAGAGTTTTGTCTCTGCAGGAGCCCCGTTGTGGGCTGTTTCTTCCACCATTGCTGCAAATCCCCTTGACCCCCATCCGATTAAAACAGGAACGAACCCAAGTGCCATGTGGAAGGGTGCATTACCCCAGCCTGTCTGGGCACAGGGATCTGCATTCCCAAACCGCCTCTGACACGGGGTGCACGTCTCACCAGGCTGCAGTGGGTTCCCAAAGAGTTCGTCTCCATTCCCCTGGCTGCTGCAAGCTGACCCCCGTGCACAGCACCAGCACCCTTACACCCCACTCTGCTGGGTGTGGGCAACCCAAATTACCGGCCCTGTCTGCAAATGGGAAAGGGTAGGGTGACTCAAGTGATGTACTTTCAGCTATTCCAGCATGTTCCTCATTGCCACACTTAAAGAGCTGGAATAGCAGATTTGTTTCATCCCTGAAGGAGAGGCTTGTGTCTGAAGTTGTCCCTGCGGATGGGGAGCATATGATGCTCTATCAGTAATGACAATGACGTGTTCCCATAGCAAACTGCAAACTTCGCTGTTCCACGGAACTGTCTGCAGGAGAAGGAGCTACAGAGCAGTTCGGGGGGCTGGCTCATTAGTGGCAGAAGATTAAATGGTGAATGTACTCGGAGCATTTGGTGCTGCTTCCTGAACGACAGACACATCACTAGCGTAAGCTGGGTGGGCTCGCAGCGCCGCCAGCCCCGGCTGAGCCCCATGCACAGAGCAGGAGCAGCACAGGGATGAAGCTTGCTGTGGATTAGAAGGCACAGGATGGCATCAGGAGGTGCCCTGCATGGGAGGAGAGCCCTGGAAATGCTCCTCACCCAGGCAGCTCGCTGCTGCCTTCGTTAGCTACAGGTTAACCAGGTTTGCTCAGGTCGCAGTTTCCAGCTTGCCCTGAGTGCGCAGGCAGAGGCTTTCTGAACGATGCTGCCACGAGTCAAGAAGCTGAAAGATGAGTGCTGCTGGTCTGGGGGCAGCCAGGGCTGGCCATCCGTCTGTCCAAATGATGACAACAAGTGTCTCTCCACCACTAAACTGGCAGAGCTTTTGGAATTGACTCTAGGGCTTTTCTGTTCATGTTGCTGAAGATTGGGCTGGGCAGAGCCTGGGGAAAGGCACCGCTCTTCACGCTGCTCTGGGCTCCCAGCACAGGCTCTGCACCCACCAGATCCTTCAGGAGCCCTGCCGGTGCCACCCACCTGCCTCCGATTATCCTGCATGCCTCTCGGGTCCCATATCCCCTGTGCCAAACTTCTAAAAGCTCTGCAAAGATAGGGTGATGCTCGCAGGCTGCCCATTCCCCCCTCTTTTACCTCCAGACTCTAGGCATCCCCCATGGTCAGGGGCTGCTTGGCAACAAACCGTGCAGCCTCTTAGGGGCTGGGGTGGCCACGCAGCTGGTTCTGATTGCAGGGAGAATGGCTCAGCGGGCTGAAAGAGCTGCAGGAAGCCCTTTGGGTAGGCAGCTTTCCCCCCCTGCACCCGTGGGAGCTGTGTTTAAGCTCCAGCCCTTGCCCAAAGGGGGGCTGGAAGTGAGCAGGAAAGCAGAGGAGAGGGAAATCGGGTTGGAGTGAGTGTGGCAGGGAGTGGGGTGCATTCCCCCCCCTTTTCTGGTGCTCCTCTTGGTGAAGAGGGATGCTGCAGCAGGTAGCTGGGAGCTCACAGCATCCCTCCCTTCCCCTGGCTGCTGCCCAGTCCCTGCTCCTCCATCATCTCTGATTCCCCTGCCTGGCTGCAGGCGATCTGCAGTATTTCTGCTGGATGCGTGCAGGGCCGGAGGCTGGGCTCGTGCCAGCAGCCTCGCCCTGCTCAGACCAGGCAGCATCGAGGCTCTGCACCGTCATTTCAGCCAGGGCCTTGCGTGGCTGTGACTCAGTTGGCAGCGGAGCCGCAGCGGTGCCGGGCAAAGCTGGAGGGATGAGGGTGACCGCAGCTCTGCTGGCTCGGGGAGCGGTGCCAGGGTGGGATGGGTTTGCAGGAGCCCCCCGGAGAGCTCTGCAATTTGTCCTGCGGTGATAAAGTGAGGCGCCTTGGCTTCGTGTCCAGCACGGGTGGAGGATAACGCCTGGCTTTGTGCAGCTTCTCTTGGCCTGACATCTCGCCGCTCTCTGCAGTGCTCGCAGTGCGGCTGCAGGAAGGGGGAGAACAGCACCAGGCTGCCCCAGGGCAGCAGGTATCAGCCTCTACACCCTCATCTCCTGGGATAAGCAGGGATCTAGGGCTCCTGCTAGGGCCTGCTCAGTGCCCCCCACACCTCAGGCTTCCAGCGTAGCTCTGAGTGGTGTTTCTTACCAGTGGGATCTCATTTTGGGGTGAGAAAGGCTGGAATGAGCTCACCCTCCTCCTCCATCCTCTTGTTGAGCAATGCTTCAAGTACCGCTTTGCTTTTGCACAGCTGCACGGGGAACAGCTCAGGGCAGAGCCTTGTCCTGGCTCCAGGCTCCTGCCCACGCTGTCCTGGTTAGATTTTCTGGAATCAGCTCTGGAATCTCAGAAATAGCTCTGGATTCAAGTCCCAGCTTGGTTTGGGAACAAGCCTTGGGTTCCCCCTGACTTCATGCCCTGCCCTGTCTCCATCCAGCCCTGCCTGAATTCGCCCATAGTAGGAGGGTAGGAGGGATGATGATGGAGCCTCCAGGGACAGAAGGGGAGAGGTGGGGACAGCGGTGGAGAAGCAGCGGCGCACGGGACAGGGCCATGGTGGCACCCAGAGGTGGCAGCCCCGCTGCCACCCAGCACCGGCCTCCTCGGACGGGAAACGGAGCAGGTTTGCATGATGAGCATTATCAAATCATCCCAGCCTAAAATTAGCCCTTAATGCAGGAAGGGGAAGGGCCTTGCAACGTGGAGCTGAATCAATAAGAGCACTCCTCCGTCTCCCCGTACCTCCCCGCGGCTGTCCCCAGCAGCAGGAGTGACACACCATGCCCGCGCTCCCCTTTGCCTAAGCGATGTCGGTATTTGGCCGCTGATGTTGAAGCTGAAATCAATACATCTCAGGATTTATGGTCTGTCATATGCCAGAGAAAAGAATGCCATTCCTCTGTCCAGAGACAGACGGAATGACTCGATGGCGAAGGAGAGCGGAGAAAATGTACTGCTGGGCACTGCTGGCACAGAGCAGCAGCGAGCAGAGCGATGAAGCTCTTAGCGGTGTCTGATGGCCCAGGATATATCTCTGTCCTTCAGCAAAATGCCCAGTCTTGGGTGTTTTGGTGTTTTTTTTTTCCCTCAGGAGAAGAAGGAGCAGGCGAAAGTCCACCACATTTCCCAGCACATGTACAGCAGCACCCCCCAATATTCATAACAGGGTCACAGACACGCAGGGTAAGTGCTTCTTAACCTAGGACCCAGCTCCTTTTTGAAGGATGCACCCATGGGAGGCTCTAGGAGGAAGGTTTAAGGAGAGGAGGCCAGCCTGTGCTTGACACCAAAACCCCTTGAAACCCCTTGGCCAGCTTCGCCTTCAGCAGCGGGGTCTTGCTGTGGCTCCTGGGCCCCTGCCTTGCAGAGGGAGCTCCGGGCGCTGCAGGAATAATCTGTCTCCCTCCTTCACTCTCAGCTGGCCTGGCATTGCTCGGCGCGTTCGTGAATCCTCATCAAAGATTTATGACCCTCTTTAGAAGTGCTCTCCTTAAGCAACTCCTATTAACAGAAGAGGTAAAGCCCTTCAAGGAGTGGCTGCTTTCTCCTATAACCAGGAGAGGAATTATTGCTGGAACCTGCGGAGGAAAGGGTTTTATGAGCAGTCCGGTGGCTGTCTGAGACTACCACCAGCTTTGCCCTCTGCCAGCACCAGGTCTTCAGGGCAGGGGAGTCATGCCAGAGCCTTGCACTGCAGGAGGCAGCTGAAAAAAACCTTGAATGGTGCTTAATAAATAGAGGATGCTGGTCGGGAGGAGCTCCTGGTCCAAAATCAGCAACTCAGCCCCAGCTGAGTCCCTCTTCGGTGGGGTTATCAGGGCCGGGAGGTGCAATTCCTCCCCAGGACTGAGTCTGGAGCCAGCAAAGGGATCGGAGGCTGGAGGAGCACCAGGCCTGCTCCACGGTGCCCTCACCTGCCCTGCAGCCACCAGTAACGGCCCGAGGTTTGCTGTTTGGGATGAAAGGCGGTGTGTGCCGAAGGGGGTTCTCACCTCAGGCCTGCTCGGTTTCCTCCCTGCAGCAGGTTCGTGGGACTGGACCCCAGCCAGGATGCCCTGCAGGCGGACACGAGGCTCCCTGCTCTCCCTTATTGAGGCAGGAGAGGCTGGGTCTGGGTCAATGCCGGGGGCTGGCGAGCTGCCTGGGGACCCTCTGCTGTGCCTGGGAACGTGCCATGTCCGTCCCCATCTGCATGTGCCCTGCGCAAGCACCTCTGATTTAGTCCCTTCCAATTAATTCCTGTACCAGGCGTGTGTAAGTGCGCGGTCTGTGCTATTTAAATGGTGGGAAGACGGAAAGTCTCTTTGAATATTTACATTAGAGACGATGAAATTTAATCAGCAATATTAACAAGTGAGGAACCCTGCTGAGATTGCCAGTGAATAAAAAGGTTTTGACAGAGAGAACGAATAACCTGACAGTAGCTGCGAGAGAACCTGGAGTAAAATCGCTTCAAAGGCAGTTAGTCCAAAGGGATGTGGCAGAGAGCTTTCCTTTTACAGCTCCCTTCAACTAAAGAGCCCTGGGACTAGCGGTGGCTGTTTTCACCATCCTGCCTCCCCAGGAGGAAGCGTGTGTGTGTGGAGATATGCGCTGAGTGCTGGGGGTGTGGAGAACCCACCCCCGGGATGCTTGTGGGTCTTGCTGGGTGTCGTGCTTGGGCCCCAGCATCACAAGGGTTGGGATGTTCAGGGCTGTGCCGTGTGTCACCGCTGCTTGCTGCTGTGTCTGCCCATCTCTGAATGCTCTGAGTGCTTTGGGCGTGCACGGGGGATTGGTACGTGCAGTTTTCCATGAGCCACGTAGAGGATGGAGAACGTGCATGGCTCGAGTGTTGTGCAGCTGGGCGTTATACGTAGGATTTTTTGCTGTGAGTTTAGCAGTCACTGTCATAAAGGCTGGCCAAATTCTGGGGAAAAGGAGAGCGGGGAGCAGCAGAGGAGGGAGGAATGCTGCTGAACACCCCCTGCAGCTGGTGGCATGGAGGGGTTGTGTTGCCTGTGGGCCTTTGGCTGCTGTTGGCTTTGAGATGGAGAACCATGGGGGGGTGTTGCCTTCTGCCATGTATTTGCCATGGTGAAAAAGTGGATGAATGTGTGGCCACCTATGTGAGTGACAGGGAGACGTGGCAAACATCAGTGGGCTGGTGGTGTCCATCACAGCCATGGTTTCAACCCAGCACACGTGTGAGCTGTGCCCCCAGGTCAATGTGGAGCTACCTTTCCTAGGTGCTTTCCAAGGCTGTCTGCAGGAAGCACTCAAGGCTACAAGCCGGTTGATGAAGGCTGGCATGCTGGAGATGCAGACATCTCCCAGCTCATCCCGGAGCTGCCTCCTGGATGGAAGATCCCCCTGTGTGCAATTACTAGGACAGGTCCCAAATAGCCCCTGACATCTCCATTTAGTCAGGGAATTGCATCCCGTGCAGTGGTGCATCCTTGGTCCTGAGACCAAGCAGAAATCATCATCTCAGGTCACTTTTCTGGCAGGATACAACCCAAGCCCAGGTGTCTCCTCGACACAGTGACAGGTATGGGGAAGAATTGCCCCCCTTCAGTGATGCTCAGCCCATTCTCCACATCTCCATAAAATGTTTCTGCCTCAGCAGAAGAGCACGTTTGCCAGAATTTTCACAGCATTAACACCACGATGATTATGTTTTTACCCTTGTGCAGGATATGCACTCGCTCTGTGTCAGGAGCTGGATCTCAGAGTATCTGAGCAGCCACAGCATAACCCAGGAATGTGAAATTGGCTTCTTCTCCAAGAAGTGAACCATAAGCTTCACCTTTACCCTGGAGAGGCTCATTAACAAATATGTAAAAGAACAAAAATTGGGCAGAATGCTTGTCTGCATCATAGACTTTTAAATAGCCTTTAACTCAATCTACTACTCAGAGCTGAACATTAAATGGCTACAAATGGAACTGGTGGGAAAACACGACCTCATTAAATCCGTGCACCATCCATCTCGGGCTGGATGAAAACAAACCGCATGCAGATAGGACTTCAAGAAAAAAAAAAAAAGAAAGAAGGAATAACAGAGAGATGCAGTCTCAGCCCAGCAAAGGTCATCATCTCCGGTACATCAATTACTCCCCATCCCTACTGGAGCAGCCTGACTCAACCACATGGGATTCTTGGGTCAGCCTGGAAAAAACAAAAATGATGATATTTTAGAAAGAGCCCCAAACCAACCAAAACAGTAAATTTTTTATTACAGAGGCAGAGAGATTAAACATATCCTAAATTATACATACATGGGGCTCATTACGAACACATCAGGGAGCTTTGGGCTGGCTATAAAAACATTACAAGGGAAAGCTTTGCAAGTTTGTATGCAGTAAAGAAACCACTGGGTAGATAAAAATCCCAGTAAAACTGTTGCTAAAACTACTCAAAGGTAGGACTCTGCTTTTCCTATTTGGGACTGAGGGCTAACAGCCAACTTTAGCAGCAGCCAGACTGACTGAGCGAAAACCCCAGAGAAACGTTCCTGCCCCAGCCCCTGAGAAGTCCCCCTCCAGGCTCAGTGATGAAAACCACGGGAAGAAAAAGCATGGGAGTTCACGTCCTCCATCCCTCCTCCTGTCAAATTCAGCCAGCAAAGCAAACAGCCCTGCATAAAGAGATGGAAGATCTCTGATACACTAAATGCAGATAAACAGGGCGCTGGCAGAAGCAGACTCGCGGTGCCGCGACACCGAGCTGTCTCAGCTAGCTGCCTGGATCGGGCCAGCAGGCACTGAGTCACCGCGACTTGCAGAGCTGAAGCAGATCACCACGTACACGATTAGATCAGATTTAACACGAAGATGCATCTTTCTTACTCTCTTTTTCTGTAATCTGCTGCAATTTCATGTCTGGGCGCTCCCGTAGCAAGAGGTGAATTCCTCCAGGCAGCCATTACTTGTTGCATCCCAAGCAGTGCACGTAATTTGTGCCTGGATATAACCGAGGAGGGGGAATGCAGGTGAGACAATCAGACCCTAGGAAGGGCTGAAGGTACTGAAAGCCTGATAAAGGCATCAGTAAGCAAATCCTGAACAGCAGAGAGCTGTTTTCAGCAGCCGTAGAGGGAATCTCTGCAGAAAGAAATAATTACCAGCTCTGGGCCAGGAGGATGGAGGTAGGAGAGCTTCGTGGCATGGAGCAGCCTCCTGCCGAGCCAGCGAGGATGCTGCAGAGGTTCACCCGCAAACCTTTGCTGGGCGAAGGTCATAAGTGCTTCGACACTGGCTTGTGTGGTTGGCTGCTTTTATTTTGGCAGTGCCGTGCCAGTAACTAAGCCAAATAAAGTGCATCTCTGTGCTCTTGTGTTACCGTTACAGGAAGAAGTTTCTTAATGACTCATTCCCATTTTATTCCTCTGACTGCTCGCAAAAAAAAATACAGCAAATACGTGCAGAGAGGTGAAGGCTCTTGCATTTTGCATTGGAGGCGGGATTCATCTCGCTAAGTGTAGACAACTTAAATGTAGCTGCCTTAAATTTCCTTCAGAATCCAGGGAGCTCTGCAGAGACGTTCAGTTTGCGGGTGAGGAAACCTATAATCACCCGCCCAGCTGAGGATGTCGCCGTGTGCGCCGGGTGTCTGAACACCCTCACGCAGTCAATGGAGACGTTGTCAATGCAGCTGCTGGAAAGTGATTCAGCCCAGCAAGCATCTGCTTTAGCCTGGCCTGGTTTCCATCCACTGGTCAAGATTCAGGGATGAGAGTTTCATTACTCGAGGCATTTGGAGCCATTTGAAATAATCCAGGTGTCCAAGACATCCTTCCAGGAGACCTTCTGGACAAGCTGCCTTCTCATGCACCCTTGGCCCTGCCTCAGCCGTGCAGATCCCTAAGTGGAAGGTTTTGATCTGCAGCAGATCCCCACCCCTTGTTGGTATTGAAAAAAGCTCTTAGGATGGATTTATTCATGGTGATGGTGATGCCTGGGGCTCAGCTGCTCGTGCTGAGGCTTTTGGTGCTGAGATGCTCTGGCTTCCAGTGATTGCAGCACAGTGCATCTCCCACAGTACATCAGCACTTTGAGCAAAAGCCCAACTGGGCTTTTAATATCCTCAGGGGATATTTATGCCTGGCCCCGGCACTGTGTGTCCTGCCAAAATCTCGACCAGCAGAGCAATAACCACAGCAACTCCTGCCTCATTAGCTTCTATCTGGTTCTGTGGGGTCCACCAGAAACTGCGTTTGGAGCATGTAGACTCGTGGTGCTGTAACAGCATCTGCGGCCAGTTTGCCCAAAATGAAAAAAAAAAAAAAAAAAAAAAAGGAAGAAAAACTACTTCAAAATTCATGCTCCAAGCTGGTGGAGCATGCTGCACCCTGGGACACCCGAGCTTGAAATACTGTGAATGATAAGGGCTGGTTCCTCTTGGTCAATGAGCACTGCCACCACGCTGCTTTCCCATCCAGAAAGTTTCTTTCTTCTTTTCTCTCTTCTCAGTGATTTCACTTGCCACTTGCCAGAGGCAGGATTAGTGTAAGCTGCATGTTGCCCTCATCCGCAGGGCCGGTAACTCTCCTCTTAAACCCCAGCGCTAATGAAGCACTAATTCCTCCTCACATGACTCACTTTTTGGATGCTGCTTCTTTTCTTTTCCGAAGCTGCTTTCTAAAGGACTTGGCCGAGTGCAAAAATTCCCCCGAACCTGCCGTCTGACCCCATTCAGCTCGCAGACAGGAGCGGACGCGGGGCTGACGTGAGTGGGCATTGCCCAGGGTGTGCGCTGGTTGCCATGCCCTCGGCGCGGTGCCTGGCCCCCAGCTTCACCACGTTAGCAATCCGGGTCAGTTGTAAAGCGAATGCTGATTCTGCCGCCCTATAAAACATCTGAGCATCTGCACGGGCATGTGCCTGGGAGCGATCTTGCTGCACAGCACATCCCGTGCTCCGTGCCTTTTTTCTCTGATGTGTTAAACGTCGTCCTGTGGAGCCTTCGGCTGCAGACACCGCTCGGCTGCTCCCCTCCCTGCTTTCCATCAGGTCTTGCGAGAGCACCAAGAACAGATGCCAAGGTGCACACTATTAGCAGGGGATCATGCATGGACAGCCGAGGTTTTTGACTCTTTGGGACTCTTTCTGAGATCAAGCACTTTGTGACAGGCAGTTTTGTGGTGTACCGACCCGTACATGGGTATGGATGCCCTGCCATGAGCTCCTGCTCTCATGGTGCAGCAGCAGGAGGGGTCGGAGGTGCTTGCACTGGCCTCTGTAGGCTCTGGCTTTCACTGCAAACCTTCTTCCTGCACAGGCTTCTTCCCAGCCTGACTTGTCACTAATGCATCATAAATTATGCCCGGGGCTTTAGAAGACATTTTCCATAGGGAGCATTTCTGTCCCTGGGAGCTTAGCCTGGCTGGCCAAACCAGGCTGTTTGGCCTCAAAAATGTATCGGGGCTGCCCGGGATCTCTTTGATTTTGTCGCCTTTGGAAGCCTCTGCTGAGCGTGACAAGCTGACACCTGACAGCTCTGTGAAGCGAGCATCTGTCTGGAGGAATTAGGAGAGATTACTTTTTTATTATTATTTATTTCTACCAGAAATAACAGGAATATGAGCGCTGGCACAGCCTCGCTCACACATGGAAACAGTTAACCTGGCAATCCCGGCGGAGGCAAGCCAGGCATTGTAATAGGTATTCCTGTTCTGCATTTAAAAAGCAGCAGGAAGATGTTTCTCGATAACGGAGATAATGGAATACTTTCTCCTCCTCGATACGGAAGGAAGATGTGAAGTGGCGATTGCTGAAGATGAACTCCTCCAAGGCCCCAGCCGGGACAGCTTAAACCCAGCGCCAGTGAGAGCCTCGGCTGGGGACTTCTCCCAACAATTAACGCTGAATGGCTTTAAAGACGTGTCCCAGGCCATCTGCATTCCCGCACACCTCCAGTCCTCGCCTGCCTCGCGCTCGTCAGCCGTTAGCAGTCTCTCTGGTGTATAGATGTGATTACATTTCTGTAACTAATTTGGCAGTATGTGTTCAAACTCTCAGCCGGCTGCAGCGCCGGGAGCGCGCGGTCCCGCGGTCACGTAGCAGCAGATGGCACCGATTCGCGGTGACACGGGGACCCCCCGCTCTGGTTTCAGCCCCAGGCAGCCTGAGCAGTTTTCCTTCTGGATGGTGGCACGGGGCCAGGCGTCCAGATGAGCAGAGGGTGCGAGGTTCACATCCCTGCTGACACCAGCCTTCGCCCCGTTCCACACTGCTGCTGGGGAGAGATGCCGAGTCTCACCCAGGGATGCAGCAGGCAAAGGGCAGAAAAAGCCCCCGTGAGACACGAGAGGATGCAGAGGGATCCTCGTGACTTTGTCCGGCCTCTTTTTACTGGATCTGTTCCTCAGTGGCCTCTGCCTAGCGCTGCCCAAACAACACGGTAGAGCTGGGTCCTCGCAGGAATATTGGGTGCCCACGGGTGTTTCTTTGGTGTGGGCATCAGCACACAGGATGAGATTTTTAATTGGAAATGAGTCTGGCAGGAGCCCCACAGGCTGCACCACGCACGGGGCAAGCTCAACTGGTCCATGAGGATGGGGAAGGAGCTCGGTGTGGGATTGGGACTGAAACTCTGCCTGGTAGAGATGATGCCCTGAGTTTATTCTCACTTGCAGCTCTAGCAGTGCTGCCGGTATACCCGTGTCTGGCCATGCACCTTGCTGGTCTTCATCTTCTGGCTTCTTGGGCTGACCTGGTCTGGTCTGGTGGTCCCTGGGCTGCTGCTGACCCTGGAAACCTGCTCCAGGTCTGCTCTGATCTGCAATCCTCGCCCATGAGGACAAGTCTGGCTGTCCCCCCCATGTGTGGGCGCAGCCTCTGCAGGCAGAACTTGGGGGCAAATCCTTTGTGGGTGGGTGTGAGATGGGTGGGTGGGCACGCAAGCAGTGCGTGGGGGGAGACGGGGGCGCGGAGCCCGCGCGCTTCCCTCCTGCAGCAGGTTTTCCTGGCCGAGCTCTGCACGAATGTCCCTTAGCAACCGAAGCGGTGCCTGAAGCGTGCTCGTGTTCCCGTTTCTCCTCCAGGAGAGGTTTATTTTGTGGAGAGCAGCTCCAGGAACCAGGTGACCACGAAAATCCCTGGTGCGTGTGGGTGAGGTGTGCAGGGCTGGGCACAACCTGGGGGACCTAAAGCATGCGGGGGACTTTGTGGCACAGCAGCTGTGTCGGGGCCAAGGAACATTTGTGCTCGAAAGACCTTGCTCCAGCAGCGTGTCCCATGCCAGCAGCCTCCCAGCAACTTGTCTGTTAGGATTGTTCCTCTACAGGCAACACTCGGTCATCCATCAGCCACGGCTTTTTTCAAGCCCCCGTGGTTCTAGTGCCTGGGGCAGGAGCCTGTTTGCCTAAACGATGTGAATCCTCTGTGTTATGGATGATCTTTGAACTTTCTATGCCTGGGTGCTTAGTAAAATAACATAAAACCAAAAAAAAAAAAAAAAAGAGTCTGCCTAGCTATTTGAGACTAGTGAAACCCCATGATTTGAAAAACACAGAATCCCCCAGCCCCAAAGTATTTTAGAAAATATAAACGGCTTTAGCATTATCATCTCAACCTCTGAGAATACAGTCAGCGCAGCGCAGAAATGAACAATTGCCACGATTCCTTGTGAAGAAATCCCAGGGCTGCTGTACCGTTGTCACCTCTGTGATGCTGCGCGCCGTTAACATCCCCCCGGCAGCGCGAGCAGCGCCGACGCCGCAGCTTCTGCTGTAGCCGGGGGGGAAACAACCTGCAGAAGTCCCCCGGCTTGGCTCCCGGCCCCTCGTGCTTTCAAAGCAGTGCCGAGGTTGGCTTGGGGTCCTCTGAAATTCCCAGAAGAGATTTTCAGCTGCTCCAAGGGAGGAAAAGGCTATGGGTCAGGCTTGTCTGGTGAACCTGCAGGGATTTTAATTCTAAAATTATCCATTTCACTAATTGATGGATGTCCCACTCTTTGTTGAGTGTACAGCAGAGAGCACGCGGGGGCTCGAGAGCCCCCTTTGGCCACTTCCTCACCATTTATTTATCCCAGGGGACTCCCCAGCCACTGAAACCCATGGGGGTTCCTTGGTGCTTGGCTAGAGCTGCCCTGGGGTGCTCAGCCCCTCCGAGATTGTTTGTGTTTTCCACCAAGGTGCCGTTTGGGATGAAATGCATGTCTCTGGACGGGGTTTTCTTTCCCTGGTTTTAGTTTTAGGGGTTGAGGAAATACAGCAAAGAGCTCTCAGGCTCCTCCCCAGGCCATGAGACTGTTGCGTTTTATATACAGTGTTTTTCTGAATCAAATTGTACACTCATCATAAAATGGACCTTGCTGTTTGATGTATGTTGAAAAGTGCCACGTACGTTTATTGTGCCGTATAAATAAAATATAATAATGCTGAGACTCAAGGACTCCCATGGAGTCATTCAGAAGAGAGGCAGAGGGCCAGTGAATGAATTTGGACAAGATTCAGAAAAGGGAAAGAGATTTTATTATTATTTTTTTAAACAGAAAAATGCAAGAAAGAGAGGATTACCTGCTACAGAAACAGGTCCCGAGCTGCCAAAAGACTGGACTAAGCACTACCACCAGATCTTGTGGCTGATGAATGGGAAGACGTATGCAGTGGATGGGATTTTTCTGTTTAAAAATCTTTCTGCATGGCTGGCCCAGGGCTTCTCTTGGAGCTGGAAGTGTGGGTTTTGTTCCGGGGGCCAAGGCTCCCGCAGTCCTCCTGCTGGGACCTGCCCTTTGCTGTGGTTTTTAAGGTTCTGGGAGCCCAGCTCAGCTTGCGAGCTGGCTTCTGTGCTCCTTGTTAACATCTTCATTAACAGCCTGGTGATGGGCTGGAGTGCTCCCCCTGCAAGTCTGCACAGGGTGGAAAACCGAGTGGTTGGGGGAGCAACCCCAGGCACTGCTACGTGCAGGCTCAGTAGGACTTTTCCTGTGTTTAAATACCTGATGGGAAGGAAAATGAGACAGGCTCTTCTCCATGGTACCCAGTGAGAGGCAATGGGCAAAGCCCCAAATCCAGGCAACTCACATTTAAACATAAGAACAAAAGAAATAACATGCAGCTGACTGAGCACTGTGAAGGTTTCGGTGCTACTGTAGGGACTGAAGCAGAAATATCCCGGGTCGGAGACACCAAGAAGGAGGACGGGAGGCAATGAGCAGATGGCAGCTCTGACCCGTGCGTGGGGAGCACACGAAGGCTGGAGGTGAGGAGCTGCGGGCAGCGA
Organism: Somateria mollissima; assembly: GCA_951411735.1. NCBI lineage: Eukaryota > Metazoa > Chordata > Aves > Anseriformes > Anatidae > Somateria > Somateria mollissima. The sequence goes on from OX598330.1 coordinate 741,865, forward strand.
GCCAGGAAGAAGGTGGCCAGCAGCAACACATTTTTGGAATAAAGCTCCCAACAACCCTGCTACGGCAGGGCAAACCGTCGAAGTTGAGCTATTAAGAGCCCGTCTTTCAGTGGAACATGGCACTTTTTTGGGTGCTTGGTGGCCAACAGCAGTGCTGTCTGCTGGGGATTTGCATTTTGGGCACCAGGCTTTTGTGTGCGGGCCCTGGCTGCCCTCTCACTTCACACGAGCCCGTTTCTCCTCCTCAGGCGCAGTAACAGTGAAATCTATGCCGACGGGGCATGTTAATGCAAAACTTCCCTGCCTGTTTGCACCTTTTCTTGGAGAGAATCCAAGGCTGCTGCAAACACAAAGGGATTCATCACTCTCCACCTGTCTGCAGACAGCAAACCAAGAGCAATGTTTGACAGTGAGGAATAATTACCTTGCCAGCTTTGCTTTATCCACATTTCAAATTCAGAAGGGAGATAAAGCCATGGTACCAGTGGCTCAGGCAAGGAGCCCATCAAGAAGAGCATCCAGCACAGCTGGGAGCTCCCTCATCCCCGCAGAGACGCGCGGTGGAGCCCGGCTGGGGGGATGAGAGGTGCTGCAGGTGCCATCTCCCAATGTGTCCTCTACCTGAGTTCCTTCTTCCCCAATCCATTCCTCTCCAGTGGCTGGTTTTGCTTACAAATGCCCCCGTGATGCTTGGGATGCCCGACCAAAGCCTGGCATCTGGAATCCTGCCCAGCCTGAGCAATGGCATCCCAACGTGAAGTCGGTGCCAATTTGTTTCTCTTATCCTTCCCCCCTCCTCTTTAATTAAGCTAGCTGGAACCAGAAGGGCTCCCTGACCCTTATGGGGTTAAATGAGCCAGTCTCCACGGCAACCCGCTTCTGAGCAGGGCTAACATTTCTCCTCCAAACCCTCCGACATCTTTCTTCTCCGATCCCCCTTTCCAGGCACACACTGGGGCCTCCTGTGTGTGGGGCCCGCTGTGTTTTCCTGGGTGGTGGGGGGGGAGGTATCCCATTTAAAACTTTGAGCAGAACCAGTCCAGCTTTTTCCAGGTGTCACAGCAGACCAGTAGGATTCATCTCTGAATGATGTGCCTCGGAGTTTAGATCTGAAAGAGCTCACCCAGAGGAAACATGGGCAAATGCTATGAAATGGGAAAGTGCCACCAGAATCACAGGCACGCGAAGTGCCTGGAGATGCCGAGGCAGCAGGGACAGAGGACGATATACCTGATTAAAGTATAATTAGATTCGAGCCTCATGCTTGTGCAAGAAGTCCCCTTGGTTGGTATCCACCAGCGAAGCCTTTTCTTGCACAAAGAAATCCTTGGGCTTTCTCCCTCTGCGATGTAAAGTCCAGGGCAGATTTTTCTTCTGGTGACCACTCAGTTCAAATGCTGGTGGCTAGTGAGGTTTCCAAGTACTGAGACGGAAGCTCCTTCCTTTATGTTTCCAAAATAAAACAAACAAAAAGCTAAAAAATGTCATATTAGAGGAACAGCTTCCAGGCACCATTGCCTCCCTAGGATTTAGCATAAATATGAAAGAAGGTAATGAAAGGGAAAGGTTGGGAAGTTACTTGACTGTGTGCTCTATTTATGTACCTAGCAAAGAATATGAATGGAGGAATATTTAATATAACAGGCAGAGATGTACTAAGACTCAAGGATGAAAGATTTAAAGCAATTTCAGGCTCAAAATATGATTCAAACATTTAACAAGGAGGGGAATCTATCAGGAGAACATATCCTAAAGGAAGCAATAGATTTGCTATCTTTTTACATCTTTAAATTACATTTGGGAGCAGAGCTCATTTAAGATTCATTTAAGCTATTTTAGATGCCTCCTTTCGGATGACATGACCTGCACCCGTTACCTCCACTGGCTGTAAAGGGAGCTTTGGGTGCCTGGGTGAAATGCAGGTGGCTGTATTTTAAGCATCTATAAACAGTCAATTGACTCCCTCCCTGGGGTCTCTCTCTAAAATAGCTGCTTCAGATGAACCATGATAAACGCCTGATTTAGGAGTGACTGGGGAAGATTTTCTAAGCCTGGATTATGTAGGCAACCCCAGAACAGGGATGAAAACTGTTTGGCTCTAAAATTACAAATTTAGGGGCAAAATGAAGTGTGCACACCCAGCCGCAGCTTCAGCACAGGCACAGACATCTAAATGCTTTCTCCAGGTTGCATTCTGCTTCCCAGGTGAGCCAATCTGCAATGAAATGTGTCAATAGGCTTGAGCAGGTACATCTTGCTTTTCCTATTAAAGAGAATGCCAGAGAGGGCTTTTGCAAGCTGGCTACATGTGAATTGTTTGATGAGCTCTGCTTTCACAATATATTGTGGGAAAATACATGGCAATGCAGAAAACCATTAGCCACAGGCAGAAGGGAGGTGCATGTTTGCTCTTACCTTGCTCTGAGCAGAGATTTGGTGTGACTATCCTCCTTTCTGAGCAGCATGGAGCTGTGCCAGGGCCCCAAGGGCACCGAGCAGCCTTACTGGCCATGACCGACCTCACCTAGGGGTTCCCCAAACCTTCCCCAGTGCCCGTTTTGGGGCTTGGCCTGGGACAGGTCCATCGCCTCCAACCAGTCTTGGCTCTGGGTGGATCCCTGCATCTGCACCCTGGCATCCTCTACGTGGCAGAAGCTTTAAAAAAAAAACTCTCATCTGGCAATGGAATATGTCCAGCAAGTATCTAAATTGCTAAAGACTTCATTCGAAAGAGTGCAAGTCCTGAAAGAACAGAACAACATTGCAAGTTGATAAAGGGATAAATGGGCTTTTATGCTGGGGTGTTGCTGAAAAGTTGTGTATGATGGGGTACATAAAAAGCACGATAGCAGGCTGTGAGGACGTGTGAGGACATTTAAAGTCATTGCTGTGGGGTCAGCAAGGTCAGGAAGGCAATCTCTACATTAGCTCATACCATATTTTGTGCATAAATTGTGGCACGGTGTCTCTGTTCCAGGACATGGTGGCCTTATGTCATTATTTTCCCAGAATAAAGAAGGGGGACTCACTTCCCCATCTAAGCCAGCAGCCATAAGGCTGCTCCTGTTTTATTTAGCCAGGATGGATGAAGCCATCGTGCAAGGTTTAGGGCAGGAAAGGTCCACAATAAATCCGGTCTCATCTGCACCACGTGGGAGAACTCCACAAAGGGTGCATGCTCCGGGGCTCATCTCCGGTGGCAGCACTTGCTGTAGCATGGCAGTCCTTCGACACCCTCCCCGTGTTCTCTTTTTCTTGCTGAAATTGCTGTCTTGCATGATAAAAGTGTTAGTGGGATTTGATGAGCTTGTGTAAGGCGCTTGCCTGGGCATCACCTGATTGAAGAACTGGAGCACCAGCAGCGCTACTGGAAGCCCGGTGAATTGTCAGGTCTCAGTGTAATTATAAGTGAGGAATCATCGTGAGATGAATCTGTTTCTAGTGGAGCATCTCAGGGATATCTCCGGCTCTGAGCTCTCATGCTCCAGCCTTCCTCTCACTGCGGCTCTCCCACATGTGGTTGCAGAAAAAAAAAAAAAAAAAAAGCCTTGTGCCTTTTCCCCACGTCCCACCTTTGTGCCTAAGCACAGGCATGGCCTGGCTCCTGCTCCAACACTTTCCACTTGCATCTTTCACTTGTTTGGGGTCTTTGGTGGTTACCATCCCCGTAACACTGGAGGAGGAGAGCTAGGGAAAGGTAAGGGACCCCTTTTGCTCCCTTTGCTCACCTTTTCTCTTCTTCTGTGCAGGAAAAGGTTGGGACATATCCAATGGGGTGAGAATTTGGGGGGAGATCTTGGGGACAGGAGGGTGTCAGGATGTGGGGTGGCAGCTCCTCGTTTGCAGAAGGGGAGCACGGTCAGAAGTGGGGGCTGGCAAAGAGATGGCAAAAGGAGAGGGGAAGAAGCACGAAGAGCAGGGAGACTGCAGAAGAGACCAGTACAAAAGGGGTCAATGCATCCTCCCAGGAAAGAACTGCCCTCACAGGCTTTTATGGGAGGTTTCAGACCTGGAAAAACCCTTTCCTTATGCTCCTGCTGTTGACGTTACACGGATGAGAATGGGGCTGTTTGCTGGGAATACATCACCACTAAAACATGCCCCAGCCTCCTGGCATCGCCCTTCCCCAGCCCACCTGAGGGGTTCCCATCCTCTGCTGCTGCCCAGGCCCAGCTGTAGTGCTTGGGCAGGTAACCTCTGCCCCGGCTCACGATCCAGGTGGGAGTTTGAAGGAGCACAGGGGCGTGAAAAGAGGTGAAAACGAGCAGAAAAGAGTTGAAGAAATATCAGGAGAAGAAAGTGCTGATGATGGAATGAAGCAAGAAATTGAGATTTGGACACTGCAGCTGCAGAGAGGATGCTGTCGATACAGCTCTGACCCAACTGCTGCAGTCAGAAATCAGCTCGAGAAAAGAAGATGGAGAAGAGCATTGGGGCCAACAAAGGTCAGCATTTCTCAGCTTGGTATTTGCATGTGTTACTTCTGGCTGGAAGTAACGGCTGTGCAAACACGAGATTCCCCTTGTGCAAACTGTCGAGACAGATTGAGCAAAGGCTTCATCTTTCTCTCCTCCTCCCCACACCCCACAGGAGATGGGTCACACAGAAAGGGGTCCTGCCTGGCCGTCTCCTCCACCTTCCAGACCCTGTGGTTTCACACCAATTCATTATTCTCGTGCGCTGGAGCTTTGTGCTGGCCTCGCATGGGGGCACGGCGATGGCAGCACGCTCCTGGTGTCCTGTGCGTGCGTCCCTCCCGTTTCCCCAGCCCAGGTGGCCGTGCAATGTCAGTGCAGAGCTGGTGGCCTTCAAAAGGCACCTGCGAGGTCTCTGCCTGCTGCAGGGTTTGAAAACAGGGAAATTGCCACCCTGCCCCTCTCCCCACCAGAGGCTGGGCTCCTTCCCTCTCCTTTTCCAGGCCCGGCCCGGCAGGGGAAACATTTCCCCCTGTTGTCCGCAGCTGGGGAAGCTGCCCCAGTAAATCCCCCCTTGAGACATCCCTCCATTTTCATATTGCTCAGGCACTCCCTCGTGTTATTTCAATTTATTATTGCAGAGTAGGATAACGAGAAGCCCCTGGTCACTGTCTCTGAATATCTTGCTGGTGTCTTGCAGCTGAGCTTTTTCTCCCTTTCCTGAGGGAGACCCCATATTTCTTATATTTCCGTTAATCTTCGTGGAGCAGCTGCAGTTTGTGTCACGGCTCTTTACAGAGGAGCAGAGCCGATGCCACTGCACTTACCCCTGGCAGGTTAACCTTGTTACAGACATCCAGAAGACCTCGTAAAAATGGTGTTGCCTTTGGCTGGATCTTGTTCCTTTAGTTTGCTTATGAGGACGCCATGTGGGACAGTGGTAGAGCCCTCACTAAAGCGGTGATTTATCACAGCGGTGTCTCCCTCTCTATCTATTTCTTGTCAGAGGAGAAATTAGAGCGGGAGTTTTGGCCCACGTGTCCGGAGGGCACACGATGCTGTTGGAGGGAGTTACACACAAGTCAGAAACTGCTCTAAAAGACATTTCTCTCCAAGCACGGGGCCTGCTCCCTGGTGTTTATCAGCCTGCCTGCTCTCCGGTAAGCACAGAGCTCCCCGCACGCTGAGCTTCTGTCCCATCCCAACGTGAGAGGGTGCTTTTCCTGGGGTCACTGGGATTTTCTCCTTGCCTTGGGCCTCTTCTAAGGCACGCTACGTTGCAGCTTGTGATACTGGACCAGGAGACTTGCCATCCTCTTAGCAGGATGCCCAGTCCCACAGGTGCTTGGTGTCAAGAGTTGCTGTAGGCAGGCACCCGAAATGAGGTCCTCTGAATATGCGAAGTACAATGCATCGTTAGTCGTGTTGTTACCTATTGTTAGTTCTCTCAGAAGCCATTACCAAGGCTTCAACCTGAGGCTTAAACAGCTCCTAATTACGCTAAAGCTCTGGCTGATGATTGAGTTAGGCTTATCTTTGCAGAGACAACTTGCAGGTGTTGTGTACACAGCTCAGGGTGCTGGAGCGTGCAGGAGGAGCGGCTTTCTCTCTCCACTTCCAGTCATCCAGGGAAGAGGCATCTCCATCTGTGCAAGTGCCCTGAACATCTGTGACGGACGAGAGATGTGGGGGGCAATGAGCCCCACTGTTCTGAGGTGAGGTGAGATGTAGTGAAGGGGTCCCGTGTGTGCCAGATGTGCACATCTGTGTACTGGGCCTGGGTGGGATGGCGTTCACTTTTCCTACAGTGCTGTGCTCTGCACTTGTAGCTTGGTACTACTCTGAAATCCAAGGTGAAGCCCTGGATAAAGGTCTCTGGCACGCCTCTCTTGGCAGAAAACATGTGCATGTGGCAGGGGTTGTTTGGAGAAGGGGCTCACTGGGTCCTGGGGAGGGTGGATGAGGTACCTGCACCCCTGTGGCTGCAGCCTTGGTCTGCACACATCTCACCACCCCTCTGCACCTCTTCCAGTCACTTTGTTCCTGAGCCAGGCACTGCCTCAGTGGTGATTTCTGCTCCTGAATGCTCATCTGTCTCCCCGATATTAGTATTAGTAGTATTATTATTGTAGTTGCATGAGGAGCCCTGAAGTGCCTAACGCTCTCCATAGGTGCACAAAGCCTTCACGGCTGTGTTCCCATGCAGACTGCTGGCTCACGTCAAGCCTTCCATTCACCAGAACCCCCAAGCTGAATCCCCCTGCCCTGTCCTCACCTGCTCCTCATCACCCCCCACCCTACCCCTATCCCATCCCCTCTCCAAGTGCTATACGCAGCGTAGCACGTGGCGCGTCCTGACCAAATCTGTCCCACCATGAGGTTTGTGTGCTGCCAGGGGAGGACCCAAGCTTTCCAGGTGTGAATTCTTATCGCTCCAGGTAGAGAGGCAGACCCTTGCTTGCTCAGCACGGCCCTACCCCTGGGCAGATGGACGGCTCCCCTAAGCTGCCACGCTGGCGCTGGAAGCTCAATGCCCGGAGCTCGAGTGCCTGCCAGAGCCGCCCGCGGTGCAGCAGCACAGCAGAGGGCTGAAAGGGACAAGTGCAACCGTGAGATCTGGTGAGGACCCAAGAAACAGAGAAAGACAAAGGACTTGGACCCGTCTGCTAACATGAAGTCATCTTATCACCTGATTGCAAAGCCAGAGAGCTGGGAGAGCATTTGAATGGCTGCTGCTGCTGCCGCAGTGATAAATTAGATCACTTTGAGAGCACTTTAGAGCTGGACGGAAAATTCAGTGGCTCTTCTGCCAATTTTATCCTGTAAGTGGAATTAGTGCTTGCTTTAGCTGCACTCTCCAGCCACGAGCAAGTGTCCCCCATGCACCACCTACGGAGGATTTTGCTCCTGGGACCTGAGTTCATCTGAACCAGCAGAAAGTGGGCAGAGGAGACCTCCAAGGAGAGCAGGATGGGAGCAGGAGCCTGCCTGGGTCTCCATGCCTCAGACAGCTTGTAGGTGGGTCTTCAAAGCAAGGTTTGAGCCCACCTGTGAGGATGTGGCTTGCGTGGCAAGACTGGGAAAAGAGGACACAGGAGGGAACACAGAGCCCCTCGGATAAATGTGGCCAGGGGCTGGGTGTGCGAGTCTGACCATTGCTGACCTGGGGATGAGCTCTCCATTGCAAGATGCAAGAACAGAAGTCCCCAGATGGGCTATGAAATGCAAGGGAATTTGTTTTATGAAGTAACCTGACATGTAAAGCCTGCCGCCCATGTTGCCAGCACGTCGGTGTGGACACCCGATGATCAGGTCGAGGAATTGGCTGAGTGCAATGTTTGCAGGGGTCAATCAAGTTTCTGGAGTTGTGTAATACCCTTGGAAATATTCAGGTGTTTGATGGCTACTGAAACTAGACATCAGCTCTCAGTCTGTTCAAATCAACCCTTTTTCTCCTTTGAAATGCTTCACAAAGCCGGACTGGCCCAAGGACAGTGGTCCTTTTGGGTGGAGGCTGGAGAAGAGCTGAGTGGGTGAACAAAGGGTGGAGAAGAGCGGCGGCCCCTTTTTGGGGCAGACTTTTGCTATCTAGTGCATGGGGAAGCTTTCAGGAAGGGTGACTCCTGCTTGCCCCCAGGATTGCAAGCTCCATGAGCAGGATGGTAAGGGACAAGGACACGGTGGTAGGACAGCTTCGGGCAGTTGCAGCCCACGGAAGTGAATTGGGTTTGGGGCACCCCACTGGTTTGACTGTGATCCTGGTGTCTTGAGATCGGTGGCATTTAGCCAGGACATTTCCCAGACACAGTAGGGGCAGGATCTGGTCCCCTCTGTCAGAGGACCGGGTGTGCAGTCCCCTGTGTTAGCCCACGAAGCCACCCTCCTGTGGATGCTAACACAACGTGGAGGCTGATCCAGGACTTTGCTAAAATCCTCTGCTTAATTTATAGCCTAAATATATTCATCAGCTCATCTGGTTTTGCTCTGAAACATTTTTCACATTTGATATTTGAAGAATCCTGTGTATGAGGCACCTGCTTAACTTCAGGCAGTGTAAGAAGCACCAATACATTTGATAATTAAATGTTTGCTGCCACCTAATTGTCCCTTATTACACATATTCTTTGAGCCGAAAGCCTGTCTACTGGCAGTCTCCCCGGAGTGCTGAGCTTCAAAGAGCGCTGCAGAAGAGTTTCTTTTCTTAAAGCACAGTATATATTTAAAATGGAGCCATCTCCAAATCTGTCAGGAAACAGATAAAGAAATTGAGAGAATAGCAGACCCAGCGGGCTAATTATAAGCAGTCAAATATAGAAAAAAAGCAGATTGCAGCAAGCTGATAAAATGACAACAGCAATAACAGCAAAAGAGCCAGCACTTACCTACGAACACCAGAGCACTCAGCTGAGCATGGTCTCAGCTCTAATCACAATTTCCATCTGCAGATCTGAAAACCCGGCCTCTTTCTGCTGGCAGGACGAGGTGGTTCTGTATCCAGAGATCAGCTGCAGGCATCAGCTTGACTTCAGCCTAACACCAGAGGAGATCTGGCCTCACCAAGGCATTTCCAACCACCTCCGTGCCTCAGGCTGGCTTTTCCCTGGATTTGAAAGTCCTGCCCTGGGCTCTGCTCTGTTCCGAGCATTGTTCCCAGTAGGGCTGGATGCAAGCTGCCCGCCTTTGCTGCCTCTCTGCTCTCTGTATCACCCGCTTGCAGAGATCCCAGGAGGGCTGCGGAGAGCTGGAGGAACTCTGCGTGCTGGCAGCGCTACAGCCACCGGCTGGGCTCGTGCTTCTCCATCAGACGTAGTGAGCAAACTGTTGCATTTACACAGGCTATCAGCAAGGGAAGCACTGTTTTCTCAGCTATAAATACAAATACATTCAAGGCAGTCAAGATTCTTTTTAAGCAGGAGCAGCTGATGTGTGCAAGCAGCTCTATTTTCAGCTGCACCAACCAAGGAAATTTTTTTAGCACTTTTAGTTGAACTTTGTTGTTGTCGTATTTCCTCCTTAGTTTTTATCCTGGCCTGAGAAGATGAAGCTTATGCGCAAATATGGGGTGTGACTGGGGAAGCTCCTTGCAGGGGGTAAAAAAACCCTGGTTATGGGATCCGTGGGATAACTGTGGGGCTGTTCCCAAGACTCCACAGGAAGGATAGGAGCAGTCAGCAATCCTGTAACACATTGCTCCAGGGAACTGGACATGTTTGCTTGAGTTTCAGCATCTAAGCCTTGGAGGTCAGTGTCTGAGCAGGGCTGGGGGATGGAGAGCAAGAGGCACCTCCTGAAGGGGAGCCAGCTCTGGCCAGGGCAGCTGTCCACAGCTTTGTGGCTCATTCCTGCTTCTTGCCACTGGCTCCAAAGGGCCCACAAAGCGATGAGCTCATTGGAGACACCTACTTTGCAGCCGGCTAAATTTGGGTGGATGACTCTCACCAGTAGGCTTGACAACCTGGTGATGAGGGCTCCGCAGAGCTTCTTCATTCCTACAGAAGGTGGGGGGGGGCAAGAGGCGTTGAGGCTCTGAAATTGGCTCTGTGCAGACTGGGAATCACAAAGGACCTGAGGGTGGGCCCAAGGATGCGGTGGGATCAGCACATCTGAGTTAGGAAGTTAAATGTGCTTGGGGCCAGTCTAGGGTAGGGAGGCTAAACTGAAACCATGTGGGTTGTGTGCACACCATTAAACTCGCTTCAGAGTAGGATGCCCACAGTCAGAGCCTCTCGGGAACGGTCCCTCAGCCTGCCTGGAAATCACCGGGGAGAGATCATTTGCATGCCGTGCCATGTCATGGGCAAAAACCTGCTGGAAAGTGCTGAAATAACATAGTGCTGAGGATGACAGAGTCACTGTGCCCAGGAACATCTGATACTGCTTAATTTCCCAGTGGAGATGGAAGCACAAGGCTGCACTTAAGGTAGGGGACTGGTATTTGCCTGGCTGGGAGCTGGGAAGATGGCCAGCGGGGGGATGTGGGGCTCCTCAAACAGTCACAGGTATGGGATCAGGGGGCAGGGAGAGCAAGGGACAAGCTTTTGTGGCAACGAAGCTGACAGATCTGTGGTCTTCTGGAGTCAGGAGCCAGAGCTGTGGCTGTGTGGGCTGGCAGACGTAGAGCAGAATGTGAGATTTGGGAGTCCTGGGCTCTGTCATTGTGAGAAGGGGGACCTGTGAAGCCAGGATTACTCTGTAGGATTAGTCCAGTTAGGATTAGTCTTTCTAATATGTAGTAAGAAATGATGTGATGGCAACACCTGCCCCCTATCGACAGCTATGTAGTGTCTAAGCTGAAATGACAGATTGAAGATGGCAGATACCAAGATAGAGGTATCCTTAAAGGAAGGTGCTTACAAGGCAGCCGTGGAGGATTGAGCTCTGGACTGGGAGCACCTAGGTTTCAGGATTACAGGTGCCTCTCCCAAAAAAAAGGCATTTCCCACGGTTGCCAGTCCCAAGTCCCTGAGCAGGACATGCCACAGTTCCTCCAAGAGCAGGCACGTGGCATAACTACAGGGACAGCCCAAGTGCTCATGTTTGGGCAAGTGAATACTGCACGTAGTAAACAGACAGCAGGGGCAGGAGGCTGATGGAGGTGACAAATAAAGCGAGGCTGAGGGAATTGGGGCTGTTTAATCTGGAGAAGGGGAGGCTGAGGGGAGACCTCGCTGCTTTCTGCCACTACCTGCGGGGAGGCTGCAGCCAGGAGGTGTCCATCTCTTTTCTCAGAACGCCAAGAGATGGCCTCAGGTTATGCCGGGGGGGGGGGGGGTTTAGCTTGGGTATCAGGAAGAATTTCTCCATGGAGATGATGGTTAAACATTGCAATGTGCTGCGCTGGGAGGTCCCCAGCCCTGGAGGGATTTCAGGGACAGGTGGAGGTGGCACCAAGGGATATGGTTTAGTGATCGGACTCAGTAGGTCAGGTTGATGGTTGGACTTGGTGATCTTGAAGGTCTTTTCCAACCTAGATGATCCTGTGATGGTATAAAACAGAGGGTGGCACGCAGCTGGATGTGCACCCCTCTGGTGCCTGACTTGGTGACACAAGTGTGCAAGGCCAGAGACACCTCGGGTTACCAAGGGCATTCCCAGAGGACTGGCAGATGTGATGCAAAGTCTGTGCAGGAGGATCGAAGGTTTTCTGGAGTTGCATTTTTCTAGACCCTGCCCTTCCAACCCAGCCAAGTCCTTCCAGGCTGAGGTGTGTGAGCTGAAGGAGGGCAGAAGAAAGCTTGCATCTGTCTCAGCCTTAGCAATAGCTGCACCCTTTGCTGAGTGTGCCAGCCCTGCCCATCGCGGGGATTTCAGTGAAACCCCAATGTATAACTGTGGAGTGCTGCAGGTGGCAGGGCTCACGGTGTGTTCTGGGAAGTCCTTCCCAATTTCTAGGTCCTCTGGGCCCAAAACAGGGAGAACGGGGGCACAGAGAAAGCAGACAGGGTGGCTCATCAGAGAAAAACTGTTTTGCTTTGCTCTGCCTCTGTTTGCAACTCACATCCCCTCTTGCTTTTTGGGAAAAAACAGCTGAAACCCAGTCTAGCCAGGCATGCACATCCTTCAGCTCTGGGGACAGAACATGAGCATCTCTGACAGGACCAGTGCTGAGCATCAGTGATGGCAACAAACCCACCCAGAACGGAGCAGGATTGTGTCCCAGTGCTTTGGCACCACGGCTGGGCTTGGCAGGGAGCTGGGAGGCGTCTTATGGACAGACAAGGAGTCAGCACACATAGGTGGCGTCTGTCCCAGGCACCCTCCCTCCGGCACCCAAAACATGAGCATTGTCTGCCTGGTATTTTTTTAAAAGTCCCAGCTTCTAGGAGCATGTGGTGGTAGCTGATTCCGGTTCTGGGGCTCTGCTCCAAACTCTGTGCATTTTGGTTGTGGTAAGCCATTTTTTTATTATTATTTATTTATTTATTTTTCAGAGCAACAAAAATTGATTCTGGCTGAAATGTCTCACAGCAAAACATCCCCAAATGGAGACCTCACGCTCCTCTTCCTACCTGCTTTCCTTTCCTTCAAAAGGAGCACTTTGCTGCCCTCTCCTGTCCAAAAGGCAGGCTGGAAACGCTCCGGCTTGCTGGTAAATAAGCTTTCAGGTCACCGGAGGGAAAGGAAAAAAAAATCTTTTTTTTTCACCTTTACCTTGATACATCCCTCTTGTGAGCATCCCCGGGCTGGCTGGGCTGACATCCTCAGCCTGCCTGGAGCTGTGGCTCACCACGAAGACCAAATGTTGCAGTGGTAGCAGGTGGCTGGAGCTCAGAGCACTCGGCGAACTCGCCTTTGGGAGGAAAATCCAGCTTTCCTGCAGCTTCAGCGAGTGCTGCGATAAAGCTGTCCCTGCGACGCCTGCCCCCGCTGTGCTCCGAGAAGGAGGCTGAAGCATCATATTGATTGGAGAAAAGGCCAGATAAAGGCTTTATCTGGGATGTCTCAGTCTGAGAAAAGAAATTGAAGCATGTTTCTGTCTGGACATCCCACTCTGGTCTTCAGGGGCTGCCTGCCTGGATCCCCAGCCAGCTCGTGCTGTTATCGGCCCTGCCTTGCTATCACGTTCCTTGGGTGACAATCTCTTCCAGCCACTGAAGAACAAGAAAGCAGCTGCTTATCAGCTCAAACCTGTCACGTCACACCTCTATTGAAGGGACTTTCCATCGTTTTGGCGATTCCTGTAGCACGGGATGCTGCAGTGCCGCATCCTGAGGATATACAACCTGTGCTGAGAGCTGAGTGGCGAGCGGAGACCGATACGCTCCAAAAGGTCTTTGGGAAAAACAGCCACATTTTTCTAGGCACTGACAGACCCTCCTGCACTCATGACGTGGAGTCTGGTGTCAGAATGAGAAACTCCAGGTAAAGGTGGATAAATACAGGAAAATGACCTAATGTAAGAGGCAACCCACCTCTCCCCAGCACTGGAGATGAGCTGGGTGACAGCAGAGACATCAGGTGTTGAATACGAGACCATGCAGTCTGGTCACACCTATAAAACAAGCCAGTGAATTTTACAGAGTTATTAATAAGCCCAACAACTGTCTTTTGTTAATGCCTTCTCCAGAAAGGCACTGTGTGCCTCTATCAGGAGATAAAGACTACCTTGCTTCCCTGGTAATTTATCCTAATAGATAATCATCTTCACCATAGGTTGTCTGAGCCACATTTCTGACTCCACTTTCTCTGTCTTCATCTTCCAGCCAGTGGTTCCTGCTATGTTTTCGCATATTAGAATAAAGAGGCTCTTGGTACCTCTTATTTTCTTCCTGTGAAGGTACTTACACACTGTAATCAAAGTCACTGCACAATCTTCAAGCTTTGCCTCTCAATGTCAGGCATTTTCCCAGGCCTTAAAAATACCACAGCTCTATCCCACACCTTCTGATTTTTCTTTCTCCCTTTGCAAATACATACCTTGTGATTTGTGAGCCACAGGCTATGACCCCTGAAATACGTCTTTGTGCCCTGCATCTGCCATAAAGGCAATGCAGGGTGAGGCTTCTACCTGTGGTATCTCCTCCAGTCCTACCATGAGGTCCACCAGGCACCTCCCTTCCAGTTCACCCCCAGCCAGGAGAAAGTTAGACTCGATTCTCAGCACCATCTGTTGCTCTACCAATAGCTAATAATACCCTGGCCTGCCCTCGTCTTTATTTTTCTAATAAAGCTAAAGAAAGGCTCTGTTCCCACAGGAATTCTGCATCAGGCTACGACCTGCTCCGGTTCTCCACCACATTGTATGCTCATCACAGGTCAATGGCTCCATTACCATGCAGTGCAGGGCCAGAGGAAGCAGATTACCAGAATAAGTCTGTGTTCATGGAGTTTGAATTTAGCTTTGTCTTACAGGTGAATTGTCTTTATGCCACTGTCAGGTTCTGTGCTTGAATCTTCTCCGGGTCCTGTCCTCCTAGGTACTGCCAAGCATGCTGTACGTGTGGGTGTTTCTATGGTTTCTTCCCATCCAACAAGCTTATCCACAGCAGATGCTGGTGAGCATCTTTCAGTGATAGACACAGAAAAGAAAATCCCTCTGCTAGCCCCGGGGTGACTGTGCTTGTTACATCCATGCCAACAGACGATCACTGCAGGCTTCCACCAGTGGAAGACGCCGAGGTGGTGGGTGAGAAGGTGGCACAAGCTCTTCTCGCTACACGAACTGATGCTGCAGGATAGTTGAGACATTAAACTTCTGTCTGATACCTTTCAAAACCACCAGAAAAGATGGATTTTCATATGTCAAGTTGCCAGGAAACTCCATCATAATGCTAATGGGCTGGGATGGAGCTTGTTGGCATCTGCCATCAGGACAAAATTACATTTCATTCCAACTCCAAAATAGAAATAAATTATTGAATGCTTCTACCTACTTTATGGCATTATTTAGACTCACAGAAGAATTTCTGTGAGTTAGAATTTAGAATCTTCAAACTCTTTTCTGTAAGATACCATGGCAGTTTTCATCTTTTTGCAACTTTATTGTATTTTGAATTTGTTCCTCTTTTTTCCCCCTATTTTTAAGCAGCAATTTATATTTCTGCTTGCTGACTCTGAAGCAGAGTGGCACCTTAACTATGGAATAATGGTGGGTTTTTTGGCTATGCTAGGAAGTGGCTGCATGGGGGAACATTTAACTTAGGTTTAGCACATTAATACTTTCTGCTTGCAGCAGTGCAGTCAGCTTGTCTGATTTCCTGGAAAAAGACTCAAGCTTGAAGAAACAGGATCTAACTTCTTAGTAAATATCTGTAAATTGCTATCATTTTGTTGTGTTGAAATATTGGGAGCAGTTCAGGCCAGAAAAAAGATTTTTTCCCACATAAGAAATGCTTAAAAAAAAAAAACACAACCCTTGAGTCTTTTCCAAGAGAGGCAATGGAAAAAGAGGAGATCCTTTTGCTTTTAAAAAATAAAAATAGAAACTTTGTTTTTCTGTTTTATCTCAGATCTCTTAAAAATGACCGTGATAAGCTATCTTTTCTTTGGCTTTTTGAAATCTGTTCTTACATCTATTAGTTTTTTTTGTTTTGGTTTGGTTTTTGTTTTTTTTTGGGGGGGGGGGCGGGGGGTCTGTTAAAGCTCATGTGCTGGCTGGGATAAAGCACCGTTGTCCCTCAAAGCACCAGCCCCTCCTGGGGTCCCGGGGAGCCTCTGTTTCTGGGTTTTGGGGCAGGTGAGCTCCTTGCCTGCCCTTTCTGTGGATCAGAGGCACTTCTGCACCGAGGGAGGAGTGGGAGTGGAGCTGCCTGCTTTCCCCACGTCCCTTTCAGATGCCTTGTGCAGACATCAGCATGGGGTGGAGGAAGCCTTTGGTGAAATCTCCAGCTGCCCAGGATTTCACGATGCCGGTGGACGCGTGATTTGCCCTAACACACTCATTTCGGAAACCTCTGTGTGACAATTTCTTTCTGGCCAACAGCTGTCGCAGGCGTCAGCCACACACGTGGCTGTCCTACACCCTGCGGAGGCCAGAACCAGACTCCGTCCTGCCACAGGAGCCTCTCCTGGCAGGGAAGTCCTCCCCACACCAGCAGCCGGACTGGCAAAAGGTGCATGGCTTTACCAGGGACGTTAATGAGCTACTTGAAAAATGTCCCTGCGGGTCGAGTGAGTTCTCCATCATCTGGAGACAAGACTTGGCTGTTGTTCAGGAAGTGCTCTGAGTTCTTTCAGATGACTGAGTGCATCGTAAGAGTCTCCGAAGGAAGTCCTGCAGCCTGCGTTGCCGTCAGACTTTAGCCTTTTAATCCATTCTGACCGAAGACGTCTGTCTCCAGGAGATGGAAAGGTCAAAGCTGGGCTGGAGATTTAATATGATCATTTCAATCTCCTCCGAGACCTCTGTGTCTTCTGTGCTGCCCCAGACCCACAGCGGGCTGCTGGCAGCGCTGTCCCCATGGGAGGCAGGAGCTGGTGAGTGGCCCTGGATCCCAGCAGCCGGTCACACAGCAAGAAGCGTCCATCGGCATCATCAGGAGCTCCGGGAGGAAGGCCAGAAAAAGGAAGGCCTCTGCAGAGCTGCGTATAATTAAATGTTGGGCCTCTCGGAGGAAATATGTTTCCTGGTTTCTCTTTCTTTCCTGAAACTGTTTCACTTTCTGTCCCCCAAACTTGTCTCAGTCAAAGTCCTTTCTTTTCCTCTCTTCATTTCCATCCTCCCAGAAATGTCTTATTTCCATGGCTTTACTATCCTGAGTTAATATTGGCATTGAAATGTCATATTCTGACTTCAAATCAGTATCTAGCTGAGCAGCTAAAGAAAATCATGTTTGCCCCAGGGGGACTTTGATTCGGGATTCCTGCAGATTCAGACGTTCTGGCTTTAGGTTCTCCTGAGCCACCACCGGGACCATTTCCTTGCAAATACAATAATCAGAGAAACACTATAAAGGACCATGAATGAACTGCCAAGTGCCACATGAGGCCTGGTGCACAGCTATGCATGTAACCAAGGAACTTTAGAACCAAGGCTTTAAACTAAGAAAGGGTAGGTTTAGATTACATACGAGGAAGGAATTCTTTACTCTGAGGGTGGCGAGGCACTGGAAGAGGACACAGAGAAGCTGTGGATGCCCCATCCCTGGTAGTGCCCAAGGCCAGCCTGGGGCCAAGTCCCTGCCCGTGGCAGGGGGGTGAAATTAGATGGGCTTTGAGGTCCATTCTGACCTGCCCTTTCATTCTATGGTTCTATGATTCCATGTTAGTGGGCAGGATTTCAGAGGTCTGGGACCCTGATATAGCCAGGGGTCCTGAACTAAGGTGATGTTGTTCCTCACCTCTTGGTTGCCTTGAAATTTAGGTCATTCTTTGAGGCAGAAATTGTTCCTCAGTCTGTGCATGTTGGAAAATTCACATACTACATCACAGACTCAAAGAGGGTGACAGGAACAAAATTGTGCATTTTCCTGTCTTTGGGCTTAGATGAGAAGGCTGAAGAAAATCATCTGCCTTGGCTCTCGCTCCCTCTTTTGTTCCAGGAGTTATAGGACAGGAGGTAGGTTTTGTTTTAAGGGATGTATCTGCAAAGCTATTCCAATGCCATGGTCAGGCTATTCCCATACTTTCACATACTGGCTACTTCTCCAGATACTTGTCACTATGGGCTGCTGATATCCAAAAAAAATCCCTACTTTGTGCCACGGAAATGCAGGGCATGAATCATGGCTCTGCACCAATACGGTGCTGCTCGCCATCCTGTTCGCAGTGCTGGCCCCACAATTTGTTTGTCGTGGACCAGCTCATATTTCAGCATTTAAAACCTGACAGCTGCTTTTCCATAGCTACAGCTTGTGCTGCAGAAGGTGCTCATGCCCCTACCTTGCCATGAAGCTGAGTATTAATAGACTAATTTCTCTCTGGGTCATCAGACAGCCTTGCTAGGGTTCATTTGCTTGAGTGCAGATGTCCACAGCAGACAATCTGTAATCACCAGGACCAGCTGATCCCTCTTCCTCCAAGTAGGCATTTAAAATACATAGGGTGCCTGCGTACATCAGGTAGATGGTAAAGAGTGCCGGGGAACAGCTCAGGAACAGCCATCCACACTGAAAAAATCTGGGGCAGCTTTTTTCTCCTGGGACTTGAGGAAAGCTGCTCAGGTGACAATGCCTAGGAAACTCTCCTTCGACTTTGCTTACTCTCATCTGCTCGTGCTGATTTGAGCATTTCCTTGCACAAGCAGCTTCTTCCAGGGAGCTACAATGGGAATCTGAGCTCTGGGTATGGTCCCGCTCTCTCCCCCTGGAGCACAGAGGAGCAGAGCTTGTCTTGCATGTGCTGCTGTTGCCTCATTGATAATAAGGAAAAAATAATAATAATAAAAAAAAAAAGACATTGCCTGTGAATTGAGCACAGCAGCTTCCCAGAGTGACAGGTTTATTTCAGCAACGCCTCAAAGTCATCTTCTCCTCTGTGCCTGGCTCAGTTGGTGTGGGGCTGATTTATTTGGAGAAGATTAGGCAGCTCTGCCTGCAGGGATGCAGGAAGGCAGCTGGGTCTGTCGAGGGGGTTCATGAAAACTTCAGAAAAACAGCTGTCAGGCTGGGAGGATGGGGTGGGAGGGGTGGAAGAGAGAAAGGGGTAGGGAGCAGGCTGAAAGAAGAGGCTGGAGAAGACAGATGATGTGTGCTGCTTGATGGTCTGCTGAGGGTAACAGCAAATTGGTGCAAAACCCATCAGCTCAGGCTGTGCTGAGGCAGCAGCATCAAAGAGGCAAGATTGGGGCTTTTAAATAATTTACTAGGGGGAAAACAGGGGATTTATGTAAGATGAATCAGTCTGGGAGCCATACGGCACTGGGGTTAACTCCCGGCACTCCTAAAACATCGACTGGCAGAACGTGGCCATGCAGACATCACATCCAGCCATGGATGCGCAGAACTTTTCCAAAAGCTTGTGGGGTTAGTGGGACAAGCCATTTTGGAGGATTCCTGCAGATGACAGAACAAACCTCGAGTGGCCATTGGTTGCACACTTTGTATCCTTGGAAAAGAAGCTTACACCTTCCTCTGGCTCCAGTGTTGTTTCTTGGTTTCAGCGGAGGGTTAAGAAAAATGATATACAAGTTTCTTGCAAGCTTTACTGAGCATGGACTGGTGCTCAGGGAGTTTTCACATAGTTTATGGCTTAGCCAAATCTGATTGCTTGCTGTAAACTGCTGTGGGGATCACCCTTTTGAACATTAGTTCTCTGATCCAGGGCATGTAATATTAACTCTTCTGAATCACTGAAGTTGCACAGGGTTCTCCTCACAGCCGAGGTAGGTTTTGATCCAATTTCCAAAACACCTGGTTGACCTACATCTAATCCCCATTTACAAATGTCCTGTAGAAGCTGAGCTCTCCCTGAGCATGTCAATAATTGAGATTACAAATCCTTTTCCTATTTGATGGCAAATGTATTTTAAAGGGTTTAAAACTCGTTGGCAGTCCAAGTGAAATCCACGTCAAGGTCAAACTCATCAGAGACGCAAATGATTTGCTATCATTACTGTGTAGCATCACATAATCTCTGGGTAGAATTAATCACATCTCACTTTAGCTATTGCAAGACTGAATGTCTGAGCCAGTCGCCCTGCACACTGCTGGAGAAGAAAAGGCTCCGTCTCCTGGCTTGGGCTGCCCTCTCCGAATGAGATGAATCCCTGTCACCGGGTGGTTGGGATCCAACTTCCCAATGTGTTGGTTTGCACTGGGATTTGGCTATGGAGCACATCAACTGGTTTACTGTCAGAAACCATTTCTACAGATAGTGTAAATATTCATTGTTGGGAGCATCTGGCATCTTTCCACTTCCAGCCCACAACAGCTAGTGCTCAACAAAAATTGGGGTTTGGCTAGCACAGAAATGCAGGAGTGCCAGGGGCTGGGCTTGATGACAGGGGCTTGTTTTAGCTCAATTTTTACTAAGCTAGGATGATCAGGTATTGCCATTATTCCTCTTGGATTCCTCAAATTTCAGTCAGAGACAAGGCCATTGCTCTTGGGAAAATGGTCCTTGCTCCAGTAAAAGGTGCTGCTGGATCTACCACGCATAGCTGGATGTGTGTCCAGCCTCCACATCATCCCAGGACATAAGTTCCATGGCCCAAACCTTTCTGCCCATAATGACCCTACTGCCAATAATGTTGTTACAACTGTGAGTGACGGCGTTCTCCTCTGAAGCCACTTGGCTTTCCCATGTTATACCGTAATTATTCAAAGTACTGCCTAATTTGCCCATTATTATGGGCTTTATCAATTCCCCTGTTGCTGATTTGACATGCTGTGCTCAGCTCTGGCTGTTCTCACCCTCTGCTCTCCGACAGTTTGCCAGAACTGATGGAAGCAAGGCACAACAAGGATTTTCGTCTGGGCTTTGCCTGAGTCCTCCTGCAGTATGTTTTCCACCTGACTGATGCCATCCCTGGACCTTTATTACTGCAAAATGCCTTCTTCAAATAGGTTCCTGTTCCTCTCTGGAGCAATATGCACAGTGCTGGATTTGTTTGGATTTTTTGTTCGTGCTGCTAAGAGCAAATTCCCATCAGAAAAGCCCATGCCCATCATTTATAATAAAGCTCTACAGTCCCCTGCCAGGCAGCATGGTTCTGCATCATCCACTGACAGCCAGCCCTTTGCCTGGGTAAGAGATTTATTCCCTAGGAGATCGAGCAGTAATCAACCATCTCAAGACCTGAGCCACTGGCACGTGGGGCAGGTTTAACTGGCTGGCTCCTTTTGGTGATTTCATAGGAGTTCACCGGTTCTGCGTTGATTTATAACATCGCACAGACTTCCAGCTCACACTGGTCCTTGCAGTGCCAGCCATGCCTTGGTACTGGTGTGGATTAAGCACACAGGGATTAGAGTGGAAGGGATGGGGCAGAAAGTGCTATTTCTGTCCAGGTTCAGCTCCGTGATCTGTTGACAGCCTGGCATCAAGCTGTCATATGTCTCATCTGACGACTGTGGGTGTACAGGCAGCAGGCAGCAGAGGAGTTAATAGATGTGGGTTATTATTTTTAATAAGGCAGGAACCTGTGTCGGCTGTGTGTGCTCCAGGCGAGGCTCCCTCTGCAGAGTCGGCTGCTGCTAGTGATAGCCACACATATCCACCTCCCTTCCTCACCCATTGCTTGCCCATACCAGAGATGGTAGCATCCTGGCAGCACCAGCACAAACCTCTGATGTTCAGCATCAGTGTCAGCCCTGCAAAAGGCTGGGTTTCTTCTCAGCTCTTCAGCCCAGGTTGCTTCCTCTTGCCCCCATCTCCAAGGGCAGGACGGGCTTTCACCATGCAGCTCACAGATGGTATGCGGTATCTCATTCTGCCTTAGCGCTTTCCCTCACAGCTGCTCCCTCATTTACTGAGCAAAGTCCTTCTAAGTGGCAGCAGGACATTATTTTGTCTTAATGCCATCATTAAGGGCTTGGCAAAGGTGCTCAGTCATGCACTACCAAGGAAAAATGTGATGCTGGGCTGTCCAGGAGGCCAGAGCAGACTGGGAGACTGCTTCCTAGAAGATGCTCAGATATTTTGACTGGAGAGGAGGAGCTGACTGTGAGATCTCTACCCACACCGTGCAGGTGGAGCAGCATCTCCTCTTGGAAAGGTGGTGATCAGTATCTGAAACAACCCAGCCCAGCTGCTTCAGAATGGCAAACCCCAGCTCTGCATGCAACCGAAACAATGACAGATGTGGCACAGAGAGAATCAAACCAAATAAAATCCTGGGCAATAAAACCAGAATGCACCAAAGGAAACCACAGAGGTGCTGGGAGAGCTGCGTGCTCCCCACCCTGCTGGGCAGTTCCTGTTTCTGCACCACTTTGATATCCTGCTTCAAGACGTCGCAAAAACCAGCTAGTTCTCTAATCAGCACCAAAACCCGCATGACTGAGGACAGCAAAGCGGTGCTGCCCTTGTGATCAGCCGCCAGTAGCAGATGTTGAGCTGTGATAGAAGTGCTGCAGCCTCAAACCAAAGCTGTGCTTTCTTTCCTGCTGCAGTGCAGGACTGTTTTCCGCTGGAGTTCGGTCAAGGTTAGTCCAACCGTGCTGCTGCCAAAGCTATGAAGTTACTTCATTTCAAAGACTGGATAATTCATTAAATCATGAGGACAGAATGGTTGGAAAGCCTCAGTTTTCAGAACAAGACCACCTTAGGAAGCCAGGGCACTGCTGTTTAAACAACGAATTTCTCACTTGCAATCGTATGCCTCCTTCATCAATAGTTTGGGTTGCAAGCATTGCCTCTCCTTCCCTGTAATACCAATGCTGGGGAGCAAAGCCATAGAAAAATATCAGAAAAATGTGGCTGTTAGAAATGGGGCAAGCAAGCCAGCAGAAGAAGGAAGGAAGGCAAATAGGGAAGCTGAGGACACAGCCTGTGAAGGATTTGGATGGTAGCAGGGAGCTGCCCTCTGTAGTGAGCCAATGTCCCTGGGCAGAGGAGTGGATGCCACCACTGAGCATGCTGCAGGGCTTGCTGGGGAAGAGGTTTCTAAGCCACGAATCTTCATGCTGCACCGATCTCCAAATAGTGGGAGAACTCACGGGTTTGTCCTGTGGGGCGGGACACAGCTTGAAAGCGTAAATGGAGGTCTCTCCGCAGACAAAAGCCATGGTTATTTGCTTTTAAATGTGATGTCTTTCAGGCAGTGTTCACCTACAGTCCTGCTCTGAGGCACTGCCTTGAAAGCCTACGCTTTTCTTTGAGTGATGTTCTCTCTCCTCACTGCTGCATTAGCAATTGCAGGTGCCCACTGGGTCTTTGCTTCGCCTGCCACAAACAAAGCCAGGCAGCCAGCTGCCAGCAGCCTCTGGGAGGAATCCAGCAAGGCCTTAGAGCACCTGGATTTTGGGTGCTCAGCTCAGGCAGCTCCATCTTCCATATGGAGGTGACAGTAAGGCCACCCTTGTCCCTACTGCTCGTCTTCAGGAGCACTCAGATGTGTCTGCTTTTCTTCTCCCTCTTTGGAAAACATTGTCTTTAATCAGGACTGCAGCTCCCCTGCAGCTCATGACTTCACCTCAGATGTTTGCAGATGGTTAATAACTGTTGACTTTCAACTCTAAGTTGACAAAACAGCTGGTTTATTTCATAAAGTCAATTTATACGCTGTTTTTTGAAGGAAGGGAGAAAAAGGCCTTTAAGAAGGGAAGAAAGGAGAGCAGGAACTGACTGGCAGAGAATTTGGATGAGGAAGACAATGAAGAAAGGAAGGGAGCTGAGAATGTGATCCAAGAGAGCCTAAGTGTGTGATGACCACAGTGATTAGTTAAGACAAGAAGCTGCATAGAGACAGCCAGGTCTAGAGAAAAAGTGTAAAAGCATTCGGCGTGTTTGGTCTTGCACTTGGTGTGTTTGGTCTCACAAACTGGAGGGCACAACAGCATCTGATCACTTCCTAAAATTCAGTTGGAATGGGACGCACCAGAGGAAAGTGCTTAAGTGAGAGGACTATGCTCACAGACATGGACATAGCACAAAGCAGTCAGGGTTCGTTGACGCTGAAAATTGAATTTACTTTCCTAGTATGAAAAGTAGGATCCTCCAAAGTGGCTTCTAGCAGGCAAAGTGGACAGAGGGGACACGGCTGATGTGAAGGCAAAGGCTGACAAGTTTTGAATTGCATTATTTGCTGTAGAGTCTGCAGCCGCCAAGGACTCAACCCAGTGGGTGGGAGATGGGTATCTAAAATGAAGCATCCTCCTCCTCCAAGCTCATGGCTCCAAAAGAGGCACTAACCTTGTTCAAAGCAGCAAGGGGTCAACTTTGGGTGTCTGAACATAGGCACACCTTGGCTGGCACTACCTACTGCTCCAAGGGTCCTAAAACATACTCAGAGGACCTGTGTGCTGTCCTCAGAGGACTTCCAGCTGTGCTCCATGACCCAAATGTGCTCCTGCGTGGTGGGATGCTCAGGCTGCTGAAGCCCAGGCATTGCACCCACAGCTCAAGAACTGAGCCACAGCATTGCCCATATTTACAGGCAGCCCCCACTGCTCGGGCGCTGCTCTGTGCTTTTCCCGACATCCCCCCCCATTCCTTTGTTTCTGTTTGTCTGAGTTTTCATATGTGAATGTTTGAGCTTGTTTATCTGTTTCAGCTGAAAAACTCCAAAAGCTCCAGCAAAATGCTAATAAGCAGCATTAGCTGCAGCTAATTGAACTGCTTCTATGATCCTCCATAATTATCTCCTGGTACAGCACCCTGAGAAAGGCTGTCTAAGAAAGGCAGGATGGATGCCAGAGATAATCAGATACCAGATCAGGGAGAAGCATTTCATTTTCTTATCCAAATTAAGATTTTTTGGGGGATTGATTACCTCACTAAATATTTGCTGTTGAGAGCAAACTAAGCTGGTTCTGGTGGGGACTGCAAAGGGAACGCCGGGTGCTCAATTATTTACAGACTTGCTTGGCTAGCTGAGCGTGCGCCAGGAATGCAAAGAGAGCCGTCACCGGGAATCTCATCGGAGATTTTTCATTGGGAGTAAAAAGCGGGCAATGACAAGGGGGAATGTTCTCCCGAGTCAAAATGCTGAAACTTGCCTGGTGATAAATTGAGCTGTCACCGGGGCTTGATTATCACATCCAGAGCATGCCTCCCCCCAGTCTCTCCCCAAACTCCTTGAGTTTGCAGACAAGGAGCATATATTGGGCTGGCACAGACCTTCGAGGTCAGCAGGTGCAACTGCTTGCAATCACCACTGGTGCCTTTAGAAATCACCGTTAATAAAGGCTGTAGCTTTGTCCTAGCCCAGCTTGGAGGTCCTTTGTCAGCACAGTTGGGTTGGATGCTCTGTGCGTGGCTGAATCCTTGCTGCGCGGTCAATGCCTTGCTCGTCCTGCTCTTTCACAGCTCTCTGTAACTCACAGAGACAGCTCATAACAATTAAAACCAGATTTATAAGCTGTGCATAGATGATACAAATTATCACAACATTTTATGAGCATGGTCTGGGAGAGCTCCAGTCACAAACCATACAATTGGCTTGTAAGAGAAGGAAAATTCATGGATTTTTTCAAAATGGGAGTAGAAGTTGGCAGCAGTGGCTATTAATAAGCTATGAAAGATGGGCTGCTGTTCAGGAAGCTCAAATATCAATGAAAAGCTATATAGCCAAGCAGCACTAGCAGTGCGAATGGTTTTTATACAGAGACATATATCAAAAAGAAAAGGAATCCTTGCAGTGGCATTGCATATCTCACTGGTTGCGGATGCTAAAACTGTTGCTAAAGATGTAGAAAATCTTTGGGGTACTGAAAATGTCTATTTAGGAAGAAGCAGTTAATGTGATCTTATATTCACTGCAAAATAGGAATTGTATGAAGCCCAGGCTGCAGTTTGGGTGGGCTGTGAGGAGATCATTGCATTGTCCATCTAATTGGGGCTGGCAAGTAATGGTCCAGCCTGCCAGAAGCTGCTGATCAAGAAAACGCCCTCTGAGGATTCAGATTTCTTCTTGTCTCTGCTCACAGGTGCCTGATGGCACTGGCCACAGCTGGAGCTGTGATGTCAAACCTGGACCAGGGCCTGAGACCTCAGTGCAGAGACAAGCTTCTTCATCCCAGTTCCTTCCCACTTCTGCAGACATCGCTCATGTTTATTCATCCCATTATGATGTTTCTATTTGTTCAATTGTAACATTAACCAGGCAAGGTGCCAAAAAAGCATCTGCTAATATTCAGCATCTAATTATGACAATGATATGATTGCAAGTTCTGCTTTCCATGCTGTTAGGAGATGGTGCACTCCTCCACCTCTCTGTTGCATGAGGAATGGGCATTGCTGTAGGAAATCTCTGCAGGAATTGTCTCCAACACTATTCTGCTTTCCTAAACTTCCTGGTGTTTGCCTTGCCATGGCCTTTTTCTCCTGCCCTGCTACTCTCATACCTGCTGCTTTGCTACTGAGGAGAAACATGGAGCAACAGTGGCACCGAGTGGGCACACAGAGGAACAGGACAGCTAAGGCATGGCATAGGGGATGTTAGAGCAGGAGTACATGGGACTAAGACTCCTCATGAAATTTTTTTATGGTCAGGGATCCACAATATGGTCAGGATTAATAATACATCTAGAGCTGGCAGAAATCCAGCCCTGAATGGGAGGTTGAGTTGAGGAACTCTGAGGACTCTTCCTCCAACATGGCTTGGGTGTACCAGGAAAGGCAAATACTTGCTGTTAGCCAGATAAATGCCCAGGGTTTGTACCAACCTCTTGAAGGTCTTTGGACCCCATGCTGCAGCAATGAGTTTCACAGGTGAGACCTCTATGAAGGGTTTGCAGTGTGTCACCATCACTGCTGATGCATCTCCCAGTTGCTCTTTCCATCCTCAGAAAAATGCAAGACCCTCTCTGCAACTTATGACTCAGAAGGTCCCTAAAAACCAGTGTTGGAGTGTGTTGGAGAAATGTCCCTCTGTTCTTGCTGGGATTCACAGACTCTTTTCAACATCTGTGGGTGGTGGTGAGACTGGGCTGAGCACACCTTGCTTTGACCCTGTGCAGTAGTCCTGGTGTTTGCCTGTGTTAAAACAACCTGGTTTGAATTTGTCAGTGCAGAGTGACCTGGGGATTCATCCTTTCCAGTACCCCCCCCTCCAGCCTTCATGCTCTCCATGGGCCTTATAAGCAGTTAGCCTGTTTTTGTGTTTGAATAATTAATGAAAAAGTTAAATCCTAAAAGATTAAAATTAACCACTGTCAAATGTTGTTAGAATTAAGTGTAAAATCAATGATTGTCCTTTTATAATTACAATTTGCTTCATTTTTTTATGTGGTTTTAATGCATTCTGGTGTCTTGACGTGAATTTTGTGCCTTTCCAGATTAAAAGCCATCCTTGTTACAGGTCTGCAGCCTCGCAGGGTGTAATTCAGATTCACCTCCATATCAGTGCCTGCCAGCAAGGACCGTGTGAGTGGAGAGCTAAAGGAAGAGGGCAGAGAACACAACTATTGCAGGCAGGGATGGAATGCAGCTGAGATGAGCCGACTGTAAGGGAAGCTGGTGTTAATTACCTTTATAGCCAAACTCACAACCTGATAAAAAATATCCCCCTTGAGTAAGAGATAACGTAATTAATTTGCATGGGAGAGGTGTGATACGGATGGGCTTGTGCCTGTGAATCCTGTTCAGCCTCCAGAAATGTTGGCATCGTCCAAACTTTCCTCTTTGCTTTGCAACAAATCAGTGACACTTGAATCCCCTCCATGGGGACGAATGCTTAATATGGGCTGTGGTGATCTGGATGTGCTGCTGCTGATGCCCCCGAGGCCAAACTGATTTTCTGCACCCTCTTTGCTTGAGGTGGCCAAAGCCCCCCTTCCCCAGCCTCACCAGCCCCTGGCATAAGCACACGGTGCCGAGCAGAAGCAGCTGCGCCTTTCTGCTTCCTTTCGGCAATTTTCTCCTTCTCCTTTCTCCGGGACCATTTTTTATTCCTCGGGAAGGGAAAGAGAACAATGCCAGAAGCGTGAATTCAAGCCAAAAAGCCGGGCAGTGATGCTCTTTGAGCCCACCCGGCTGCGGCCGCTCCTCCACCGGCCCCTTCTGCCGGGTCCCCCTCGCTACCCCCCCCGTCCTTACGCTGTCCCCCCCCCGCTCTTTGTGCTTTTTTCCTGCAACCGGAGAGCCCCGGCGGCCGCCTCCATCCCCATGGAAACTCCGGGCCGCCGGGGGCCACCCGCCCAGGCGGAAAGGGCAGGCAGAGAGGGGACAAAGGGACAGGGGGGAAAGTGGGCGGCCGGAAAGCCGGGCTGGGGCGGCGGAGAAAAAAAAGGCAGAAAAGCGGAGAAAAAAGGCAGAAAAGCGGAGAAAAAGGCAGAAAAACGGAGAAAAAAAAAAAAAAGCAGAAAAGCGGGGAGAGCAACGTGGCAAAAGTTGAAGGCTGAAAGAAAAGGGATGGGGCCGGGGCTTGGGGAGCGCTGGGGGCCCCCGCAGAGAAGCGGGGGGGGGGGGGGGGGGACGGGACTCGGAGCACGGCCGGAGATGGGGAGGGGGCTGCAGAGGGACGAAGGCAAAGCAGCGAGCTGGGGGAAGCACAGAGCCGGGGAGCCGCGGGCTGGGCTGGTAAGTGATGGGAAAGGGCCTGGGTAAGCGATGGGCAAGATTTGGGAAGTCCTGGGGCTGCTTCGGAGTCCGGGGGGTGGCCCCCGCCGTGCTCCCCCCCTCAGGGAGTTTGGGGGGCGCGGGGGGTTGTCCCCACGCCATCCCGGTGCAACCAGCTCTCAGGAGAAACTGAGGCACGACCTTCGCCGTGCTACAGGAGGATGGCGATGTGCTGCCGAAGGAGTCGTTTTAGGGGTAAAAATTTGTTTTGGTCAAGTAAAAATAGCGTGGTGCTTAGAGCGAGCGGTGTTCTCCGGGACAGGGAGAGACTCCAGTGCCCTGCACCAGCCCTAAAACGGGCCCTGAACATAGGCATGGGGCACGACTGGGTCCTCTTGGAGGCATTAATCTCCACTACAGCTGGAAGTTTTCTTGGTGTGGAGGTGCTAGTAGTATGCAGAGATTGCTGATCCCCTTTTTTCTGTAAGGAATAGGACAGAGGGACTGTTTTCTCCTTCTAGATGCTTCAGAACAAAGTATTGATACTGCAGACTGTGGGGCAGAGATTTCTCAGCAACAGCATCTTGCTGATGGAATTTGCATGTGAAACACATGCATGTGTCTATAATCATGCGTGTGTGTGGAAGATGGCATTTCTTGATGGGTAACGGTGGGATCACACCTTAACATGCTTCCTAGCGGATTCTTTGAGTGTTTCTGCAGGCACTCTGTCACGGCTCTGCTGGCCTGGGTACCTCGTGAAGATCAGTAGCGCAGGGTGAGGGATGTGAGGATCAGAGCATCCTCCCACAGCACGTGCGCAAGCAGTGTATTGCTGATATTGTTGCTCGTGGTGCAATACCAAGCTTTAGAAAGTCCTTTGAGGGAGGCAAAAGGAAGGATTTTATCCTTGCTGTTTGTATTTCCAGTCCTGAGGTCTGGAAGTTCCCAGCTCCTCTGCTTGTAGGCTTGTGGTGCCACCAACTGCTCAGCACCAGGCCATGGGAGGAAACTTTTTGTTGCCTGACTTGATCTCCTGCTGCCAACGTGGGGGAACATCTCCAGCAGCTGCTGAGCTCTGCACAGGTTGCTTGCTGCTTTCTGGGTGGCTTCACTCCCACGTGCAGTATTTGCTTCATTCCCAGTGCCCAAGAGAGAACGAAAATTCGCTTTTCACAGGTATGCCAAGCCAGTAGGGATGGGGTGCCAACCAGACCTCATTGTCCGAGGACAGCTGGTGGAGTAGGTGACCAAGAGGAGGCTCAGTGAAACCTCCAGCCCCAGCTAACTTGGCAGAGCTGGGGTACCCCAGCTGGGGCCAAATGCTTTGGTGGTGCAAGACAGGGGGCAGCGCTTACCCTATGGGAGTACGCTCTGTCTTGGACACCCAGCTCACGAGGGCCCTCCCTCCTGCAGACATTTTGGGGATCTCAGCTGAGGATGTGCTGGGTAAAATCTGCTCGTGCTGGGCACCTGTGTTGCTCCAAGTTTC
Source organism: Somateria mollissima (assembly GCA_951411735.1). Taxonomy (NCBI): domain Eukaryota; kingdom Metazoa; phylum Chordata; class Aves; order Anseriformes; family Anatidae; genus Somateria; species Somateria mollissima. Next base: position 771,313 of record OX598330.1, read on the forward strand.
TCTTGGCTGCACGTCCAGGATCCCTGTTGAGGATGCGCTGCTGTGGGTGGTGGCATGATGAGGGACACCCAGGTAATTCTCGCAGTTGCCTGTATCTGATCTTGGCCATTTTGCTCTGCTCCATCTGAAAAATAGGCTCAAAGGGGGACTGGAGAGCCACAGATTTGAAGTAAATGCTCCTTAGGCAAAGGGTATTGGATTTGGGGGTTCTGCTAGGATCTGCTTTTCCTATTACTACCTTGGTGGTTTTTAGTCTGTGTCTATGTTCAGTTTTTGCTGTGTGCCATTAGAGTTGCAGTGCCACAATGATTTTCACAATGGCAAATACAAAACTAGTCTGTAGGTATCTTCGCTTGGGCCCTCATTTGAGCCAATCTCAATTTTACTTCTCTGCTTTGGGGATGGGACCCAGCCTGCTCCCCAGAAATATCTGCTCTTGTCTTCTGCTGCTCAGGTGCTTCGTTTCGCCCTGGCGGTTATTGCTTCAGCGTCCTGACAGGAGCCGGTCATGCCCTCTTGTTTCATCTGTCTTATCTGGGATGTGAAAATAACTCCTGCTGGGATTAACTCCTGCAAAATGCAAATCAAATGGTTGTACATATCCTGGTCATAAAATATTACAGTTGAGCTGCCTTTAAAGAGCATCTGCTGTAATTTTACTGTAAGCTTGTGGAAAATCAGCCGCTTGCTGAGTTGTGGCCACGTCCATGAGTGTCAGTACAGCCACCAACACCAGCCTGTAGCACTGAAGACAAAAGTTTCCATGTCTCGTGATGAGCTGTTTATTAGCAGAGGGAGCAAAATGCTGATGGATGCCTTTTAAGTGGTCCCAGACTCAGTCCTGCGCAGAAAGACACTGCAGAGGGTTGAAGACATGGGTGAGGTGGTGGTCAAATCAAGCACCAGGTGCATGGCTGCATTTTGGGCATGCTGGGGTATTGCTGATATGGCTGGAAAAAATAATGGGGGGGGTGAACTGGATTTTCTGTGCTGTTTACTTAGGTGTGCAAAGAGATTTTTGAATCTCCCAGCACTGACGATGCTGCCCTGGAGCACTTTGATAGAAGGTGCTGTCGCTGCGCAGGTGAGACGTGCTTCAGCAGCCTTGAGTCTTTGTCTTCCAAAAGGCTTTTCCCAGCTGTTTATAAGGTGGTAAATTATCTTGGTTCACCCTGGGCCCTTGCATCTTTGTTTGTGGCTTCCCATCTACAGCAAATTGATGAAACTGGGGATGAGCGGGGGGTTGAGTTGTGCTTTGCTTGGACCCCCTGCAGCTTTTGGCCTCCCATAACCCTTACGTGCTGGGGACATGTTACGAACACCGTATAGCATTATAACCAACATTGTAAACATTGTAAACATTGTAAATCTTTGTCTCTGTATCTAAATGGGAGTATTGCTCTGGTCTCAAAACATGCTGCCCAGCAAACTGAATTTCATTGTCGTCTCCCACAGAAAGGGGGATTGGCATCCCCCGGCACCAAAAGTAACCGGCCTCTGGGCTGCTTGCTCCAGTCTCTTCTTTCCAAGTTTGTTGAATGTGGAGGTGACAGAGGGACAGGCAGCATCTTGGTGAAGACAGGCCAGAATGGTGAAGATGCAAGGATGGTGGAAAGTGGCCTTGAGCACTGGGGGGCTTTTGAACCTCATTCATCCTCCAATTTGGGGGATGTAGCCTCCCAAAACTGTATTAAAAGAGTTGGTTGGTGTCCTGTCCTCCCATGAGGAACACACACAGTGCAGCCACGGGCTGTGTGAGATTTGTTTCCTCTTTGCTGCTTTATATCAGCACGTTATTACTTTGTTGAAGATTTATTATATGGCATTTTTTAAGCTCTGCCTTTATTCACCCTGCAGATTGGTGTTTTCTAGACTTAATGCTTTCTCAAGGTACATGTGGGGTTACAGCACTACACTGGCACTGCAGTTGGTTTACGGAGTAATTTATTTCAAGGATTATTGATTTACCGGGTATCTCTTGCAGCAGGTGGGGTTTTGTCTGATAGAGGTTAAACCCCTGTCTTCCTTCCCAATGCTTGGAGCAAGATTTCGGCTTCTTCCAGGGAAAATCAGAGCAAAGAGGGAAAAATGGTGGTACTAATTTCCCACCTGTCCCACCAACATTTTGCATTGCTGCCCTTCAGAGCCTCAGTTGCCCTTTTGCCAACTGAAAAAATACTCATCAAAGTAACTGAAAACCCTCTCAAAGCCCCAGAACATCCAGTAATTCCCATTTCCAGTAATGGGAAAAACAAATGCTTTGGTTTCACCTGGGATGTGCTGAGGTAGTTACTGCCGTGCCTCTTTTCTGTAGCACCGCATGACTTCATGGCCCAATTTTTCCCTAATTAAGAGTGTGTTTGGGAGTAAATGATATTCTAGAAATCACGCAGTTTAGAAATGCAGAATGTGGGTTGTCACAGCAAGGAATCGTGTACACTGTTTGATCAATTGTGTAGTAACTCAGAGGATGTAAAAGAATGTAAAAGAATGTTTCCTCTTGTTTTGTCACCTTCTAAAATTTTTCCAGCGCAAGATACACTTAGAGAAAAATTAAAGCCTTGATCGACAGCTTGCTTAAAATACGATGGCTGCTTTTTCTTTTACTTCTCTGCTTAAACCACAGGTTTCTCCATTTTTCATCATGACAAACGGAGCTTTCTTCATTACTGTCAGCATTCAGTGCCACAAGCTAAATCCTCTTTCATCTTTATCTCTTGGCTTCTGCGATGAGAATGCTGTGATGATGCGCTGGGAGATGCAGCAATTAACTCTACTCCAGGATTTAGCTCTGCCCTCGGTTGAGCGAGAGATGCTGCGGAAAGGTTGCCAGAGATGCAGATACAATCCTACATCCAGGTTTTTGCTGCATCCCTGCTGCTGAGGGAGATATGGATCATAACCAGAATTATTGCGTGTCCCTGGGAAAGGAGGGGATGCTGAGAGATGTCGATTTGCAAGGGAGATGGATCTGGGCACCAGGTTTTTGTGCTGCCTCGGTGCCATGCGGCGGTGTCAAAACGCCCCGGTGATGCAGGGGGTGCGGGATTTTTCAGTTCTGGTGCCGATGCTGCTCTCATGGTGAGGTCTCTGTGGCGCAATGGACGAGCGCGCTGGACTTCTAATCCAGAGGTTCCGGGTTCGAGTCCCGGCAGAGATGATCTCCAGGCAGGTGTCTCTTTTATTTTATGCATGTTCCATCATAGATACCAATCCGTCACGTTTATAACACCCCTGAAGGCTTGCGAGGGGAGATAATGACTTTTCACGGCACCATCTCTACTGCAGATGCTCATAACGGTTGTGTGTCACAGAATCACAGAGTGGTAAGGATTGGAAGGGACCTTGGAAGATCATCTAGTCCAATCCCCCTGCCAGAGCAGGAACACCTAGGTCAGGTCACACAGGAACTCATCGTATCATTGGATGTCAGCGAGCAGAGCCTGTCTCCGTCCTCCTGACATTCTCCCTTTACATATTTGTAAATATTACTAAGGTTGCCCCCAAGTCTCCTCTTCTGCAAGCCAAAGAGACCCAGCTCCCTCAGCCTTTCCTCAGAAGGAAGATGCTCCACTCCCTTAATCGTTCTCATGCCTCTGCGCTGGACCCTCCCGAGCAGTTCCCTGTCCTTCTGGAACCGAGGGGCCCAGAACTGGATGCAATATTCCACATGTGGGCTCACCAGGGCAGAGTAGAGGGGGAGGAGAACCTCTCTCGACCTACTAACCACCCCCCTTCTGATACAGGTATCTGTAAAGTTAATTGAACAACGCTGGTCCCAGTACCGACCCTTGAGGGACTCCACTAGATACAGGACTCCAGCTCGACTCCGTCCCATTGACCACAACCCTCTGGCTTCTTCCCTTCGGCCAGTTCACAGCCCACCTCACTACTCCTACTTATTCCCCCTGCTAGGAGCACTGGTGTACAGGCACACCCCATCTAAGATGTGTTTCTTGCACCATATTCCCCTTTCCTCATTCCTTTTGGTAGTTCCTGAATGCCTTGATGTTTTTACCCCATTTGTTTCCCCCCAAACTGCTCGTGGGCCCTCTCTTTGATGCCTTGTTAAGAAAACTACTGTGCTTTCCAGTAGAAATCGGGTGGTCAGGAAGCGGTTTAGAGCCTCGCATTGAGACTTCCTTTGATAGACACGGTCATTTGTTTCAAATGTAGGTCAACAAAAATGTAGGTCCGTGTTCTGAGTTCCCACCTCACAGAAATCCTTTGGAAGTGCTCTTGACTTTCATATTCTTATACAGAAGATTTGTGTTTACTGGCAGCCACCTGCATAGCCCCATGGAAATTTATCATCCTACGTAGCAAATTGACTTCTTCTTTCACAGGTGTTCGAAGCTGTGAGTATATAATCTCACGTAAATAAATAACAAATAAATAATTGCTATAAGCATTGAGAAAGAAAACAGGGAGCTACGTGCGGTTGTAGCTGGGGTTCGTAGTTGACTGGGTTTCAATGGGAGCTGATAGCGGACTTTTCCAGGCTACCGCAGCATTTTTTTTGAGGTGACAACGTGCTGAAGGTTGAAGGAGGGACCATAGAATGGTTGGGTTAGAAGGGACCTCTACAGATCACCTCGTGCCAGCCCCCAGCCATTGACCCGAAAGCTTCACGTGCTCTTCAGAGAGCAGTTCCCACGGGGCTGTCGGAGATGTCGGATCCTGTCTGTGTGAGTGGCAGGGAAAGGTCCTTCTGACTTCTTCCCTTCCTTCCAAGCTTACAAATTCCTCATAGCAAGTCAGCCGGTGCCAAAAATCAGCATTAGCTTTTATTTTGTTGTCTGTCCTTCTGTGCTGGCACTGTCTGTCCTCTGCAGGGCTCTGGGAGGTGCTGAGGGGCTCCCTGCATCACACCTTATCTCATGGCTTCATTAATGAAGATGAGCTTCAAGTTCAGGGGTTGTGTTGGTGCTTTGGGTTGTGTGTTGAGTCGGTGTGTCCCAAAGCCAATGGTGCTCAAATGATAAAATCATAAAATCCAGGCAAAGACTGCAGGGCTAGCTTGGTCTGCACCTTGCTCTCGCATGTTTTGGGGCAGCTGTGCTGAAATGTGGCTTCCACAAGAAGCTAAGTGGTACATGGGTCCCAAAACTGTCCCATGCCTCTCACAACCCATTCAACATGATCCATCCCGGGGGCAAGCAGCAGAAACCTGCCTGTTTCTTTCCCGTTGGTGTCTGACCTCCAGCACAGAGAAAGGGTCAAAGAAATTGCAAATACAACCTCAGAAGAGCTTGAGAATCCTGCCACTGGGTCATGGATGGACTCCAAGACACTGGGGAAGGAGTGAAGCAAAAAGCCTTATGTGAAGAGGATCCATTGCAGCTCATTTTCTCTGGGAGAAAAAGAAAAAAAAGAAACAGGCAAACAAACAAACAAACAAAAAAACAACAAAAAAAAAATGCAGACAGTCACCCAGGAGGACTGGAGTCTCCCTAGGGAGCAGAGGAGGCATCTCAGAGGGGCTGCATGAAGCAAGGGCTGGATGAGGCTGTGGTTTCAAGGGACAGAGTGAGCCCTGAATCTGCTATTAAGTGAGGTGTGGAGGAAAAAGAAAAGTGTCATTCAGGACTGGACATTATAGCAACACAAAGGCTTCCGGTGAGTGGGGTTGGTTCTTTGCATAGGAGTAATAAAACCAAACACTATTTCCTTCCTTTTTTCTCAGAAAAGCATCTCCACGCAGGGGGACATCACAGTTGCCCTCTGCAGGGTGAAGTCACCAAGCTCTGGACCCCCAGTCTGGGATGGCGGGGAGCAGAGCTCTGCTCCTCCTGGGTGAGTGCGACTGCAGGGACTGGGGGCTGCTGGCATGGACGTGTGTCCCCAGAAAGCCACAGGGACCCAGTGAGCATCAGCAAGGGCAAAGGTGACCCCCATCTCCAGCACAGGTTCTGCTGGGTGCCCCTCACATCCCTTTGGGGCATGTCTGGGGGGGGTTCACTTTGCCTGGGTAAGGGAAGATGTTTGTTTCTCCTGCCAGGTGGAGGAGATTTGGATGGAGCAGTGGTTGTCCCTGTCACGACATAGGCTTAGGGCTTCCTCTTTGGGGTGGCCTTGTTGCTGGGGAAGAGGGAAATGAGGGTCCAAGCAAGGCTGGTGGGCATGAGCATGGTGGGGCTGGAGATACCATGCCATGGGGTGATGTGGAGGTGCTGGTGGGTGTCTCGGCGACCTGGCAGATCTTGCCAAGACTTTTCTTTTAGGATGGCTTTTAGGACGTCCAAGGGCAGGCTCACTCCTCTCTGTACAGGGGTGCTGCAGAATGCCTGGCAGATGCTTCCCAGTGGTGCTCATCCCTTCTTTTCCTCCTTTCAGCTCAAGTCCTCGGCCTTGCTGGTGAGTCCTATTTGCTGGCAGGTTTCTGGTGAGAGCCCATGGGGCCCTGGGCAGTTCTTGCTGAACAAGGTGGCAGGGACGTCCCCTCACACGGCAGCAGGGCACGGCATGGCTTTGCTGTGCCTCCGCATGCTGCCTGTCTTGAGGGGCCCCGAGCAGCACCAGCCACCAGCTCAGCCCACCCTCTGAAAGACCAGACAGCCCCCCAAAATCCCACCAACACCCTAGAAACCCTAGTCAGCAGCAGGGTCCTGCCTTCTTCCCCCATCCCAACCTCTGTGCTCAGGGCTGGGGGCTCCCTGCAGCACACAGCGATGTGCTGATCTCTGTCCTGCCCTCACGTCCCCTCCTGCCTGGACCTTCACAGCCACAGAGATGGCTCTGCTAACCATGGACCCCCCCTGGAGCACGATATTCCGAGGAGAGAGCGTTACCCTGCGGTGCCGGGGCTCCCAGCCCTCCGGGCAGCAGCCCACAACCTGGTACCACAACGACAAGATCCTGGCACGCACGGATACGGACACGTACAGGATCACAAACGCCAGGCAGAAACAGACGGGCAGATACAAGTGCCAGAGCCCCGGCTCCGTGTCCAGCAACCCCATCACCTTGATCGTCTCCTACGGTGAGTGACATGACCTGGGGTGAGCCCTGCTCGCCCGTGCTCCACGGCTTCGCTCTGGGACAAACGCAGCTCCTGTAAGCATAAGGAAGACAGTGCTGTTGGTGTTGGGGCACCGCGAGCTGGGGTTTGGGGACTTTTTGCCTCTCTATCTCTGCACGATGCATCTCTTTTATAGAATCGTAGAGATTCTATATCGTAGAATCTCTAGAATCGTAGAATTCTCTTCTCCATGCTCAAGAGCCACAGCTCCCTCAGACTGCCTCCACAGGAGAGGTGTCCCAGCCCTTTGGCCATCCCTGTGGCCTCCTCTGGACTGGCCCTAATAGCTCCATGTCCTTCTGGTGCTGTGCTCCCCAGAGCTGAGCACAGGGCTCCAGGTGGGGTCTCAGGAGAGCAGAGCAGAGGGCACAATTCCCTCCCTGCCCTGCTGCCCATGCTGCTTTTGGTTCAGCCCAGCATCAGGTTGGCTTTCTGGGCTGCGAGTGCACTTTGCTGGCTGATGTCAAGTGTTTCATCCACCAGTACCCCCAAGTCCTCTTTTGCAGGGCTGTTCTCACTGCATTCATCACCTGGTCCATGCTGATGTTTGGGACTACCCCAGTCCAGGTGCAGGACCTTCAGCAACTGCTCTTGGGGTCTCTTGCAGATTGGCTGATCCTCCAGGTCCCGTCTCATGCGGTGTTCGAGGGCGAGCTGCTGTGCATGCAGTGCCGGGGATGGGAGCCGGGGAGCATGACTTCAGTGCAGTATTTCAGGGATGGAGCAGACATCACCACCCGCTACGCCTCGGACAAGCAGCTCTGCATCCCCCGGGCTGAGACCCACCAGAGCGGCAGGTATCGCTGCACGGGACAGATGAACTCCTTCTTGTCAGTAATAAAAAGGGAATCTCAAGAGTTGCATGTTTTTATCAGAGGTAAGAAATTCCTGTGAGTCTTTGGGCCTTCCATCTTCTCAGGGTCAGAGGGTGTGGAGCTCTGTATGATGGCTGAGCTAGGTCCATGCTACCAGTGCAGGAATTAACTCAAACCCCGTGCCAACAACTACAGAGACCTGGCCAGTTACATCCAACCCTGGCTCTGGGATGCTCCCTGCACCCGAACTGGGGTCTTGGTCCTGTGCAGCCTTGTTCTGGTGGGGTGGGATGACTGCCCCTTCCCTCTGGCATCTTGAGCAGTGATGCAGCCCCAGAAGCTCCCTCCAAGGAGATGCCTCCTGACAGCTCCCGGGGGGGGGTTGTATATACCTTCCAATTAAAAAGAAAGAACAAAAACCCTATTTCCTTTCCCCAGAGCTGTTCTCCTCCCCGGTGCTGAGCGTGGCCAGCTCAGCGGAGACCCTTGAGGGAAGCCCCCTCAACCTGAGCTGTGTCACGCACCTCAGCCCCCACAGCCCCTACACCATCCTCTGGTACCTCTTCTACCGAAACGGCACGGTCCTTCAAGGCCCCAAGACCTCCTCCAAGTACCACGTGCCGATGGTGGGGCTGGCGGACGCGGGCTCCTACTTCTGTGAGGTGCGGGCAGAGAACTCCAGCATATGGAAGCAGAGCGCCCAGGTCCCCATTGCTGTCAGAAGTGAGTGTTTGGGGTGCTGGGGACCCGTGGGGGTGCAGGCAGGGAAGGGCAGCCCCTGAGGGGGTCCCAGAGACATGTGGAGGCTGTGGGGTTTGGCATAAAGCCATGCCACTTTACAAAACCCCAGACTTCTCATGCCTGCAACTACACGCTCACCTGCCCACTGGTCCTGCTGCCGGCACAGAGGCAAGGGATGCCAGGTCCCCTACCCCATGTTGCTGTGGTTTCGGGGTTTTGTTTTCAGTGTGTTTCAGTTTCCCTTTGGGTGTGACTTCTGTTCTCTCTCATGCTGTGTCTCCATCCCGTCTCATCTCTCTGGACCCCGGAACTTTCTCACCTCATGGCGTGTTAAGGGCTCAGTCCTGTCATTTCCCTTGGCAGAAGTCTCCCTTTCAGTGTGGAGGCAGCCTGTCCTGCTTCAGGCCATCCACTGGGTTGGGCCGTCAACTGTTCCTCCCCCCCACCCTCCAATATCCTGAAAAACCTCAGTTATTGGGGCTGGGATTTTGCTGTCCCACTGGCTTTGGTTCTTTCAACACCTGCTTCCCTAGCAGCGCTTCTTCCTTCTGCTTCCTGCCACCCAGCATTCCCAGTCATTCACTGTTTGGAAAAAAAAAAAGCCCAGTTTCATTGGGAATGTCTATACTGGAAACCAATATGTTTCCTCTCCCCCCCATCTTGCAGGAGTCCCCATCTCAGGGGTGTCCCTGGACGTGCAGCCCCATGAGGGGCAGGTGATGGAGGGGCAGCGCCTGGTGCTGAGCTGCTCGGTGGCTGCAGGCACGGGATCCATCTCCTTTTCCTGGCACCGAGAGGGCTCTGCAGAGGTTTTGGGAAAGGGCACCCGTTACGAGATCCTGTCAGCCCAGCAAAACGACGATGGGCAGTATTACTGCATGGCCTCCAATGGGGATGTCCCAGCCCAGAGCCCGCGGCTGCAGGTCACAGTTGTGGGTGAGTGGCATCGTGCAGGCTGAGCTGGGCACCACAGGGCTGGCATCAAGGGGACATTGCTGGGAGGAGGAGACCCAGGACTGCTCCCCAGAGGGCACCACGAAAGGGGATGGCTACAGAAACAGGGATTTTGAGAGGCCTCCTACAGTAGGTTGGGCACCAGAGCTGATGGAAGAGCATTTGTAGAACATTTTATGGCCCGTAGCCATGCACCGTCTCCTGTCATGGTCAGAGCTGGTGGTAATGGCTGGAGAAAGCTTCAACCTGAGCTTTTCCACACAGGCTGGCACGACCTTCACGTGGCTGCACAAGGGGCAGGAGCAGAGCTGGTCCCAGCCCCACCTGTAAGGCCAGTCCTGTACACTGAGCCCAAGGAGCTGGGCTGCGCGGAACATTAACGGCACGTGGCCAGCAAGTGGCTCAGCCCCCAGAGAGTCTTCCAGCCATGTGCTGGTCCTCTCCGTATGAAAAGGAAGATGGTCTAATTGACATCTAGCAGTGCAGACATCACTTAATGGCTTTTCTCCGTTCCTGAGTCCTTGCATTGGGCACACAGGACTGGCTGAGGTCCAGATTCAGATATGAGTGTATTTGTGGTGCTGGTGTTAGAGCTGAGGGCTTCCTGTTAGAGGCTCCCTGTTTTTGGCTGGGTAATTCTCCGAAGTCCATGAATTCCAGCGTCAGGCCCACATGGTGTTTCCAAGTTTACCTGAGTCCTCAGGGTGTGTTTGTTTCCCAGGTGTCTCCTCACTCTTCTACTGCCATATCAGAGCACCACTGCTGCTAGCAGCCTTGGGGTCCCTGCTGTCCGGGCTGGTTGCTGTCCACGTCCTCACTGCAGGGAGCAAAGACCCGAAAGGAGTGGAACAGTGAGTGGGACTCCCCAAGAGACCACCTGCATATGCATCAGACGCACACCAGGAAAGATTGCTTGTGGGGCACCTCAAACCCACAAGGGCACCATGGAAATCAGCCAAATGAGCGTCCCCACGGCCCTTCCCTGGCCTGCACTGTCCCTCAACGTATATTGACAGAGATGCTTCTGGTTTCCTGCATGTGCTGCCCAATAAAGCACTTCTGAGCGTGAAGATTTATGCTTGCCTGTGTGACTGCTGGCGGAGCATGCCCTGTGTGCACATGTGTATGCGTGTGTGCAATTGCTGCTCACGCACATCACATCACCCAGGGAAGTGTTTGCTCAAAGACGTGCTCTGTGCTTCTTGGACTGGGGGGAGTGGGGCAGGGGGCAGAGGAGAAATGAACTCGATCTGGGAGCCCTGATGCAACTCCACACACAACAGCACTCTGCGACTTAGTCCTTTCCAAACAACCCTAAAAGTAACCCTAGCCAGAACACTGGGACGAACACAAAGTAGGACCCTAGACAACAGGTACGGTGCAACTTTCTCTCATCAAAAAGTGCTCCCAACAGAAGCCTTTGGGTACACCTCAACTCCCCTGGGGAGCCTTTATGCAACCCCACAGGACACAGGACTCTGCACCTTCTCTCTTTCAAAAGAACCCTAAGCGTATCCGTGTCTGTAACAATCAATGTAAACCAACCCTAACACTAATCATAGCCCTAAACCTAACCATAACGCTAACCCTCACCCTAATGACCATAACCCTAAACCCAAACCTGACCCTAAAGCTAACCTAATCCCTAAACCCAGCTCTAACCCTAAACCCAACCCTAACCAGTATCTAACTCTGACAGTGGATCTAACCCTAAAACTACTCCTAAACCTAACCCTATTATAACGCTAACCCTAATCCCCAAAAAAACAATGACACTAATTCTAAACCGCGGAGCTAAAATAACACGCACAGCTAATCGTAACCCTAGCCCTAACTCTAAACCTAACACTAACCCTAAACCTAACCCAAACCTGGGTCTAAATCTCATGGTGGATCTTACACTAACCCTATCCCCAACCCTAACCCTAATCCTAACACTAACCCTAACCCTAACCCCAACCCCAACCCTAACCCTAATCCTAACCCTAACCCAAACCCCATCCCTAACCCTAACCCCAGCACTAACCCCAACCCTAACCCTAACCCCAACCCCAACCCTAACCCCAAGCCATAACCCTAAACCATAACTCTTACACTAACACTAACCCTAACCCTCACCCTCAACCTTACCCTCACATTAAGCCTCACCCTCATACTTAACCTAACCCGAACACTAACCCTAACGCCTAACCGTAATGCCAACCCTAACCCTAACCTTAACCCTAAACCTAACCCTAACCCTAACCCCAAAAAGTGTCCCCAACGGAAGTCTTTGGGTACACCTTTACTCCGCAGGGGAGCCTTTCCGCAACCCCCCACACAGCATGACTGTTCTTTTCACGGGCGTCAAATTCCAAAATGGGAACTATTCTTAACTGAAGGTTTGCTCCACAAACGTCCTGTTATGGCTGTTTTGTTTCTTTATTGTTTTGTCTTGTTGTTAAAAACATCCACATGCAACAACATGAGGCTGCAAGAGGAGACGTTCAGTCTTAATACCAGGAATTGTGTCTTAGAAACGTGGTCAGGCTCTGGAACTTGCTCCTGCTGAAAGGTTTCATGGCACCAATCTGCCCGTGTTCAGGAAGCGTTTGGACAATGATCTCAGACGTAGGGTGTGATTAACGGGTGCTCCAGTGTGGAGCCAGGAGTTGGACTTGATGATCGTCGTGGGTCCCTTCCGCCTTGGGATATGCTGTGATTCTGTGATTACTGGACAAAAGAAGGTGATTTATCCGAACACCAGGCCTTACATCCCGACCCCACCAAACGCCAAGGACCCCAAGACAATGGGCAACCAAACATCCCTCCGACATGGCGGGCCGACCAGCCCAACACCATGGAAGGCCGTACATCCCAACACCGCGTGAGGAGTTGGACCTGGTGGCCCTGATGGGTCCCTTCCACCTCGGGGTATTCAATGATCCTATAATGCATACCGCCCAACTCCATATAAGGTCATGTGCCCATATAATGCATACCGCCCAACTCCATATAAAGGCATGCTGCCCATATAAGGCATACCGCCCAACTCCATATAAGGGCATGCTGCCCCGCCCTCCATTGTGTGGTCTCGCCTTGCACCCTATAAATTCCAGGCGCACGGCCCCCACGGCCAGTAGCAGACGCTGTCTCTGCACTGGTGTGACTGGTGCGACTGGCAGTAGACGCTACAGGGTCAGGGGCTGCTAGCCCTCGCAGACCCAGTGAAGGTGACCGTCAGTGGCCAAGGGCCACAGCAGTCAGAGCTCACCCAACTCTTCCTGTACCCGTGGCCATGGTGCGGGACGTTGCAGGACGGGGACAGACGGGGCCCAGCCGCCCCGCGCCCCGACGGGGCCCAGCGCAGCTCGCTGGCAGCCCTGCGCAGCAGCAGGAGCGCAGGCTGGAGCTGCAGGCACTGCGGGCCAAACTGGAGGCCGAGCGGCTCCACAACCAGGAGCTGCGGCGCCACTTCGCCGCGGAGATTTCCCAAGTGAAGGAGGCGGAGGAGAGGGAGCGGCAGCTGCTGGTGCAGCAGCTGCAGTCCGAGTGGGAGAGGCAGCAGGCCCTCGACGCGCAGCGGCTGCAGGAGCAGCAGTGGCAGCAGCGCGCCACCGAGACCCGGCAGATGCTGCGGTGGAAGGAGGCCGAGCTGCAGGCGGCGCAGGAGCTGCTGCAGAAGGAACGCGACGCTATCACGCACCAAGCGCGGGAGCTGCAGCGGCAGCTGGCCGACGAGCTGCGGAGGCCCTGCAGGAGCGCCAGCGTGGCCCGCGCCAAGCTCCAGGCTGTCCTCAAGGAACTGCGCTGGGAGACGCATGGCAACCAGCCTGCCCGCATCCGCCAGCTCCAGCATGACCTGGAGCTGGAGAAGAAGCTTTTCATCAAGTACATTGTGGCGGGCTTCGAGGGAGAGCAAGAGGACAGCCAGGGAACAAAGGGCCAAGAAGACCAAGAAGGGCCCTTGGGCAAGGCAGAGCCAAAGATGCCAACACGGGCTCAGCCTGCCCAGGACGCACCTCAGCAGGGAGCCAAGGAAAGCTGTGGCTCCGAGAAGGGCAGCAGCCGCCGCCCTGTGAAGGACGCTCACGTCCAGGTGAGGAGACAGGCTGAGGAAGCTGGGGGTGTCGAGCCTGGAGAAGAGAAGGCTCCGGGGAGACCTCGGGGCGGCCTGCCGGTCCCTAAAGGGGGCTACGGGAAAGCTGGGGAGAGACTCTTTGGCAGGGAGTGCAGTGGGGGGCTCAGAGTAATGGCTTGAGGCAGAGGAGGGCACGTTTGGGTCAGGTATAAGGAAGAAATCCTTCCCCGGGAGGGCGGCGAGGCCCTGGCGCAGGCTGGGGGTGCCCCAAACCTGGCAGGGGTGGTGCCCGTGGCAGGGGCTGGAATGAGGTGGGCTTTGAGCTCCCTGCCAACCCAACCCTTTCTCTGATTTGGTGATTGCAGGTTCCAGAACCTTCCGACGAAGACCTGGTGCTGCCAGGCACGCTCAGTTGGGTGCTGGAGCAGCACGCCCGCCTCCAGCGAGCCCTGAGCGGCCTGGAGAAGCAACGCCAGGCCCTGGAGGCAAAGAAATACCTCCTGAGAGAGGGAAGCACCAAGGAAGAGTGCCAGGAGCTCCAGATGCTCCAGGAAGCCAAAGAAAAACTGGTGGTGCTTACCGAGCAGCTGGAGGAGAAATGCAGATCCCTGCAGGAGACCATCTACTGGGCCAGCAAGACTCCAGGGCCTCCACCCAGCCAAAGCTCCGCTGAGGCACGGCCACCTTGTGAGAGTGCCCCCAGCCCGAGCGAGGAGGTGCTGGTTGCCCAGCTCAGGCAGCTGAGCAAGGAAAAAATCAGACTGGAGGAAGAAAATTCTCGCCTCCGAAGGCAGCTGGACGCAGCGATGGGAGTCCAAGCTGAAAACGCTGACCTGAAGAAGCAGGTACAGCAAATGGCAGAGGAGCAAAACTCTGCCCTGCAGCAGGTCAGCGAGCTTCAGGCCCAGCTGCAAGAGGCAGAGTGCCAGCTGAAAGCGCTCAAGGAAATTGCAGATAGAGGGCCACAGCTGGAGAGAGAACACCTGGAGACACAGCTAGCGCTCCAGAAGAAAGACCAGGAGCTCGAGAGCTTGCAGAGGGCTCAGGCAGAAGGGAAGAGGCAGCACGAGGAAGCCTCGCAAATGTTACGAGCCCAGGTGGCCGACCTGGAAGATCGCTGCCACCATCAAACCGAACAACTCAAGCTGCTCGCTGAGGAGCTGCAGCGGCTGGAAAGCGAGCAATCCAGCCCTGCCACTACCCGTCTGCCACAGCTATCGCCTACCCACCCAGCCACCTCCGAATCCCAACCGGCAGAGGACAGCCCAGGGCCCTGCCTTCCTGCAGAGGAGGACGCTGCGGATGAGAGCCAAGAAGCGGAAACTTGGCAGCAGCCCTTCGACCTGCGGGCTTCGTTGGGACAAGGGCCAGCAAGGATTCGGAAATTCCTAGCTCGGTACAGCTATGACCCTGCTGATAGTCCCAACGAGCATCCGGAGCTAGAGCTTCGCCTCACGGCGGGGCAGTTTGTTTATGTCATTGGGGAGATGGATGAGGATGGCTGGTATATAGGAGAGCGGACAGACGGCAGTAGAGGCTTCGTCCCCTCCAATCTGGTGGAAGAAGTTTCCGACGACCTGAGCTTGACACCAGTGCCGCCAGAGCTGGGGGATGTCCTTCTGGACACCGATGAGGGGGAGAGCTCCACTGACAGCAGCAGCAGCAGCAGCAGCAGCAGCAGCAGCAGCGGGGAAGCCAGGGATGATGTGGACAAAGAAATCTGTCCCGATATGCTGGCTAGATGGGCCATTGCAGAAGCCTTCCTGGAGGAGCTCCGTGACGTGCTAAAAGAGGACGAAGAAACCTCCAGCGAAGGAAACGATGATTCCAGCGACCCCTTCTGTCTCTCACTCATGATGGAGGAGGAGAAAGATCAGGGTGGGGGTGCCGATGGCACCAAAAGTCAATAAAACCGTCAACGATAATGAGCCTGGCCTTGGTGATTCTTCTCCAGAAGGTTTATAGAAATGGAGAAGCACTTCTTTGCCCTGCAGGTCACTGCACGCTGCAACAGGTTGGCCAGTGTTATAAATGAAGTCTCAACTCAATCTGAATTTCGTAATATTTATAAAACAAATATTTCTAAAAGGTATAAAAGGCAAGTAAACAGCGCTGGGTGTGCGGGGAGTCTACGCTCCACCAACACGCACACACGAACATCAAACATTCTAAATATACAGAACATTGCTTTACATACTAAACCCGAGTATGCCTATACATACGTACAATCAGGAAAGGTAACAAACAATCCTTTAATTTCCATAACTTACTAAACTCGAGTACACCTAAACATATGTACAATCAGGAAAGGTAACAAACAATCCTTTAAGTTCCATGACTTAACAGTCTCCATTTTCCATTCCTTTTGAACGATATGTCTCGCTTTAAGTTGTCAAGCAACTCGGTCTTCGGGCCTTATGTATCCCGTTCTTCCCGGATCAAAGAAAAGCATATCCATCCCCTTTTCAAGGCCAATAGGCCTGGGTCAAAAGGCACGTCCAGGTCACCAGGGGTGTAACAGCAAAAGCGTTCGATGGCTGTAGCAGCAGTCCCACTGCAACCTTGTCGTTTTTAGTTGCAGAGTCCCACACCTTGACATCAATTTGGTCCCATATTTCAGGCTCATAAACTGTCTGATTGTTAATAAGGAGAATAAGGTCTAAGGTGACCAGGACAGTCTTTGTTCCTAAGGACGTATGATTCTCCTTAATGCGCAGCTGCTGACCAGCGAGGGGCAGTTGTGTGCACAGGTCCGCTTCTCTCCATTACCACTCCATATATAACAGCCAGAGAGGCTTTGTGCCCTTTTATTATTCTTTTTTAGCTTTATTGTGACAAAACGTGGTGTTTTGGGGACATTTCTGTCAGTGCGGGCCCACGCTGCAGCCACCACTCCTCCCGTTACTGCCAGGCTCCCCCAGGCAGCAGGGCAGGGCTGTGTGTGCTTTTTTATTATTACTTATTAGCTTTATTGTGACAAAACGCGGCGTTTTGGGGACATTTCTGTCAGCGCGGGCCGAGGCCGCAGCCCGCCTCAGAAAGCCCGCGCAGAGAAAAGGTGCCACGCGGTGGGCGCGCTCTGCGCATGCGCGGGGGGTGGAAAATGGCGCGGAGGGAGGGAACTACATTTCCCAGAGTTCCGTGGGGTGGGGGCGACGGAGGCGACTTCCGGTTTCCGAGGCGTCCTGGGGGCTGCGCGGTGCCGCCGCTGCCCGCTGGGGGGCGCCCGAGGGGGGGGGGCACGGAGGGGACACGGGGGGGGGTCTGGGGGGGCCTGGGGGGGTCTTGGGGGTGGGGGGGGCACTGGGTGGGGGCGTTGGGGGGTGTGGGTGGTGGGGCAGGGGGGATTGAGGGGTCTGGGTGCAAGGGGGGGCACTGGAGGGGGGCACTGAGAGGTCTGGGGGGTTGGGGAGGGGGCATTGGGGGGTCTGGGGGGCAAGGGAGGGGGGCTTGGGGGGTCTGGGGGCGGGGGAGGGCCATGGAGGGGACACTTGGGGGGCTGGGGAGGGGGGTTTGGGGGCTCTGTGGGGCAGGGGAGGGCCGTAGAGGGGGGCACTGGGGGGTTTGGGGGTGGGGGGGCACTGGAGGGGGGCACTGGGGGGTCCTGGGGTCCTGGGGGCGGGGGAGGGGGGATTGGGGGGTCTGGGGGGCCATGGAGGGGGGCACTGGGGGGGTCTGGGTGGTGGTGGGGGCACTGGGGGGGGCACTGAGGGGTCTGGGGGGCAGGGGAGGGGGGTTTGGGGAGTCTGGGGGGCAGGGGAGAACTGTGGAGGGGGGCGCTGGGTGGTCTGGGAGGTGGGGGGGTACTGGAGGGAGGCACTGGGGGGTCCTGAAGGCGGGGGAGGACCATGGAGGGGACACTGGGGGGTCTGGGGGGCACGGGAGGGGGGCTTGGGGGCTCTTGGGGGCAGGGGAGGGCCATGGAGGGGACACTTGGGGGGCTGGGGAGGGGGGTTTGGGGGGTCTGGGGGGCAGGGGAGAACTGTGGAGGGGGGCACTGGGTGGTCTGGGAGGTGGGGGGGGTAGCGGAGGGAGGCACTGGGGGGTCCTGGAGGCGGGGGAGGGCCATGAAGGGGACACCGGGGGGTCTGGGGGGCACGGGAGGGGGGCCTGGAGTCGAGGAGGCTCCTGGAGGGGGAGCCCGGGGGGGTCTGCAGGGGTCGGGGGGGGGCTCGGGAGCGCGGCGAGGGACCGCTGGGGTGCTCGGGGCAGCTTGCGGGGAAAAGGGGTGCTCGGGGCTGGGGGCGCAGCAGCTGCTGGAACCGGGGGGTTCCTGAGGCTGGGGGGGGGGGAGCGGTGCTGGGTTTGCCCTCGGGGGTCTCTGGGGGCGTTGCGGGGAGGGAAAACTTTGCTTTTTCCTGCCCTGCCTGGGCTGTCACTGTGCTCCTCGGGTGCTATTTGGGGGGGTCCCGGGGTCACTGCTCACGGACACCCCCCGCCGATACCGCTGCCAAGTCCGAGCTCTTCGTGCTCCGCTGTCCCCTTCGCGTTCTCCTTGCCGTGAAGCCCCCCGAGGCTTTCCCCTTGCTTCTAGGCGAAGCCCCTGCCCCTCAGCAGCCCGCCTTTTCATTTACTTTTGACCGAGAGGTCCCCGGAGGCACCTCCAGAAGCAGCTGCGGGGCGGGCGGTCAGGAAAACACCTTCCCCAATAAATCCTTCAAATTCAATACCTTTATAGATAAACCCCTCGGTGAAATAAGTGGCAGAGGGACAGGGGGACGCGTGGGGGGCAGCTCTGCCCCGTGCCCCGCACGAGGTGAGCGGGGCTTGGTTTGGCCCCGAGCTTCGGGCAGGGGCTCTGCAGGGTTTCGGTGCCCTCACCAGGCTCCGCAGCACCGGGGGTCGGACCCGGTCGGACCCCCCCTTCCCTCCCCACACACACACACACCCGGGGGGGGGGGGGGGGGCGGTGGTGGCGGCCGAGAATTCGGTGTTGGTGGCGAGCAATCCGGGGCCGTGCCGGAGCGAACACTGCGCCTTTGTTACCCGAACAATGTTTCCAGGCTGGGATTCCTCACCCCCTCGCCCCAACCTTCGCCGCCACCGGCCGCTGCCTTTGTTTCGTGCCGGAGCTTGGGGGGGGGGGGGGGGGGGCCAAAAACCACGCTCCGAAGGGTGCCAGCGAGGAGGGCTTGGGGGGGGCTCTGTGCTGGCGCAGCCCGCGGCGATGTGCCCAGCAGCGGGGTTTTCGTCCTGAGGCCGAGAGGTAAGGCTGCTCCTGCTGCAGGACGCTCTCTGCCTGGCTTGGCGGCTCTGCTCTGGGCTTTTTGAGGGCAGAGCGGGCTGGTTGCGCTGGGAGGCTGGTGGAAACGGTGGTGGTGTCCGTGTAGGATCTCTGCCAGCATCGCTCTCCGAGCCTCGGGTCCTCCTAGCGCTGCTCTCAGGCGTGCCCGGTGCTGGCGTCTCACGGGGCTCCGGAGCTGGAGCCGAATTCCAGCCCCGTGGCATCTGCCAGGGTGAGGACGCCCCGCACCCTGCTGACCAGATCCAGAAAGCCCCTGGAAATCTTGGCAGCGATCTGGTTTTGGTGCCCCGGGTCCCCCTGGCCTGCGGAGCCTCCACGTGGCGCTGGGCTCGGCTCAGGTGCTGGAAAACAAGGAGCCCAAACGGCCGCGGGGCTCCCGTGCGCCCCAAAACCCACAAGGGAGCTGGGAAGGGGCTGTCCCTGCCCTGCAGCCCCGGGCTCACACCCGGAGCTGCCTCGGGAGGAGCCCAGCGGCCGCGCTTTTTGTCCCCAGGTGCGTGTCACCTCCTGACACCGCTCCCCGGCGCGCGGCGCAAAGGTCCGGGTGCCACCCGAGGGTGGAAACCAAGCGCCCTCCCCGCTCCCATCCGCACCCCGAGGCGCAGGGGGGGCTTTTTTGGTTTTGTTTGTTTTTTTTTCCTGCTGAGCTGGCGCTCCGTGCCCCGGCAGCTCCGGGACGGCGCGGGCAGAGGCTGCGCCAGCTTCCCGAGCCTCCGGGCTGCTTCTGGCAGACAGGGGATTAAACGCACCGGGGCGCGTCCATGGCTCACAGGTGCCTCTGGAGCAGGAGCGGTTTGTTCCCCGTTTTGGGCGGAATTCCAGCCCTCCTGGGTCCAGCAGGGCAGGGTTTGCCCCAAGGGGGCATCGCCTGGGCTCCGGTGGTGCCGGTGGAGGACGGGGGCGGTGGGGAGCAGAGGGTGGCGTGGGCAGCGCCGCGGCGTCTCAGGCCTGAGTCACCCCACAAACGAGCCACCCCCCACCCGCTTCTCGCACCCATGGGTGCCCCACTCTGCACCCCCAAGCCTCGAGCTCAGCCCAGAGCTGGCAGCGCCATGGGCAGGGCCGGAGAGCCATGCGGTGCCCAGGGTGGTCCTCGGTGCCCAGGGGAGATGAAAAAGGCTTTGGAGGATGGGGAAACTGAGGCACGGGGAATCAATCCTTGCTGGTCTGCCTCGGGGTTGCCCCGCTCCTGCCCGTGGTACAACCCCTCCGCGGTAACTCCCAGCCCCGTGCGCCCCCAGCTCCCGCGGGAAGGACCCTGGGAGCCCCAAAGGAGCAGCCCGGACCCCCGGAGGGCCCCCCCAGGCTGCTCCTGGCCCCCGAAAACCAACGGAGCCAGAGGGCAGCTCCGTGCCGAGGGCACCCGCAGCCCTGCGCTGAGCCACGGCGGGTGGAGGAGAGAGGGGAGGAACGGGAGGCGAAGCCGAACTCGGGGGGGTGCCCCCTGGGAATCGGGGTGCTCCGGTGCCGGGCGGCGCAGTATCCGCAGCGGTGCAGGGCAAAGGGTTAACAGGCCCGAGGAGCTGATTTGCCAAGTGGTTCCTGGTTTATTCAGTGCGAAAGAGGCAGGGACAGGGGAGGGGAGCTCCGGGTGGGGAGCTGGGAGCAGGGCTGGTACCCGCCCGGCATCGCCCACCGCCACCACCGGGTCCCATGGGGCCACCCCACGGCACCGCCGACAGGTACGTCCCCAGCACCCTGAGGGGTGCCCCGGGGGGGAAAACCGGAGCTGGGGGTGACACGGGGGCCACCCCCACCCCGCTCCTGGGCCCTGTGGCACCCGTCCCCTTTGTCCTCCCAGCCCCGTGCTGGTGCCTTCCCCTCCTCTTCTCCCCGTGCCGCGGCTGCACCCATGGGAGCGCGGGGACGGGACCCCCAGATCCCCGCTGCCAGAGCCCCCCCCGTGGTGCCAGGAGGGTTCGATGCAAAGCTCGGTGTCGGGACCTTGGAGCCTGCTGCCCGTCCTCAGTTTCCCCATCCCACAGCAGTGCCCAGCGCGAGGGTCCCCTGGGTGCCCCGGGACAAGGCGCTGGTGGTCGGTGGTCACCGGTGCCGGGGAACGCAGCTCCTCCCGGAGAGAAAAACGTGCTGGCACGCGTCTCCTTCACCTGCTGCGTGCTCCCACGGGTCCCCAGCCGAGGACGAGCCCCTCTGTGTCCTCACGGCGGGGATTTGGGGCTGGAGCAGGCGTTGGGAGCAAGCTTGCTTCTTGCTTCCTCCCCTGCGAGCCGTGACTGCGACCTGGCCCCGGCTGGGTCCAAAGGGCTGGGGGAGATGCCTGGAGGCGCAGGCTGGGTGCGCTGTGGCGCAGGATTCCCTCCTGCCCTGCTGGCACTCGGGGCATCCGGGGAAAAATCATTGTCCCCAGCACCCAGGGGACGGAGGAGCCGGGTGCGTGCCCCGTCGCGATGAGCACCAAGCCAAGGGGCTGGGTGCGGGGCAGCCCCCCGAAACCCCCGTCCCCGATGGAGGGGGACCTCTGGAGGAGCTGACCCCTCGCCGGCACACCGAGCAGTAACGGTGCCGTGCCGGTGAGAGGCTGCCCACGGTGTCCCCGTGCTGACGGGGTGCACGTGGGGCTGGTGGGGTTCACAGTGGTGCAAGCGGTGGCAGCTGATGCCCGAGGGTTGCTCTCAGAGTTGGGTTTTCCTCCCCTTTCCATCGCTTTGGGGGACGCGAGGCTCCCCCAGGCTCCTGCCAGCCCCTGTGCAGGAGGCTGGGCTCGCTCCGTGAGGTCCCCAGCTGCTTTTTTCCCAAAAGCAAGAAGTTCTGGGACTTTCTGGGCGCTTTTCCGGGCACCGACACCTTCACAAAACCCGCCAGGCCATAAATCACCCGGTGGCCTCTGGGTCGAGCCCTGCTCAGGGGTGGCAGCAGTGCCAGCAGCGCCGGCCCCAGCAGGTCCCTCTCGGGATGTGCCCTCGCCGCGGGTGCTCTGGACACTCGCCGCAACCCAGGCTCAGCCTCGCACACGGTGCCTCTGCTAATTGCCGTGTTAATTGCCAGCTGAGGGCACAGCTCGGGGGTGCTCCGGCTCTGCCTGTTCTCGCCACGAGGCTGCGCCGGGAGCAGAGCCGGGCAGCAGCAGTTCTTCGCTTATTCCTTGATCCTTCTGGATTTCTCAAAGCCCCTCGCTCGGTCAGGTCCCGTCCTGGGCAGCCCGCGGGGCAGGTGATGGGCAGACACGGAGGGAAGTTTGTTATCTGCTGACGGGGCTGGGAATGGAAAAACAGGAAAGGGCCTGAGCTCATCCCATTTCCCTGCCTGGCCTGAGCGGGGCCGGCCGGGGGCAGAGCTGCCTGCGGGGCCGGGGCGCAGCGGGGTGAGTCGGGGCTGGGGGCGGCCGTGCAGCCCGGGACCCCCCCAGACCCTCTGTGCCCGTTGCTGTTGGGGTTTTGGGGACCTGAGCAGGGGTGGGTGGCACAGGCTGGAGCTCTGGGCTTGGGGTGCTTGCAGGGTTTGCAGCCCGGGGGCTGCTGATGGCTCCGTGACCCTAACGGCACCACGGGTCCCATCCTGCTGCTGCCCTGGGACCAGCCCCAGCAAACGCAGGGACCGGGTGCTGGTGGCAAATCCCCATCCCCAAGCACCTGCAAAGCCCCCGAGCACCCTCTCCACAGGGAAACAGCTCCCAGGGGATGCGCTGAGCCCCACAGGGGTGAAATTTGGGGGGGTTCTGAGGGGCAGCAAAGCACGCGGGTGCGCGGGCTGCATCCTGCGGTGGCTGCTGGTGTTGGGGGGGGGACAACGGGTCGGCCCCCCCAAGCTGAGCCACGGTGGAGAGGAGCTGCTCTTGTCCCAGCCAAATTCCTGGGCGCTTAATGAGTAACCGGCGGCGAGGCGAGGGTGGTTCTGGCGGCTCCTGCGAGCCAGGGCAAACACAGCCGGGGGCCGTCCAGGGGCACCCGCGCAGCCCCCGGGCCGTGTTCGTGCAGGGCTGGGGGGGTCGAGGGGGGCTGGGGGGGGGCCGAGAGCCCTCCCCATCGCTCTGCGGGGTCGGGGGCCCCGCACGGTGCTTGGGGCTCGGCAAGGTCGGCGCGGGGGGGATGCGGCCGGGACGGGCGGCTCCTCTTTATGGCCACCATCGGCTTCACGGTCGGCTTGGGGCAGCCTGCGGGGTGCTTGTGGGGTTGGAGGGGCCTGATGGGGTCTGCAGAGCTCAGCTGGGACCACCCCAAGCTCACCCCGTGCCCCCCAATGGGGCCGGGCTGTCCGCATCCATCCCTGACGCCTCCGCTCCTCCGTCCCGCAGCGCCCGGCCCTGGCCCTGAGCGGGGCATGGACGGCCCAGAAATCTTCCTGGGCCCCTGCGAGGGAGCCCTCTGCGGGGTCCCGGGCCAGAAGCGCCGCTGCATGTCGGCCCTGGAGCCCGTCACTTTGCCCAGCCCCAGATCCGAGGCCAGCTGGGGAGAGGAGGAGGAGGAGGAGGAGGAGGAGGAAGATGAAGAGGATGAAGACCGGTTCCGGGGGGTGCCGCTGCGGCGAGCCTGTGCCCTGCGGACCTCGATGCGCAGCCGGGACCCGTTCCGACGGCACAGCTGGGAGCCGGGCAAGGAGCTGCGCGGGGTCCCCGGCTACGACCAGCTCAGGTAGCGGCGCCCCCACCCCGTGGCCCCAAACCAGCCCCCGCGCCCCCCTCTCTGGTGCTCAGGATCCTCCGTGCAGCACCCCCGGCACACCCCCTGCCCTGGCGCGGCACCGAGCAAGGCTCACCCCACGGATACGGGGCTCGGGGCACCGATGCCACGGCTGCCCTGGTTCGGTGCCCCCCACCCCGGGGTGCCGCAGCTCAGGGTGCCCCTCTCGCCGCCACAGCGTGAGCCTCAAGGGGCTGAGCCCCGACGACATCGACTCCAGCACGGAGCAGCTGGACGGGCTGGGGAGGCGCCGGTGGGACCCCCGGCGAGCCCCCCTCATCCACAGCACCGAGTCCCTGCTGTCCCTGGACGAGGAGGATGAGGCCGATCTGCAGCGGGCGCAGGTAGGAGATGCTGCTCCTCTTCCTCCTCCTCTTCCTCCTCCTGCCACCCCAGGGTGCAGCACCCGCCTCCCCCTGCAGCTGGCGGCACGGGGCCGAGGCCAGGGGACCCCAAGAACCGCGGTGGATGGAGACAGCCCAGCAGAGCCCCTGCCCCGGGTGCCTTCTCCATCACCCCAGGGCTGGGCTGCGTTATTTTCTGGGGGGGGAAGCTTCATTTTGGGGAGGGAGAAATTAAAGGTCTGTGAGCCCAGGAACCGCCCGGTGCACGGGGACCCCGCTGGCCCCACAAAGGGCAACCACCGCCCCGCACCCAGGGACTGGGGCCGGTGATCCCAGTGATCCCAGTGGTCCCGGTGTTCCCGGTGGTGCCAACCCTGTGCCTGCTGGCAGGAGGACGCGCGGAGGCTGCAGGTGTACGGGGCCAGGAGCGCCGGCGGCTGCGCCCTCGCCAAATCCGCGTCCCTCAGCGTCATCGACAGCTTCCCCCCCGCAGTGGGTGAGTGCCAGCGCCCGCGGGGACGGGCGGGGGTGTGGGGGCGACGGGACCCCAGCCCCTCCTTTAATTCGGGCCCCGTCTCTTGCAGAAATTTCCCCCTTCGCCTCCCAGCAGAGCCTGGCCAATGGGTGAGTGTGGGGGCGCAGGGGGGTGCGGGGGGTGCGGGCGGTGTCCCCAGCACCCGGCCCCTGTTTTGGGGTGCCCCCAAAGCGGCACCAATCCTGCACCCTGCCGGTGGGGTCCTGGCACACATGATGGGGGGCACCAGGAGCAGACCCCTCCCCCCCGGGACGGAGGGGACGGTGCCCCCCCAGCGCTGTCCCCACCCGGCCTCGAGGCGCTTTGTGCCCGTGGGGCCCCGCGGCCCCAGCGCCTGTCACAGCCCATTCCCGTCCTCATTAGGGCAGCACACGGGGGGGGGGGGGTCAGGGCACGGGGCTGGCGGGGAGCCACACAGGGACGGGGACAGGGATGGGGACGGGGACAGGGAGAGGTCAGCTGGGGAGCAGGGGGGTGCTGAGCCTCCCCCTGCTTTTTTCGGAGGGGGCATCTCACCCTCCACCAAGCGTGGACGGGACCGAGGTCGGCTTCGCTGTGGGAAACGCACAACGGGGCCGTGTCGGTCACCCCACAACCATGGGGACGTACCCATAGCCGTGGGGCTGCCCCATCTTGGACCTCCTGGGGCAGGCGATGCCATGGGGTGGCCGAGGAGGGGGGCGCAGGCACCGTCCCGCAACGCCGCCCCGGGGGTCCCCGCGTGCCCCCCGTGCGGGGCCGGCTCGGCGGGGAGCGAACAGAAGGGCTCTGTGCCGGGCCCAGCTGCAACGGAGCAGCCACCCCGGAGAAGCCGGGGGGCCGCGGCGCCTCGGCTCGCTCCTCCCTACTTCCTGGCCCGCGGACGCCCGGGGACAGAGGGGGATTGTGCGCCTGATCCTGCTCCTCCTGCAGCTTCGGTGCCGGGAGCTGCGGGCAGCTGGCGGCCTCGGGCGAGCCGGGGAGCCGGGAAGGGAGCCCCCTGGGCCGAACCCTCAGCTTCATCAGGAGGATGACGGGGAAGACGAAGGTAAGGGGGAAGGGGATGAAGGGGAGAGGAAGGGGCGGGGGGAGCATCCGTGGCCGGGACCCCTCGAGCCGGGCACTCGAGGCCGCGGGGCGGTGGTAGGGTGTGGGGTGATCCCCAAAATGCTGCGTGGGGGTTGGGGTGGGATGGGGGCTCGCTCCGGGCTCTGCAGCCGCGACGCTGGCGGCTGCCCTTTGGGGATGCTGTGCCTCAGTTTCCCCTTTCTGCTTGATGTTATCCTCGGCTGCTTTCCAGGCCTTTGGGGTCTGGAGAGGGGAAAAGCTCCGTGTACGCCCAGCGCAGTACCTGGACGAGTCCTGGGGTGCTCGCTCTGCCCCCCAAGACCCCCCCCCCGGCTCTTGGTGGGCATCTGGGACATTTCCCCTTCCCCAAAACCCAGCGGGAGGTGAAACAGGAGCGGGGCTGCGCTCGTGGAGCTGCGCCAGCGGGGCAGGTACCGGCTCCTGCTGGGCACCGGGGATGCGGTTTCGGTGCCTGCGCCATCGCCCCCGTCCCGGCCACCCCCGATGTCCCCAGGGACCAGCTGGCACCATCACAATTCTGACGGGCGTGATGGTGACGGGGACATCGAGGGCTGTGGGTGTGCCCGTGGGCGCACCGGGGGGGCCGGTGCGAAGCCGCTCGCCCCTCGCAGCAGCCCGGGGGTGCCGGTGGCATCGGCTGCTCCTCGTCCCGCTGTGCCGGGGACACTTCGGTGGCCCGTGGCCGTGCTCTGCGGGCACCCTGGGTGCTGTGGGGTGGGGACGGGGCGCGCTGCGGGCGGTGGGGCTGGGCCCACGCAGCGGCCGAGGAAATGAGGCTTTTCCTGGCGGCGGGCGCTTGTTTGCGCGCTGAGCTCTCCGCCCGCGCGCCCTCCCCCGGGCTCCTCCGCCGCATCCGAGCGGTTTCCTGCAGCCGCTCATTCATCTGGGCCGGTTTTCTCCCAACTGCTTTCCAGTAAATGTCCGTGAACGGCGACCGGGAAGGTGCGGGGCCCCTGTGGGACCTCCCTCCCGTGCCTCAGTTTCCCCATTCCCAGCCGTAGCAGCAGTGATGGGATCCAGGAGCCTCCCCGCGCCCCTTTTGCTGGAGCTGCTTTTAGGGAGAGGCGTCCCCAGCCCCCAGGGATGGGAGCTCGGGGGAAACTGAGGCACGGCGCTGCACCCAGCAGCTGGGGGGGGGGGGGGGCGACAGCTTTTTGCTCTCCTCCCCAACCCTTCTGGGGCCGAACCCCACCCGGTCCCCAGAGGCGCGGGGCTTTGCCGTGACGTGAGGCCATTAATCCTGCCGTCCCCCCCAGCCCTCCCCGGACAGAGGATTAGCAGCCAGCTGTGAACATCACCGAGGGCCCGGCCATCCCCGCGCTGGCAGCCCCCCAAATCCCCCCCTCCTCGGCTCCCTGTGCCCCCCAAGCCCCGCAGCCGTCCCCGTTCCACCCCGCTCGGCAGCTGGCCGCGACGCTGCAAACGGCTTGAAATGGGCGTTTGGGATTTTTTTGTTGTTGTAGTTTTTTGTATTTTTTTTTTTTTTTTTTTGGCAGGGAGAGCAGAAAAGGGGCCGCGGCCGCTCGCGCCGGCCTGCCAGAGTTTTGTTGTGAAAGCGGGGAGGGGACGGGGCCGGAGCCCTTCGCGCAGGGATTGCATCAGGCGCTGCACCAGGAGCGGGGCCGAGCTGCCACCCCCCCGCATCGCTCCCCAAGCCCCCCCCCCCCCCAAAAAAAAAAGGGCTGCCGGTGCCTTTCCACCCCCCCACGCCCCCCCAAGCCTGCTCCTCGGGGACTTTCCCAGCAGGTGGATGGGAAGTCCTGGCTTTCCCAGAAGGGGAAGGTGAGGCTCGGCAAAGGGAAGGGGTTTGGTGGCGCTTTTGCACCAGTCCCGATGCCTCTGGGGGCACGTCCCTGCCTGGGGGGGGGGGGGGGTGTGACATGTCCATGCCTGGGGGGGGTGACACGTCCCCACCAGCCCCTCGAGTGACCCGGGGTGATGGAGATGCAGCGGGGGTGCGAGGCAGAGCCACCCCCGGGGGACAGCGGGGACATCGCAGGTATCAGGGTTGCATTGGGGAGCGGGCAGAGCCCCTCCGCCTCCTGCGTGCCCCTGCAGGGACAAAGGGACACGCAGGGGGCTTTGTCCCAGCCCCCCCTCCAGGGCTGGGGTTGGCGGCACAGGGCGCTGCGGGGTGTCCCCCTGGGTCACTGCAGCAGGGGGGTGCTGGTGGCCGAGGGGGGGGACAAAATCAGGTGGCGGTGACGGAGCCGTGGCCGCAGGGGGACACGGGGGTCCCTTGGGACACCGCGGGGACAGGAGGAGGGGGCTGAGCGCAGGACGTGGGTGCCGCCGTCGAGGGAGAAATCTGAAAGAGGGGACCCCGAGGGGTCCCCGTGCGGCAGCCGGGGGTCGTCTGGAGGGGGCCACGAGGGGTTTGGCGAAGCCGGGCGCCGGTCGGGCCGCGGCCGTCGAGAGCGGCGAGGCGGCAGAGGGGAGGGACGGCGCTGAGCTATTTCAGGAAGGAAAAATAATCAGGCGCCGGGGCCGGGCTCGCCGCTGCCCGCGGGCCTGGCTCTGCCTCTTCCCGCGGAGCTGCAGCCATGTACGGCCGTCCCGCCGCGAGGGTGAGGCACGGCGGGGGGGGCTCGGCCGGGCGGGGGGCTCGGGGAGGCTGCGGGGACCCCGATAGGAAAGCCCCCGACACCATGGGGCATGATCCGGCCGGTGGTGGTGGTTTGGGGGGCACGGTGATGGTTTGGGGGGCACGGTGATGGCTGGGGGGCACGGTGATGGTCGGGGGGCACGGTGATGTTTGGGGGGCATGATGATGGTTGGGGGGCACGGCAAGGGGTGGCCCCCGTCTGGTGTAGTCCCACGCGCCCGCGGTGCCGTGGGGGCTTCGTCCCCGGTGCGGCGATGCCCGGCTGTGGTTTTGGCGAGGGGATGGTGGCGGCCTCACCGGGGACCCCGTGGTTCCGAGGGGGGGTCCCCGCTCTGCCACCCCATCTCCCCCCCTTCCCGGCTTCTTTACGGCTCCGTCCCGCTCGGCCGCCGCTTCCCCCTCGCCACGCGGGGCCCTCTCCCCCCACGTGATGCTCGCGGCGCCGCGGGGCTTTCCAGCACCCAGATCCGGCCCGAGTGCACCGGGACGGGGCGGAGGGGGGCGGTTTGGGGGTGCTGAGCCCTCTCCATGCACCACTGGAGCCTCCCCACCGGCCACATCCTGCCCCGTTGGGGCGGCGGGGGGAAGCCGGGTGCTCCCCTGGGTAGCCGGCCACCCCTTCACCGTTTCCTTCCGTCGGTTTTTGGGGCTCTGTAGGGGAGGCGCGGGGCTGAGGCAGGGTCCGGGTGGAGGCCGGCTCCGTGCTGCCAGAACGGGGCGAAAGCGGGCTGAGATTTGGGGGAATTTGCCAGCAAACGCCAGCACGAACGCCGCCCCAACGCTGCCCCGGGGAGGGGGGAAGCAGAAGGAGGCTCCGGCCACAGGGCTTTGCCCTGGAGGAGGAAATGAGAAATTCGGAACCGGGCTGGGGGTTAAGGGAGGCCCGCGGCCTCCCCACGCCCGGGTGCTTTCTGGTGGCACGAGGCTCGGGTGGCCTCGCCGCCGCCTGGCGCGGGTTTCGTGCTGCTCCCTGGCCGGGAGATTTCATCCAAGCCCGGCCTCGGCAGCAGGAGGCCGCCGGGAGCGAGCCCGCCTGGGGGGGGGCAACGTCTGCAGCTGCCTCGACAAAGCGCTGAAGGACGGAGCGGTTAATTACCAGAGAGGTTAATTAAGAGAGAGGCTGTTGCTCGCCGTCTGGGAGCGCTGAAGTTTGGGCTCCGTTTCCCAACGGCGGCTGCTCCGCTCCAGCTCCCCAGGGGCATCACCCCAGAACCCAGGACCCGAATTGGGGAGCAGGAGCAGCCCCAAGGGAGTTTTTCCCCACTGCGGGGCCGTTGCACGGGGCCAGGCGGCCCCTCGGCCTCGGGAAACAATCCCCCTCTGTTGGTGCCGCGGAGGAAACCCCTGTTTACATGGCCTCGCCGTGGGGGAAAGCAAAGCTTTTCTTTGCTCCCTCGCTGCGAACATTTTCCCCCGGAGCTGAGCGAGGGCAGCGCGCGGCGGCTCCAGCACAAACGTTTGCCCCCGACGCCCACCCGGGGCTCAGATGGGATGCAGTGGGGGTGGCAGCACCCCCCTGGCTGGCTCCAGCGCCTGTATTTTTTTTTTTTTTCTTTTTTTGGTTACTGATTAAGCCCAAAGCTGCTGGCGCTGCCTTACGGCTCGAGGCACAGCCTCCGCTCCTCCTGGCGAGCGTCGAGTGCCGCGGGCTGGGACGCGCCGGCGAGGGGCCGCTTGTCTGCGCGGCGAGCCCCCAGGGCTGCGTGGGGACAGCGGGGGGCTGAGCGCCCCAAAATCCTCCGGGAGGATTTTGGAAAGCGGAGGGGCACGAAGTGAACCAAAAACTTCACGAAGTTAACCCGAAACTGCACAAAGTGCCTGGCCAGAGCGAGCAGTGCCCGGTGGAAAGTGCTGCCGCTCGCCCAATTTAACCCCTTGGGGCCACAGTGCCTGGCACAGCCGAGCTTTTTCTGGCCCCATGGGGAGCGTGGCACCAGCCCCCAGGGCTGTCCGCGCCTCGGAGCCATCCCCGTGCCTCCCATCCCCGTGCCTCCTTCGCCCCGGGAAACGCGGCCGCGTTATCTCTGGGGCAGAGCTGTGCAAATCCTGGGGGGAGCTGCACAAATCCCCGGGGAGCTGCACAGATCCCGGCCTGAGTTAATGATCAACCAGGCCAGGGCCACCGGGAGCTCTGCGCCTGCGTCGCCCCTCCGAGGGGGGGACGATTTCCACGGGGATAAAGTGTCCCTGGCGGGTGGCGAGGTCCTGGAAGCGAGCTGGGGTCGGGGGGCTCCATTAAAGCCCCAAACGAGCCCCGTGCCCCCTCTGCCTCCAGGCTCGGCAGCACCCCAGAGCTGCGTTGGGTCAGCTTCTCCCACTGGGGCCCTTTCTGAAGTTGGTGTTTTAAGGGGAAAAAGCAGAATTTCCCCAAAATGCGTCCCCAGCCGGACTTCCTGAGCTCTTGGCACCGCTGCGCATCACCGCCCTGTGTGCCAGCGGTGCTCGGTGGGACCCGGCTCCTGCTGAAACCCTGCCAAAAACTGGGGGGGGTGAGATGTGTGCTCCAGGAGTGAAGGGGTGGGAGCTGCCCCCCTGGCTTTTGGGGCATTTCTCCCTCGGGGAGAGTGCGGTGAGCCTGGCTGGAACCGGGGGCACCGGGGGCTGAGTAACCAAGTTGGAACAGAGCCACAAGGACCATTGGGTCCGATGCCTGGATCCCCATAAAACCACCCCAAAACGGTGTGCTCGCTGCCCCCGTGGGCTTTTTCTGTCCACTTTGGGCTCCGAGGCCGGGCCGGAGGCTCCGGCGTCACCCAGCGAGGGTGCGGGACGCGCCGGCCGCAGTCCCTAGAGCTGTGGGACTGCCCAAGGGCCCGCGCGGAGAGCCAGAGCTGGGCAGGGGAAACTGAGGCACGAGAGCTGAGCCCGGCCAAACCCCGGGGCACCGCTCCGGAGTGACTCCGGAGTGACTCCGCTTAGCACCGCCACCACCCCCTATCCCTGTGCGTGCGCCCTGGGGGACCCCCGGCTCTTAACAAAGACCCCGGGGGCTGCACGAGGCCGGCACCGGAGGCACCGGAGGGGCCCTCCCCGCGGCGGGGCCGCCCCCCGGGAGGGAGGAGCCCGGTGGAGGCCGGAGGCCGCCGGGGGGGGCGGGGGGGGGGACCGGGAGGGTCCCGGCCATGTCCCGCATCGAGGCGCTGGCCCGGGCGAGGAGCGAGCGGAGCAAGGAGAGCGCGGCCAAGGTTTGGGTTTTTTTGGGATGGGGGGGTCCGGGAGGGGTTTGGGGAAAGGGGCGGGGGTGGGATTTGGGTTCTCAGCTCGTGGTCGGTGCCCCCCCGCCCCCCGCCCACCCCCTCTTGGGGGCTCCCGGAGGTTGGCTCTGCCCTTCCCCGCCCAGCTGCGCGCGTGGTGGTGGGGGGGGGAAGTTTCGAGCGCCGCTGCTTTGCGCGGGGGGAGCCCAGGAGCCTGCCCGGGTGAGTCGGGGGCTGGGGGGGGGCTCCGAGGTGCGGTTCCCGTGGTGGTGGTGGGGATTTTTAAAGAGGGGGAGGGCTTTGTGTCCCGCGTGGGGTTGGGATGCGCGGGGAGCACCCAAATCCTGCCCCGGTGCGCGGCGTGGGCAGGGGGAACAATGAGACCCCCCCCCAACTACACCGACACCGGGGGGGGGGGCAGCTCCAACTGCCCCCCCCCGAGCCCCCCAGCCTCGGGGGCGCCGTTTTGGCAGCGTGGAAAGCTCCGGTCCCCGGCCGCATT
The DNA here is from genome assembly GCA_951411735.1 of Somateria mollissima. Taxonomy (NCBI): domain Eukaryota; kingdom Metazoa; phylum Chordata; class Aves; order Anseriformes; family Anatidae; genus Somateria; species Somateria mollissima. The sequence goes on from OX598330.1 coordinate 803,034, forward strand.
GTCCGCGCCGCGGCGGAGACAAAGCCCGGCGGGGGGGGCGGGGGGAGAGAAAGGTTCCCGGGGGGGGGAAACTGAGGCACGAGGCGCCGGCCCCCCCCAGGGAACGCTTCCCCGGCCGCGGGGGGGGGGGGGACAGGGACAGCAGGGCTCCGGAGCGCGTTTGGCAATCGCTGGCGTGGCGAAACGGTGGCTGGGGGGGGGCGGAGGGGGGCAGCTGGTGCCTGGGCTTGGCAGGGCTTTGTGTGCCTGGGGGGGGGCCAAGCGAGCGTGCGAGGCTCCGCTCCCCCCCCCCCCCCCTCCCGTGCCTCAGTTTACCCCCATGCAAATATTGGGGGGGGGGGGGAGCGGTTTTTTTGGGGAGCTCCCCAGGGCGCGTGGCGGGGACGGGGCGAGCACCGGGTGGCCGGGGCTGAGTTTGGCCGGGTCTTTTTGTTCACCCCCGGGGGGGTCCCGGCAATGAGGGGAGGGGGGGGCTCAGCTCCAGGGGGGCTCATCCCTCGGGGGCTCATCCCCGGGGGTTTCATCCCCCACCCCAAAAAAAAAAAAAAGGCGTTCTCCAGGGTCCGGTGTCGGGGGGAAGTGGTTGTTGGTTCCTGCGCACGCAGGCACGGGGGGGGCGGGGGGGGGACGGGACGGTTTCTGTTTGAAAGCAGTTTCTTCAAAGCCCGCCTCGCCCCACCCAGGGCTGCCGGTGACCCCCCCCTTCCCTAAAGCCCCCCCACACACACACACACCCCCCCTGTGACGGATCCCAGGCGCTTGGAGAGGAGCCACCGGCCCCGGCTGGGCGCTGCTTGCAGGCTGCTGCCGCCAGCTGTCACCCCCCCAGCAACAGGGGGGGGAACGGGGGGGGGCCCTCCCGAGGGGTTGGGGGGGCTTGGGGGGGGGCAGCACCCACCCATGGGCCCCCCCCTCCTATTTGACTGGGGTGCGCCGGGTGGGATGCGCAGCCCGGAGGGGACCCCAGCCCTCCCCCCCCCCCCCAGGTGGCAGGACCCCTACTTTTGGGGTGACTCCCAGCCGGGCAGCCCCGCCCCCCCACCATGCTGCTGTGCCCTGAGTCCCCAAAATGGAGTGGGGGGGTCCGGCACCAGGTCCGAGCCCCCTCCCCAAAAGAAAACCCCGCGGCTTCGCTCCCAGCCAGGAAACCTGAGACGGCTGCGCCCCGGGGGGGGTGGCAAATTTGGGGCTATAACGGGGCTTTTGTGCGCATGGCTGGGTTGGGGGGGGGGGGGGCTTGGGACCCCTCCCTCTGTTGAGCCGGAGGTGTTGGAGCCATTTGGGCCCCGTGCGGCTCGGAGGCATCTTTTGTTGCGGAGCCAGGAAGAAGCCGGCTTTGTTCGGAGCGTGGGGGGGGGGGGGGCACGGCCCCCCCAGTCCCCCCCGGGACGCAGCCGATGTGGACCCGAGCCACGTTTGGGGGGTCGGAGCCGTCCTGGCAGCTGGAGCTCCCTCCTTCTGTTTTGTCCCGTCCTGCCTCGGGAAGGCGACTTTCGGGGACTTCTCTGTGGGATGGTCGGGGGGGGGCTGCAGCTGGGGACCCCCCCCTCGTCCCCCTTCATTGTGGGGCAGGTCGGTGCTCCCCAAACGCGCAGCCTCAGGGTGGGGGCCCCGCGTGGCTCTCGGCACCCATCCCCTGGTGATGATGATGAGGAGGAGGAGGAGAAGCTGCGCCGAGCCGCGAAACGTGGCCGGGGGCTGCTCCGCATGCCGGGGGGGGGGGGGGGGGGATTTATTATTTTTTTTTTGGCATATTTGGGGCAAAAAGGCAGGGGCGGAGGCAGCTGGGGTTGTCAGCGCGCTGAAGCCTCCCCCGGTCTGGTTGGAGTTACCAAGCTACGGAGGCAGCCGCGGGCGCGTTCTCGCGCAGGAAGAGCAGCGAGCTATCTTGGGCCGAGCCCCGCTCCGTGCCAGCATAAATACACCCCCCGTGGGCGTTGCACCGCCGGCGCTGCCCTAAAAAAAAACCCCAAAGCTCTGCTCCTAGCACAGCGACTTCCCACCCGCCAGCTTCGGGGGGGTTTTGGTGGCCGGGGACCCTCCGAAATTCAGGCCCGGAGGCGTCCGAGCGCGTCCCTTTGTTCCAACGCCCGGCTCCTCCCGGCTTCCCTGCTCGTTTGGGGGGCGGCCACCCCCCCGTCCCGCTGGGGTTTTGGTGCTGTGCCCGTCCCGAATGCACCCTCGGCGTCTGGGGTTTTGGCTGCCCACTGGGTTTGGGGGCAGGCAGAAGGGAGCTGGGGCTGGGGGCGTTTGGGGGATGCGCCCGTGCTGCTCAGCCCGGGGGCGGTGGCGGGTGGTGGCTTCTTGTCCCCGTCCCCCCCCCCCGGTTATTTATAGCCGCGTGCTCACATCCGGCCCCCTCTGACGTCCCCTGGGTGGGGACCCCCCTCCTGCAGCAGGGCATCCCGTTTGGGGAAGGGCGCAGCCCCCCAGCCCCATCCTGCCACCCCCAAAATGAGCACCCCAAAATGAGCCCCCGTCCGGATGCCTCTTGCTGTCCTGTCCCCACCGTGCCAGCCCCCCCCCGGGACGGGGACAGGGATGGGGACAGGGACCCTCTGTGTTCCCCTGCAGTGCCCTGCACAAAGGCTCCGTTCATCCCGCACGGGGCCGCCAGCACCAGGCACACCCCCTGCCCCGCTGCGGGTTTGGGGCCGCTGCCCCCAAACCTCCCCTCTTTTACCCCAGCGCAGTCGGCATAAAGAAAAACAAAAAAAACGACACAAAAACAGCAATCGACCCCCAAAATATCACCAGGGCATCCAGGAACGATGGTTTTAGGATGGTTTTAGGGCTTGGCCCCGGCCACGTGGACCCTGTGGGGTCACGCCACGACCCCGCTGCCCACGGGGGTCCCAGGATCCGGCTGTGGGGCCGGGGGCACAGCCGGGACCGGTGCTGGGGAGCAGCCCCCGGCGTCACGCTGGGGTAACGGCACGGGGCCGGCGGCGGCAGGAAGAGAAATCGCCTCCCTCCTTTGTCTCCCGGCTGTTTTGTTTCCTGCGGTTGGGGCCGGGACGCAGGAACTGCGGGGCCTTTCCTCCCCCGGCCTGCGCCGAGCAGCCTTCCCTTTAAAGAAGGAGGAAGAAAGAAAAAAAAAAAAAAAAGGATAAAAAAAAAAAAAGTGAAAAGCCAAACAAACAACAAAAAAACACACACAACACAACGGGGCCGGGAACAATCGCGGCACAGAGCGCGGGGCAGATGTTGTGGCCACGGGGGCTGCGGGGCCGGGATGTGCTGCTGCTCCTGCGCCCCCTTCCCGGAGGAAAGGGACCCGGAGAGACCCCTCTGCGGGGAGCGGGTGAGCGCCGAAGCCCCCCCCCCCGGGCTCCCTCGCTGCCTCCGGACTAACCACGGCCCCCCCACCCCGTGCCACACGGGAGCAGGGGCTGCGTCCCCCCCCCAGCATCCTCTAACGGTCCCCGGGGAGGGGATGGGGATGTTCTGCCCGTGCCTCTGGTCCTCCTCACCTCCCTCCCGTCTTGCTCAGCATGCCTTGTCCTGGGGGGGGGGTCTTTGCCTCTTGGCCCCCCCCCCCCCAGTCCTAGGGAGCCTCCTGTGTGCGCACCGCGACCGCCGCTGGCACCTCTCCGTCGGGACGGCTGCGCTGGATGTGGGGAGGGGGTGTCAGCGGGGTGCAGACCCCTTGCTTCTCACCCCCCCATCACCCCCTCAGTGCCAGCTCGGCTTCACAGATCTGCTGCCCCCCCCACACATTTTGGGGGGCCGGCTCGGCCAGGGCGCGCTTCGCGGGCACCCCGGTGCCAGGCACGGCCGGGGCTGGGCATGCACAAAGCCGGCTCTGTGCCGGCACAGCCGGGCTGCTGGGGGGCAGCGCCTTCTAACTGGGGGGGGGGGACCAAGGTGGGGGTGTTGTGGGGGGCATCCTGCGGCCCCCCGCACACTTGGGGCCGGGGCAGCCTGCAGCAGCTGCTCAGGAAGCCGCAGCTCCCTTCCCTTTTTGGAGAGGCCAAAACCGCAGCAAGCCGCGGGCGGCCGCGGTGGCACCGGGGTCCCCAGGCAGGAACCCCCGCAGAGCAGGAAGGGCACAAGTGGCCCCCGAAGCCCTATTTTGGGGCTAAATGGTGAAAAACACACACTCTGGCTAACGGGTGAGGACGTGCAGGGCTGCCCATCGCCACCACGGCTCCCCGGCGATGCTCCACGACCCCGTGGGCGCAGGGGAGCGGCCCCCCGCCCGCCGCGGCCCCCGCCGCTCATCCCCATTGGGGCTGGCAACTGCGGTGCCGGGGGGGTGGGGGGGGGAACGGGACGACGTGTGCTGGGGCGGGGGGGGATTTCTCCCGCAGCCTCACGGTTGTCATGGTTATCGGATGATGGGAAGCACGGGAGAGCCGAGCGAGCGGGGTGGCTTTTCGGCACCCGCCTGCTCCCCGCCGGGGCTGCGGCAGCGCCCGGTGATGGGGGACCCCCCGGGACGGGGGGCGACGGGGGAAAATGGGGTCCCGCGTGTGTCCCCCACCCTGGCCACCACCAGCAGCCGCAGTCCGAGGGAGCGGGGGGCTGCTGCGCCGGGGGGTGCCGGGCGCCCGCCGTGCCGCAGCCCCGTCACGCGCCCACCGCGTCTCCCCGGGCAGAGCAAGGAGAAGGAGAAGATGAAGGAGGGCAAGGAGAAGGACGCGCGCTACACCAACGGCCACCTCTTCACCACCATCACCGTCTCGGGGATGACCATGTGCTTCGCCTGCAACAAGAGCATCACGGCCAAGGAGGCTCTCATCTGCCCCAGTGAGTGCCCGGGTGCCCGCCTGGGGCTGCGGGGTTTGGGTGGGCGTGGGACTCACCCAGTTGCCCCCAGTCCGGCTGTCGGGGCTCCTACTGGGATCTGCGGGTTGGGCTGCGCGCCCGTGGTTGCTGCCACCCCCTCTGTGCCGCAGGACGGGGCAGGCTGCCGGCTCGGTGTCTATTTTGGGGCTGCTTGATCGTGGTGTGGGGGCGTGGGGGGGTCCTCCCCGGGGCAGGCAGAGCCCCGCAGACCCCACTCCCAGCCCCACGGTGCCCCAGGGTGCGGGCACGGGATGCGGAGAGGCAACGGGTGCCAGCCCTGGCGAGAAAATCCCACTCCTGGGCATACCCAACACCATTCCCCTTCCTTTCGGGGGGTGCAGGGGGACTCCTCGGCACCCCAGGGTGCCTCATCCTGCTGGGTGCTGCAGGCTCTGGCTCGGGGGTGCTGCGGGGGCTCAGCTGCTGCCAGCAGCTGCGGTTCCTCGCTCCGGCCACCTCTGCCCAGCAGCAGCTGGCGGGGGGCCGAGAGGATCCCCGGGCCCCCGCTGCAGCTGCACCCATCGCTCCCAAGACGAGCGCCGGGGGGGTCCCCATAGCCTTGGGGAGGGGGATTGGTTGAGCAAGGAAGGTGCCCCCCCATGAGCTTTTTGGGTGCTGCGCCTCCATCTCGCCCCGTCCCGCAGCTTGCAACGTCACCATCCACAACCGCTGCAAGGACACGCTGCCCAACTGCACCAAGGTCAAGCAGAAGGTGAGCCGCACGCTGGGGGGGCACCCGCCGGGGGGGGGGGACACAGATGGGGGACACCACTGACGCCTCTGCTGCCCCCCCTGCAGCAACAGAAAGCGGCGCTGCTGAAGAACAGCTCGGCGCTGCAGTCGGTCTCACTGCGCAACAAGAGTGAGTGGGGGGGACGTGACGTGTCCTGGGGGCGGGGGGGTTTGAGGGAGGGGGGGGGGCACGCGGGGACAGCCCCTCCCCGCCAGCTCCGGGCCACCCCGATGATGATCCCGCTCCCAGCCCTGGGGACACCCCCCCAGGGCGCAATGGGGGCGTGGGGACACGCGGGGGAGCCCGATACGGGGGTGTCCCCGGGGGTGGCGGGGGTGCTGCGCGCAGGATGGGGTGTGTGGGGGCAGCTTGGGGGTAGGGGGTGGTGCTGAGCCCCCGTGTGTGTGTCCCCCCCCCCCCAAGCTGCCATCCGGGAGCGCCCCAACTCGGCCATCTACCCCTCGGAGAGCTTCCGCCAGACGCTGCTGGGCCCCCGCCGCGGCCGCCCCTCGCTCTCCCTCTCCAAAAGCGTCTCCACCACCAACATCGCAGGGTAAGCAGGGCGAAAAGGGGGGGCCGGGGAGGTTGGGGGGGGGGCATCCCCGGGGGTGTCACCTCCCTGCTGTGTCCCCCCCCCCCCCCCAGGACGCTGAACGATGAGTCTCCGCTGGGGATACGGCGCATCCTGTCCCAGTCCACCGACTCCCTCAACATGCGCAACCGCACGCTCTCCGTCGAGTCGCTCATCGACGAAGGTGGGGACCCCCCCAAAGGGGGGAAAAGGACACGGGACCCCCCCGTTGACACCCACATAATGCCCCCCCCGGCCCTCGCAGGCCCCGACGTGATCCTCAACCAGCTGCTGAGCGACTTCGAGACGGACGAGAAGGATTTCGAGGCGGACTCGTGGAGCCTGGCTGTGGACAACAGCTTCCTGCAGCAGCACAAGATGGACGTGATGAAGCGCCAGGACGTCATCTACGGTGAGAGGGGACGGGGCACGGGGACAAACTGGGGCTCTGTGGGGGTGGGGAAGGGGGTTTCAGAGTCCAGGAACCCCGGGGGTGGGCAGAGATGTGGGGCTGGGGAGGTGGGAGACGTGGGGACAGAGCGGGGGACGCGGGCTGTGGGGTGGCACGGGGATGGGGACACGGGGACAGGCTGGAGATGTGGGGATGGGGACACAGAGCTGGGGGGGGACACAAGGGCAGGGTGAGGGACAGGGACAGGGCAAAGGTGCAGGGATGAGGACGCAGGGACGGGGAAAGGGACAGGAGGGTTGGGTAGACACGCGAGGGATGCAGAAATGGGGGTGGCGGGGGCACGGCAGGGGACCCAGGTAGGTGGCAGAGGTGTGGGAAGGGGGGCACGGAGATGGGGATGCAGGGACAAGGCTGGGGACACGGGGACAGGCTGGGGACGCAGGGACAAGGCTGCGGAGATGGGGGCAGAGCGGGGGACACCGGGGGGCACCGGGACGCCGCGGCTCTGCCCTCTTCTCACCCCCCCCCCCGCCGCCCCACGGCAGAGCTGATCCAGACGGAGATCCACCACGTGCGCACGCTGAAGATCATGGGCAGCGTGTTCCGCAGGGCCATGCTGGAGGAGCTGCAGCTGGACCCGGGCATGGTGCAGAAAATCTTCCCCTGCGTGGACGAGCTCAGCCAGATCCACGAGCGCTTCCTGGCCCAGCTCCTGGAGCGCCGCCGCGACTCGCTGGCCCAGGACAGCAACAAGAACTTCGTCATCAACCGCCTGGGGGACATCCTCGTGGGCCAGGTTGGGTGATGTGGGGGGGTCCCCCGGGGCCGGGTGGTGCTGCCAGTGCCAGGGGGGGCTCAGCCCGCTGAGGTTCCCTCCCCGTGCGCCCCCCCCCAGTTCTCGGGCAGCAGCGCGGAGCAGCTGAAGAAAGCCTACTCGGAGTTCTGCAGCAGGCACACCAAGGCGGTGAAGGAGTACAAGGACCTGCTCGCCCGCGACAAGCGCTTCCAGCACTTCGTCCGGGTGAGGGCGCGTCCCCACGCGGCTGCCGAGGCACAGGGGTCCCCCCCCAGGGCGCTGGGGGCAAGGTGCTGGGGACCCCCCCCCGCTGGCTCTGGGCTCTGTGCCCACGGAGAAGCGGTGGGGACGGGTGGGAGAGCTGATCACCATCCCCCCACCACCTCCGTGCCTCAGTTTCCCTACCTCTCTGGTGCATGCACCGTGGCGGTGAGCCCCTGGGGGGCTGGATGCAGCTCACGGCGTGCCCCCCCTTTGCCTTTCTCCCTCCCCACCGCCCCTCCAGAGGATGGCACGGTCCCCGCTGCTCCGGCGCCACGGGGTGCCCGAGTGCATCCTGCTGGTGACGCAGAGGATCACCAAGTACCCGGTGCTCATCGAGCGCATCCTGAAAAACTCCAAAGGTACCGGGGGGCGAGGGCACGGCGGGGTCCTCATTCACGCGACGGGGAGAGGGGTCTCCAACCCTCACCTCGCCCCTCCTGCACCCCAGACAACGAGGGCGACTCGGCGGACCTGTCCCGGGCGCTGACGCTGGTGAAGGAGCTGATCTCGGGCGTCAACGAGGAGGTGCACGCCTGCGAGATGAACGCGCGGCTCTGGGACGTCTACCGGCGCGTGGACGGGCGCGCCAAGGTGCCGCTGCAGTGGGAGAGCCGCGCCGGCCTCTTCGGCAGGGACGAGCTCCTGCGGCGCAAGCTGGTGCACAGCGGCTGCATGCTCTGGAAGACGGCGGCCGGGCGCTTCAAAGGTGGGCCGGGGGGCCGGGGGGAGTGGGGGGGGCGTACTGGGGATGTGGGGGGGTGTGGGGGGGTGGGGATGGTCGGGGAGGTGTGGGGTCAGGGGGTGGGGGTGTGGGGGAGCAGGGGGGAAGGGGATGGGAGGGGGTGGGATGGGGAGGGGATGGGATGGGGAGGGGATGGGGGCAGGGTGCAAGGGGATGGAGATGTTGGGGGACGTGGGGTGCCAGGGGATGGGCGACCAGGGGGTGGGGGTGTTGGGGAGCAGGGTGCCAAGGGATAGGGGTGCTGGGGAGCAGGGGATGGGGGTGCTGGGGGTCAGGGAATGGGGTACCAGGGGCAGGGGATGCTGGGGAGCAGGGGGTCGAGGGATCGGGGGTCCTGGGGAGCAGGGTGCCAGGATGCTGGAAGCCAACCTTGGCTGTAACAGTGCCTGGGGGGGGGGGTGGGGGGCACACCGCAGTGCCAGCTATGGCCGTGCCCCCACCCCAACGCCCCTCACCCTCCCTGCTCCTCCTCCCAGACATCCTGGTGCTGCTGATGACCGACGTCCTCATCTTCCTGCAAGAGAAGGACCAGAAGTACACCTTCCCCATGCTGGTGAGCCACAGCAGCCCCCCTTACACCCCCCAAACCCCCCCTCCCTGCCTGCAGCAGCACCGCTGGCACCCCCACGGGATGGTGACAGCGTGCCCTGACCCCCCCCCCCCCCCCGTCCCCCCCCCCCCAGGACAAGCCGGCCGTCATCTCGCTGCAAAACCTGATCGTGCGCGACATCGCCAACCAGGAGAAGGGCATGTTCCTGATCAGCGCCGCGCCGCCCGAGATGTACGAGGTGCACGCCGCCTCCCGCGACGACCGCAACAACTGGATGAAGCTCATCCAGCAGGCGGTCAGCCTGTGAGTGCCCCCCCCCCCAGCCCCGACACCTCCGGGGGGGTGGGGGGGTCCCCGAAGGGGTCCCTGTGGCCGTGGGGTGCGCGGCGGGGCCGGGATGGGGTGACCGTGCTGGGGGCTGCGGCAGGATGAGGCCCCTGGGGGGTGGAGGGGGTGCGGTGGGTTATGGGGGGGGTGCGGTGGGTTTGAGGGGGGTGCTCTGACCCTCTGACCCCCCCCATCACCCTTGCAGCTGCCCCAGCCGCCAGGACTTCCCGCTGATTGAGACCGAGATCGAGGCATCCCTGCGCAAGCTGAAAGGTGGGGGCGGTGGGGGTGGCATGTCCCCGTGTCCCCACGTGCCCAGATCCCCACCCCTGTGTCCCCATGTCCTGGTGTCCCCATATCCCCATCCTCATGTCCCCACGTCCCCGTATCCCCACCCCTGTGTCCCCATGTCCTCATATCCCCAACCCCACGTCTTCGTGTCCCCATCCCCGTGTCCCGCCATTGCCATTTCCCCATCCCCGTGTTCCCATCCTCGTGTCCCCATGCCCCACATCCCCATATTCCCATCCCTGTGTCCCCATGTCCTCATATCCTCAAATCTGTGTCCCCGTGTCCCCATGTCCTGGTGTCCCCACATCCCTGTATCCCCATCCCTATGTCCCCACATCCCTGTGTCCCCATCCTCCTGTCCCCATGTCCTGAGGTCCCCATATCCCAATCCCCATATCCCCATGTCCCCATATTCCCATCCCCATGTCACCATCCTGGTGTCCCTGTGTCCCCATATCCCCGTCCCCATCTCCCCATCCCCATCTCCCCATGTCCCCATCTCCCTATCCCCGTGTCACCATCCTGGTGTCCTCCTCTCCCCATCCCCATCCCCGTGTCCCCCCCTCACCCCCCCCCTCTTTGCCCCGCAGACCGCATCCTGCAGCACGACCGTAAGATCGCGGCGCTGCTGGAGGAGAAGGTCGGGCTGTTCGCCGACATGCTGGCGCTGACGGGGGGCTGCGAGGAGCCCTCGCCCACCCTGGCCCCGCGCACCCTCTTCCGCTCCGACTCCAGCGAGGGCTCGCGGGGCGAGCGCCTGATGCAGGATGCCATCCGCGAAGGTGCTTTGGGGGGGGACACCCCAACCCCGCAGCCCCCCCAGGAGCTCACAACCCCTGTGCCTGGGGAAACTGAGGCACGGGGAGGGGTCCCCAAGGGTGCTCACGGCGCGTGTCCCCGCAGTGGAGTGCCTGAAGGAGATGTTGGCGGGCGCCGGGCGCGAGCGGGACCAGAACCACCTCGCCGAGGCCGAGAGCTGCCCCAGCCCCGGCGCGAGCAGTAAGTGGGGGGCAGCCTGGGATTTGGGGGGGTGTTTGGGGGGGGCTGCTCCAGCCCCGAGACCCCCACCCACCCCATCCATCATCACCCCTCTCTGTCCCCGCAGACGGTGACGCCGGCAGCTTCAACGGCGCCCCGGAGTTCTGCAGGGCGGACTCGGACGCAGGGCAGCGGGTGAGCGCTGGGGGGGGAGGGGGCACATTTTGGGAGGGGGGGGGTGTCCCCATGCCGGGACCACCCTGGGGTGACCGCTCTGCTCCTCCCGCAGGACGGGAACGGCAACCAGCTCCTGCAGCGGGCACCCCAGGAGGTAAGACGGGGAGGGGGGGGGGAGACCCCACGATGCGAGCGTGCCTCAGTTTCCCCCCCCCCCAAACCCCCCCTCCCACGTTGGCTGAGCGCTCCCTCTGCCCGCAGGAGGTGAACCAGCGGCTCATGAACCTCTACACCCTGCTGCACGGCCTCCAGGTGGGCGCACGGGGAACGGGGCGCACGGGGGTGGCACGGGGACCATCCGCCTGACCCCCCACCTCCCCCAAAAAAAAAAAACAACTCTCCCCGCAGGCGGTGGTGAGCCAGCAGGACACGCTGCTGGAGCTGCGGCTGCAGGAGGGCGCCGAGCGGCGCGAGAAGGCGCCGGCGGCGGCACCGGTGGCACCGGTGGCACCGGCGGCACCGAGCGAAGCGGGGCGGCCGGGCGAGAGACCCAGCTCGGAGCTGGCGCTGCTGCAACGGCAGCACGCCCTGCTGCAGGAGGAGCTGGCCCGCTGCCGGCAGCTGTGCCACGAGCGGGCGCAGGAGGCGGCGGGGCTGGAGGGGCGGCTGCGGGGCAGCGAGCAGGAGCGGGCGCGGCTGGAGCGCGAGCGGGACGAGGCGCAGCGGCAGCTGGCGGCGGTGCTGCGCCAGGAGGGGGGCGGCACGCGGGGGCGCCGCGGCACCGACCCCCGCCGCAGGAGCTTGCCGGCGGGAGACGCGCTGTATCTCAGCTTCACCCCCCCGCAGGTAGGTTTTTATTGTTTTTTGTTTTTTGTTTTTTTTTTTTTAAATATTTATTTAATTTTATTTATTTGGGGGGGGATGTGGTGCTCGCACATGGCACGGATGTGCCCCGGCAACACACTCTATCTCTGCTTCACCCCCCACTGGTACAGGATGGGATTTTATTATTTTATTTATTTTATTTATTATTTTATTTATTATTTTATTTATTTATTATTTTATTTATTTATTTATTATTTTATTTATTTACTTATTCATTTATTTGGGGGGTGGCGCTCACGCATGGCACGGGTGTGCCGGCGACACACTCTAGCTCAGCTTCACCCCCCTGCTGGTAAGAGAAGGGTTTTTATTATTATTTTATTTATTTATTACCGTATTTGTTATTTTATTTATTTATTTACTTATTATTTATTTACTTATTATTTATTTGTTATTTTATTTATTTATTTACTTTTTTATTTGGGGGGTGGCGCTCACGCATGGCATGAGTGCTGGTGATGCGCTGTACCTCAGCTTCACCCCCCCGCAGGTAAGGGATGGGATTTTATTATTATTTTATTTATTTATTATCATATTTATTATTTTGTTGGTTGATTTACTTATTTATTTTTTATTATTTTATTTATTTTTTTATTATTTATTTATCTGGGGGGTGGTGCTCATGCATGGCACGAGTGCTGGTGACGTGCTCTATCTCAGCTTCACCCCCCCCCCCCCCGCAGGTAAGGGAAGGGACTTAATATTTATTTATTTATTTATTTTTTATTTTTATTTTTTATTTTATTTATTTCTTTATTTGGGGGGTGGCGCTCACGCATGGCACAGGTGTGCCGGCAGTGCGCTCCGTCTGAGCCGCACCCCCCTGGAGGTAAGGGAAGGGACTTTTAAATTATTTTATTATTTTATTTTATTTTATTTTATTTTATTTTATTTTATTTTATTTTATTTTATTTTATTTTATTTTATTTTATTTTATCTATTTCTCTGTTCATTTTGGGGACGGGTTACTGCTCATGCATGCCACCCGTACGCCCGGCCTCACCTCGCGGGGGGTCCGGGGGCTTGCGGCTGACACCCCCCTCCCTGTGTCCCCCCCCCACACACACATCCCTTGCAGCACCTGAGCCACGGCAGCAGCCCCCCCGGCCTCTCCTTCCAGCACCACCACGCTTTCGCCACGTGCCCCCGGGACGAGCTGGATTACCGGGGAGAGCCCCCCCGGCTGCGGGAGGGCGAGGACGCGCTGGAGGCGCTGCTGGAGGACGAGGGTTTGGGCAGCCGCCGCTCCCCCCCCGCCAGCCCCCGAGGTGGGTCCCCCAAATCCTGACCCCCCCCCCCTCCCCCCCAAAAAAAAAAAAAAAAAAAAAAAAAAAAATGCTGTGGGGAGGGGGCGAATTTCACCTTGGGGGGGGGGATGTGGATGTCCCACGGGGTGGGCGTTCGGCTCCGGGGTCCCATCCTGAGCAGGGCTGGGGGGTGCTGATGGTGGGGGGGTGCTGATGGTGGGGGGGTGCTGATGGTGGGGGGGTGCTGACGGTATGCCCCCCCCCCCCCCCAGATTTCCTGAGGATGCAAGACATTCCCGAGGAGGTGGAGAGCAGCCAGGAGCTGAAGGAGGGCGACGGGGGCTCCTCGGACAGTTAGGGACCGGCCCCATGCCCCCCAGCACCCCCTGCCCCCCCCCCCCCCCCAAAAAAAAAAAACCTTCCTGGAGCAGCCCCCCAAGCATCCAGCTGCTGGGGAGGGGGGGAAGGGGGTCCAGGCCCCCCCCTTTGGGGAGCTGCTCATCCTACAGGAGCCTTATGGGTCAACGGGGTTTGGGGTCGCCTCCCCCCCCCATCCTACAAGCTAGTGGGGGGGGGCAGTGGTTTGGGGCTGATATTTCTCCCCCCCCTCTCTGATTAATTTATTTATTTTGTCTTATTGGGGTGGGAGGAGGCAGCTCGGGGGGGGCAGGGCTGGGGCTGGGGGCTGCAAACTGGCCCCCAGTGCCCCCACCCCCCCCAAAAGGGCCGGCAATTCCCAAATTGACCCCGTGTCGGGGAGTGTGGGGGGGTCCCAGTACATCCCAGTGCGTCCCAGTGCAGGGCAGGATCCATCCCCACTGTGAATGGTGCTGGGACGGCGGTGACGTCCCCGGGGGGGGGGCGGGCGAGCCTGAGCCCTCCCCCCCCACCCCAAAACTCCAGGTTTGGGGTCGGTGTGGGTGGGGGGGGGCCCGCACCCAACGCCAGAAGCGGCCGCCGTCGGTCCTCCTCCCTCGGTGTAACTGAAAAAAAAAAAAAAGAAAAAAAAATAGAAAAAAAGGAAAATAATTAAAAAAAAAGAATAAAATAAAAACCCGTTTGGAGCCAAGCTGTGCGTGAGGGGCTGCGGGGTGGGCGGGGTGGGGGGGGGGGAGCAGCGGTGTCCCCCAACCCCAAAAAAAAAACCAAATGGGTGCGGGGAGGCGGCGGGGGCCGAGCCCGGAGGGTGCGCACCCAACGCGTCCAACGCACCCACACCACGCCCAGTGCACCCAGTGCACCCAGTACACCCACACGCCGCACCCAGCACCTCCCGGCCTCGCTGCGGGACGGCGGCCTCGGCTTTGGGGACCCCCCCGTTTGGGGGCGCAGCCCCCATGAAGCGCGTCTTCTCCTGCTCCAGCTCGCCCGCGGCGGTGAGTCGGGGGGGACCGGGGGTGTCCTGGGGTTGGGGACCCCCCCCCGGCACTGAGCAGGAGGCAGGGGGGGTCGGGGTCCCGCTGCTGGGGTGCCTTGGGGGAGCTGGGGGGGCTCCCATGGGGCACGGGGGGGTTGCGGGGGTCCCCTGCCAGCGGTGCACGCAGGGGTCACCCCACTACGGGTCCCCGTCGCACCCTAATGCTTGGCCCCAAACCTGGTCCCGATGGCAACAGCCTGGGGGCTGGATCGTAATGCTCGGTGCCAAACTGGTCCCAGTGCCGGTCCCGGTGCTGGTCCCAGTCCCGGTGCTGGTCCCGGTGCTCACCCACGGCGCCTGGCACGGCGGCACCCCGGCAAACCGGGCGGGCAGGGACAGGCAGGGACACGCTCGCCCGCCACCGCCCGGCTCCCCGGGTGCCACCGGGGTCCCCGTGATGTCCCCGTGTCCCCAGGGTGTCCCCCCGTCCTTTTTTTTTTTTTTTTGGGGGGGGGGGGGGAGCAGGGTGGCTGCTGCGGAACGAGAAGGGAAACTGAGGCCGGGCCCTGCGCCCCCTCCCCAAAGCGCTGCGGGCAGAGGCGCGCCCCAAAATACGGGGTCAGCCTCAAGGTGTTGCGCAAAGAGATGGGGACGTGGGGGCACCCCAAAATTGGAGCCAGGCCCAGCCGAGCCCTTGGGGTCGGAGCGCGGGGGGGGGGTCTCCCCCCCCCCCAAGAGCTGCCTGCCCCCCGCCCAGGCTCAGCGCTGGAGCAAGCGGGACCAGAAGCTGCTGGAGGCGGTGGAGAGGGGCGACGTGGGCAGGGTGGGCGCCCTCGCCTCCCGCAGAGCCGCCCGGCCCGCCAAGCTCAACGCCGCTGGGCAATCCGCGTATGTACGGACCCCCCCCCCCCCCGCAGTCCTGGGGGGCACGGAGGGGATGAGGAGGGGGTCAGGGTACGGCTGCCGGGCCCCCCCGGGTGCCAGCCGCCCCTCGCACCCCCCTGCAGCCTCCACCTGGCCGCCGCCGAGGGGCTGACCGAGTGCCTGACGCTGCTGCTGGCCCACGGGGCCCCCCCCGACGCGCAGAACGATGACGGTGAGTGGGGGGCACCGTGGGGACCCCCCCCCACTGCACCCCGGTTTGGGGGGGACACTGTCGGTGTCCGGCCCCGGGGTCCCCTCGGGGTGACCGGGAGCGCACGACGTGCGGGGTTGGGGTGCGGGGTCCCCGGGGTCCCAGGGGTGCGGGGTGCCCGTGTTTGCAGCTGGGGGGGTGTCGTCCCCCCCTCGGTGTCCCCGTGGCCCCCGGTGCCAGCCGCTCTTGCAGGCAGCACCGCGCTGCACCTGGCCACCATCGGCTGCCAGCCCCAGTGCGTCAAGGTCCTGCTGCAGGTACCGGCCCCACGGGGATGGGGATGGGGACGGGATGGGGACAGGGACAGGGATGGGGATGGGATGGGGACGGGGTGGGGACAGGGATTGTGGCAAGGACAGGGATGGAGGGGGAGGGGGATGAGGGGTGGGGATGGGGACAAGGGAAGGGGTGAGGGAAGGGATGGGGACAGGAATGGGGCTGGAGAGGGAGGTGGGATGGGGATGGGAATGGGGATGGGAATAAACACGAGACCGAGAGTGGGATGAGGATGAGGATGAGGATGAGGATGAGGATGGGGATGGGGATGGGGATGGGGACGAGGACAGGGACAGGGACAGAGACAGGGAGTGGGATCGGGATGTGCATAGGGACAGGGATTGGGGTGGGAAGTGGGATAAGAACGGGGACGGGACAGAAATGGGGCTGATGATGGGGACAAGAGGGATGGGGACAAGGTTGGGAACGGGGCCAGGGGCGCAGGGCAGGACCCCCAGGCCCCTTCCCGTGCCCCTGTCCCCCGCAGTACGGTGCCAACACACGCCACGTGGACGGGCAGCACCGCACCCCCCTGCACTGGGCCGGTGAGTGCCGGGGGGGGCCCACCATGGCCTGGGACGGGTGGGGGGCTTCACACCTCGCCCCCCCCCCCAGGGGGAGCCGACCCCGTGCTGATGCTCCCCCCCTGCAGCCTCCTCGGGCTGCGCCTCCAGCGTGCTGCTGCTCTGCGCCCACGGGGCCCCGCTGGACGTCGCCGACGCCGTGAGTGGGGACCTGGGGGGGTGACGGGGACCTGGGGGGTGGCAGGGGCTGACGGAGGCTCTGTGCCCCCCCCCAGCACGGCCAGACACCCCTGATGCTGGCGGCACGGGGGAACCACGCCGCCGTCTGCGCCCAGCTCCTGCAGAGCGGCGCCGACCCCGACCTCGCCGACGGGGACAAGAAGTGAGCGGCCCCGGGGACACGGGGAGGGGACGCGTGTCCTCGTGCCACCGTGCCCCTCGTGCCAGCCCGCTGTCCCCGTCCCCATCCCGCAGGACAGCCCTGGACCTGGCCCACGAGCACGGCGGCACGGAGGCGGCCGCGCAGCTCCTGCACCACGGGGCCAAGGAGCACGGGGGCCACGGCCGCGCACACCGAGGTGAGCCCCCCGCAGCACCCCCACGGCCTCGCTCGGTGGTTTTTATGAGAAAAAGGGGGAAAAGAGGGGTTTTTTCTTCTCCTTCTGCTGGCAGAGAACGGATCTGGTGGCGCTGGGGACCCTGAGCTGCAGGTAGGGGGCTCGGGGTGGGGGGCAGCACCCTGGTCCCTGGGGAACCGCGGTGTGGCGGGGGGCTGCACCCCACTGCCTCGGCCCGCAGGGCCCCCCGGGCTGTGGAGAGAGCAGCGAGGAAGAGGAGAAGAAGGAGGAGGAGGAAGATAAAAAGGAGGAAGAGGAGGAAGAGGAGCAGCGGAGCGAGCGTGGCACCCGGCGGGTGACGGCGCTGCAGCAGGAGCGCACCCAGCGCGCCACCGGCCTCCTCCAGCGGGTGCAGGACCTGGCACGGCCCCCACCCGGCGCCAGCAGCGAGGCCGAGGATGAGGATGATGAGGAAGGCTCCTGCCTCGCCCCGCCAGCCGAGCACGGGCAGGAGCTGGCGAGGAGGAGGAGGAGGAAGGCTGAGGAAGAGGCCACGGGGCCGGGGGGGACCCGCGCCCCCCAGGAGGGAGCAGGACGGGGCGCGGAGGTGCAGGAGCTGAAGGAGCGCAACGGGAGCCTGGCGGGCGAGCTGGCCCGGCTGCGCCTCGAGAGGGAGAGGCTGCGGGAGGAGCTGCGGGCGCTGCGGGAGCGGGACCCCGACCTGGGGGCGGCGGAGGAAGGGGGCACCCGGGTGGGCGCCCTGTGCCGGGCGCTGGAGGCCAAGCGGGAGGAGGCAGCGAGGCTGCGGCGGAGGCTGGCGGGGCAGCGGAGGGAGCTGGAGGCGCTGCGGGACCGCCTGGGCAGGGGGGTGGGGGACGAGGCCGGCGGCCCCCTCCCCGACGCCTGCGTCCTGCGGGAGCTGCAGCGGCGGCTGGAGGCCCTGGCGAGGTCCCAGCACGAGGCCCTGCAGCTGGTGGCCGAGATGGAGGCCGAGGAGGCCGCGGGGAGAGGAGGCCGCCCCGGCGAGGAGGACGGGGACGTCGGAGAGGGGACGGGGGGAGAGGGGAGCGAGGGGCTCAGCCCCGCGCCAGGACCCCGGCCGGGGGAACCGGAGGCTCCTGGGGGGGCGCGGGTGCTGCAGGAGAGGCTGGAGGAGGCCAGGGCCGAGGCCGGGCGCTGGGAGGCCGCCGCTGCCGCCGAGCGCAGGGCCAAGGAGGAGGCGGAGGCCAGGGAGGCCGAGCGGGAGCTGGAGGCGCGGGAGCTGCGGGAGAAGGTGCGGGGGCTGGAGAGGACCCTGGGGAGGCTCCGCGCCGCCCTGCGGGGCAGGGAGGCCAAGGTGAGGCCGGGCTGCTGCCCCCTCCCCGGCTCCGGCCCTTCCCTGTCCTCTCCCCGTCCCCGCGCCCGTCACTCCCGCTGGCCCCGTGCCGTCGTCGGCCCCTTCCCATCACTGTCCCCATCAGCACCTCGCTCCCGTTGCTGTCCCCGTCATGGTCCCATTCCCGTCCCTATCACCATCCTATTGCTGTCCCCATCGCTGTCCCATTCCCATCACTGTCCCCATCACCATCCCGTTCCTGTCCCATTCCCATCCCATCCCTGTCCCCATCACTGTCCCATTCCCATCCCATTCCCGTCCCCATCCCATTCCTGTCCCCATCACCATCCCATTGCTGTCCCTATCCCATTCCCATCCCATCCCATTCCTATCCCCATCACTGCCCCATTCCTGTCCCCATCGTTGTCCTATTCCCATCCCGTCCTATTCCCATCCCATTCCCATCCCACCCCGTTCCCATCCCTGTCCCCATCCCCATCCCATTGCTGTCCCCATCATTGCCCTATTCCCACCCCATCCCATTCCCACCCCATCCCCATCCCCACTCTCCCCCTTCCCACCCCACCCTCCCTCGTGGCCGGGACCCCCGGGGGGACCGAGCCACCCCCGTTACCGGGCATCACAGAGCCGTGTCCCCATCCCCATGTCCCCGTGGCCATGTCCCCGTCCCCGTGTCCCCCCCGTGTCCCCGTGCCCCAGACCAAGCAGCTGCTGGCGGAGGCGGAGGCGCTGGCGGCGGCGGTGCTGGCGGCGCGCAGCGAGGGTGCCCGGCTGCGGCTGCAGCTCCAGGTGGGGCCGGGACCCCACGAGTGTCCCCACGTCCCCCCCCGACCCCACAGGGACCCCACGGGGACCCCACGGGGACCCCCCCCAGCCCGTCCCCGTGCCCACCCCGTCCCCGTGCCCCCCAGGTGCAGCAGAAAGCCCACCGGGACGTGGTGGCCGTGTACCGGAGCCACCTGCTCAATGCCGCCCAGGTAAGAGCCCGCGCTCAGGTTTTGGGGGGAATTCCTGCGGAATCGGGGCAGGTGGGAAAAAAAAAAAAAAAAAAAAAAAAAAAAAGGAAGGGGGTTTGGGGGATGGTTTCGGGGGTTTTTGGCCCCGCTGCCCCCATCTGCTGCTCCCGCAGGGCTTCATGGACGAGGCGGTGCACGGGCGGCTGCTGCGCATCCTGCGGGCGGAGGAGCGGGGCCAGGACGCGGCCCGGCATTAAAACGGAGCTGGCGGCCCCACAGCGCAACCCCACAGAGCCTCGTCCTTGGGGGGGGACGGGGACATATGGGGGGGGGAACCCTGTGGGGTCTGACAGCGGCGGAGGGGTCGGGGTGGCTGCTGCGGCCCCGCAGAGGATGGTCCCACAGACACCGGTCACGCAGCACGGCCCCATAGGCCTGGCCCCACAGAGGTCAGGTCCACGGTGTCCCAGCCCCATAGAAACCTGGCCCTACAGTGTCCCGGCCCCACAGCGTCCCATTCCCCACAGGGTCCCTGTCCCCATAGAAGCCCGGCCCCACAGAGGCCCAGTCCCCAGTGTCCTGGCCCCACAGAAACCTGGCCCTACAGTGTCCTGACCCTACAAAACCCGGCCCCACAGAAGCCTGGCCCCGCAGACGACGGTCCCACAGCGTCCCAGTCCCACAGAGGCCTGGTCCTCATAGAAACCCGGTCCCCAGAGAAGCCCCCCCCTCAGAAGCCCCCTCCCAGAAACCTGGCCCCACAGAAGCCCATGCTACAGAAGCCCACCCCATAGAAATCCGGCCCCATAAAAGCCCCCCCCCCGCCGAGACCTGGCCCCATAGAAGCCCACCCTATAGAATCCCGGCCCCATAGGAGCCCACCCCCATAGAAGCCCCCCCGCCCCGAGACCTGGCCCCATAGAAGCCCCCCCCCAGAAGCCTACCCCAATAGAAGCCCACCCTATAGAATCCCAGCCCCATAGGAGCCCCCCCCCCCCCCGAGACCTGGCCCCATAGAAGCCCCCCCCTAGAAACCCGGCCCCATAAAAGCCCCCCCCATAGAAGCCCACTCCAATAGAAGCCCCCCCCCCCCTTGAAACCCGACCCCATAGAAGCCCCCCCTATAGAATCCCGGCCCCATAGGAGCCCACCCCCCGAGACCTGGCCCTATAGAAGCCCCCACACAGAGACCCGGCCCCATAGAGGCCCCCCCCCAATAGAAGCCCCCCCCCAGAAACCCGACCCCATAGAAGCCCACCCTATAGAATCCCGGCCCCATAGGAGCCCAGCCCCATAGAAACCCCACCCCACAGAACCCCTCCCTACAGAACCCCCCCCAGAAACCCCCCCAAAAGCGCCCCCCCCAAAAAAAAACGCCCCCCCCATAGAAACCCCCCTTAGAAACCCCCCCCCACAGAACCCCAACCCCACAGCCCCCCCCCACCCCCGTTGCGGCCGTTCCCTGCCCGCCCCCCCCCCATTTTTTTTCCGCCCCCCCCCCCCGCCCCCCCCCGCCCCTTCCCCGCCCCGTTGCGGCCGCGGCCGGGCTCGGAATTTGCCCCCGCTCCCTGGGCCCGGCCGCGGCCGCCATGTCCCAAGATGGCGGAGGCGGCGGAGCTGAAGGTGCGGGGGGGGGGACCCGGGGCTGTGGGGTCTGGGGTCAGGCAGGGGGGGGACGTGTGGGGCTGGGGGGCTGGGGGCGGGCAGAGAGGGGCTGGGGGGGTTGTGGGGTTGTGGGGTTATGGGGCTGGGGGTGTGGGGTCAGGCAGTGAGGAGGGGGGTGGGGGTGAAGGGACGGGTAGAGAGGGGTTGGGGTTGTGGGGTTGGGGTGTGGGGTGTGGGGTCAGGCAGGGGGATCTGTGGGGCTGGGGGGGCTGTGGGGCTGGGGACAGGTAGTGAGGGGGTGTGGGGGGTTGTAGGGACGTGTGGGGTTGGGGTCAGGCAGAGAGGGGCTGTGGGGTTGGGAGTATGGGGTCAGGCAGTGAGGGAATAGGGTCAGGCAGGGAGGGGACGTGTGGGGCTGAGGGGTCTGTGGGGCTGGGGACAGGCAGCAGGGGGCTGTGGGGCTGTGGGGCTGTGGGGGTAGGGTCAGGCAGTGTGGGGATGTGTGGGGCTGGGGACAGGCAGTGAGAGGTTGTGGGGTTGTGGGGCTGGGGTATGGGGTATGGGGTCAGGCAGCAATGGAATAGGGTCAGGCAGTGAGGGGACGTGTGGGGCTGAGGGAATGGGATCGGGCAGTGAGGGGATGTGTGGGGCTGTGGGGTTGAAGGGACGGGGACAGGCAGTGAGGGGTTGGGGTTGTGGGGCTGGGGTATGGGGTCAGGCAGTGAGGGAATAGGGTCAGGCAGGGAGGGGATGTGTGGGGCTAAGGGGTCTGTGGGGCTGGGGACAGGCAGCGAGGGGCTGTGTGGGGCTGTAGGGACGTGTGGGGTTGGGGTCAGGCAGAGAGGGGCTGTGGGGTTGGGAGTATGGGGTCAGGCAGTGAGGGAATAGGGTCAGGCGGGGCGGGACGTGTGGGGCTGAGGGGTCTGTGGGGCTGGGGTCAGGCAGTGTGGGGCCGTGTGGGGCCGTGTGGGGCTGTAGGGCCGTGTGGGGCTAAGGGAATGGGGTCAGGCAGCCAGGGGATGTGTGGGGACAGGCAGTGAGGGGCTGTGGGGTTGAAGGGATGGGGACAGACAGACAGCGAGGGGTTGTGGGGCTGGGGGTATGGGGTCAGGACGTGTGGGGCTGTGGGGTCTATGGGGCTGGGGACAGGCAGCGAGGGGCTGTGTGGGGCTGTGGGGATAGGGTCAGGCAGTGAGGGAGTAGGGTCAGGCTGTGGGGGGACGTGTGGGGCTGTGAGGATGTGTGGGGCTAAGGGAATGGGGTCAGGCAGTCAGGGGCTGTGTGGGGTTGAAGGGACGGGGACAGGCAGTGAGGAGCTGTGGGGTTGTGGGGGGCTCTGGCAGGGGCTGTGGGGCAGCAGAGGGGTCTATGGGGCCGTCAGCGAGGGGATGGTGACTGTAGGGTACTGAGGGGGATCTGTGGGGCTGGGGGACTCGGGGCGGGGGGGGGACGTGTGGGGCCGCGGGGCGGTGCAGGGGGGGGAGCGAGACAGCGCCGGCAGGCGTGGGGCAGCTTAGGGTTTTTTTTTTAGGGCTGGGGGGGGAGCTGGGGACGGGGCTGGGGGTCCCGTCCCGGAGCAGCGGGAGCCTCGCAGCCCCTCCGCGGGGGCGCCCTGGGGGGCTCGGGCACGCGGCGGCGGCGGCGAGGAGCGAGGAGGTGGCGGGGCTGAGCCCCCCAACACCCCACCCCGACCCCATTTCGGGGCGGGGGGATTTATTTCTATGGGGCGAGCAGGAGCAGCGGTGCCACGGGCACGGCGCGGGACCCCGCAGCGCCGGCACCGGCCGGGTTCCAGCCCCCGCCACTTTCTTCTTCTCGTTTTTAGGAGTCAGCGCGTGTAACCGCCCCTGCCCACCCGGCCGTGGAATAGGAAATTGCCCCCGGTAACTAATTCCAAAGCTGATTTTTTTTTTTTTTTTTTAATTACTTTTTTTGGTCCTCGCCGGCTTTTGAGCCGTTTTCCCGCAGGCCGTGCTGTGGGGTCGGGGCTGTAGGGTCCTTTTTGGCAGCAGGAGCGGGGTCGCAGTCTTTTCATTCGGCGCCCTGCCCGAATTTTGGGGCCGTTCCGTGGCACGGTTTTCCTCCCTTCCCCTAAAACCCCGCGTGGCTTTGTGGGGTCAGCAGCGGGCACCCCCCCAGCCCCGGTGCCAGCGTCCCTGCATTTTGGGGACGGGGCTGGCCGGCTGGGGGCAGCCCCCTTCGCCCTTTGATGCCCCCAGAAGTGGGGCCGGGCACCGGTTTTGCGGTTTTCCTCCCTTCCTGGGTGTTTTTGGGGCTCCCGCTCCGCGTCTCGGCTCCTCGGCCACCCCCTGGAGCCCCCCCCCCCCCCCCGGAGCCCTCCCGGCCCGGCTCTGCTTTGAGCCGTTCCCCATCTGGGTCTCGTTGTGCGAGCGAGCCGAGGCAGCCGAAACCCGGCTCGTTTCTCCTTATAAAGCCCGCGGCTTGGCCCGGACCCCCGCCTTTCTTCGGAGGCCAAAACGCCGCCAACTGCCCCGAGAGGAGAGGGGAGAGGAGAGGAGCCGGCGGCGGCCGCGGGCTCAGCCCGTGCTGGGTGCCAGCACCGAGCCACCCAGTGCCACCGGTGTCCTGCTGCGGTCCCCCGGTGGTGACAGGCCGGTCCCCGCGGGGCCTCGGCGTCCCTCTTCCTCGGCTGCTCCGTTTCGGGGGCGCACGGCGTGCCCTGCATCCATGGGGTGCCTCCGGCAGCCCCAAATCCTGCTTTTTTTTCCCCACCATCATTCGGTGGGCGCCGCCATCTCCCCGTGTGGCCGCCCTCAACCCCTCCTGGCGGGCCGGCAGCAATTAGTGCCGTAACGACCCCGTGCTATAACGACCCCGACGCGGGTCCGGGAGCCGTGGAGCTCACAGGGAGACCTCGGAGCTCGTTGGGCTCCGCTCGGGTCCGTTTCTGAATCGGCCCCACAGCAGCCCCCGGTCCCCGTCCCACGCGTCTCGTATCGGGGCCGAGGTGACCCCCCCCGGCTCCGGGTGCCCCCAGGGACCCTTCGCACCTTGGGGCGTCACCGGAGCCCCGCGGGCAGCAGGAGCTGAGCCCCCCCCCCCGTGGGCATTAGTGGGGCCTGGGCGCGCGTCCTGCCAACGCGGTGGGTGCCGGCGGTGCGGTGCCACCGGGCTCAGCCTCCCTCCGCCGGCCCGTGGTGGCCTTCGAGGCTGTGCCGGGGCTGGAGGGTGACAAAACCTCGAGCTCTGAGCGCAGAATTGGCCCTAAAAGCAACATTTTGAGGAGGGGGCCACCCAAACGACCTCGGGGTACGGGGACGCGGCGCTCGGAGCGCCCCAAAACTCCACCCCCAAAAAAAAAATATTTCCACCTCTGCTGCCTCCCAGCCGGTCTGGCCACGACTCGGGGCCGGGCACGGCGGTGACGGGGGCCGCGTTTGGGTCTCTTGCAGCACATGGTTCTGAGCTTTAGGGTGTCGGAGCTCCAAGTGCTCCTGGGCTTCGCCGGGAGGAACAAGAGCGGGAGGAAGCACGAGCTGCTGGCCAAGGCGCTGCAGCTGCTGCGCTCCGGCTGCAGCCCGGCCGTGCAGATGAAGATCAAGGAGCTGTACCGCCGCCGCTTCCCCAGGAAAGCCCTGGCCCCCTCCGACCTCCCCGGGCTTCAAATCCCCCCCGGGCAGCTCCCCGCGGCCCCCGCTTTGCCTCCCAGCGCCGCCTGCCCCCTGCCCTACGAGCGCGGCGCGGCGCCGCTGCCGCCGGCCCTGCTGCCCCCGCTGCCCCCCCTGGGACCCAAGCGCGAGGCGGACGCCCAGCACCTGGCCCCCCCGGCCCACCCCGTGCACCCCGACGTCACCATGAGGAGGCTGCCCTTCTACGACGTCTACGACGAGCTGATCAAGCCCACCACGCTCGGTAGGTGCTGGGGAGGAGAAGCTGGTGCCGCGGCCGGGGGAGGTTTTGGGAACGTTTTGCCCCCCCCCCGAGCCCTTTGGGGGCGGTGCAGGGCGGCTGCAAGGGGGTTTGTGCCCTCCTGATGCCCCCCAGGGGGGGTTTATCAGAGGTAGGGCAGGGTGCTGGGGCTGAACGGGCAGAATTCGGGTGATGTTGGCCCAAAATGACGAGGCGTGCTGTCCCCCGGGGGGGTTGTGGTGCCGAGTGCCATCGTTTTCCCCCCCCTCCTCCCCGCAGCGTCCACAAGCAGCCAGCGCTTCGAGGAGGCGCACTTCACCTTCGCGCTCACCCCGCAGCAGGTCCAGCAGATCCTGTCCTCACGGTGAGGGGGGCAGGGGAATCTGGGGGGGTCCCTGGGGGGGCAGGGGAATCTGGGGGGGGGGTCCCTGGGGGTGCAGGTCCCACGCTGTGCCCACCTCTTGGCTCTGGCACTGGGGGACTGGGGTGGGTGTGGGGCCAGTGGGAGGCACGGTGCTGGCTCCGACAGGCTGCGGAGGGGGATTAATGGGAAAATGGGGTGAAAAATGGTCATTGGGGTGAAAAAAAATGGTCCTGGGGGGTGAAAAATGGTCCTGGGGGTAAAAAAAATGGTCCTGGGGTCACTGCCTGGCACCGGTGGGGTGCTGGGCTCCTGGGGCTGTGGCTCCCTGGCGGGCTGAGCGCCTTCCTCCTTGCAGAGACCTCCTGCCGGGTGCCAAATGTGATTACACGGTGCAGGTGCAATTAAGGTAAGGCCCTAATTAAGCCCGCGTCCCCCTAACGAGTGCCCTCAGCTCGCTCCCCGAGCTGGTGTTTGCCTGTGCTGCGCTGCGGGGCCGGGGGCGCTCGGCACGGCGGGCACCAAACCTGGGGAGCCCCAAATCCGGGGGTGCTGAGCCCCATGAGGCCGAGGGCGCCCGTCCTCGTCCCTCCTGCTGTCCCGTGCCCCTGCCCGTGGTCATTTTTATATAATTTGGGTGCAGCCGGGCTGGATTTCGCTCCGAGCTTTGCGCCCTCGTGCACAGCCCCCACCGCTCCCCTCTCCGTTTTTTCGACCCGTTGCAAAAAGCAGAACGAGAGGCCCCAGAAAAGCTGAAAACGTGCACGTTTTTCACGCCCCAACCCAGCCGCTGCTCTTAAAGATGCGAGGAGAGCAGGCAGGGAAATAAAAAAGGGAAAAGTGGAAAAAATGAGCGGGGCTGGGGAGGCTCGCACCCGACGCTCACCCCCTGGCAGAGCTCCCCCTCCCCGAAACGCCTCCCCAAAACGCCTCCGCCTCCCCAAAACGCCTCCCCCTCCCCAAAATTCCCCTCTCTTTCTCCCCCCTGCCCCGCAGGTTCTGCCTGTGCGAGACCAGCTGTCCCCAGGAGGATTACTTCCCTCCCAATTTGTTCGTCAAGGTCAACGGCAAGCTCTGCCCCCTGCCCGTGAGTAAATCCCCGTCTCCCGTTGGCATCCCGCGGGCTGAATCCTGCCCGTCCCTCGCTGTGATGCCCGGGGGGGGGTTGGGGGCTGTTGGGGTTTGATGCCGGGGTCGTGGCAGCGCTCAGGGACCCGAGCTTGGGGGTCCCGGGGAGGATTTGGGGTCAAGAGGCTCTGGGATGCGGCACGAAGCATCCTGGGGTGCGACGTACCGTGGGGACACGGGGCTGGGGGTTCTCCTACGGGGTCTGACCCCCCCCCCCCACTCCCCCGGGAGGGGCTATTTCCCTCGCTGTAGGAATCCTTTCCCTCCCCGCAGGGCTACCTCCCGCCCACGAAGAACGGCGCCGAGCCCAAGCGCCCGAGCCGCCCCGTCAACATCACGCCCCTGGCGCGGCTCTCGGCCACCGTCCCCAACACCATCGTGGTCAACTGGTCCGCGGAGTTCGGCCGGGTGGGTGAGCAGCCCCCGGGGAGGGCGAGGAAATGAACCCCGAAATTACAAAATTAAAATGAAATAACGACAGACACCACCCCCACTTGCCAGGCAGCACCAGCGCTGCCTGCACGCCGTGGACGTTCCCCGTGGGGTGCTGGCGCTGGGGGGGGGGGGGGACGTGGGGCTATATTTAGGGGTACAGCCAGCCCCAGGGGGGGTCCTACGTGTCCGGCTGAGCCACGGCACCTCTCCTGCAGCACTACTCGCTGTCGGTGTACCTGGTGAAGCAGCTGACCTCGGTGACCCTGCTGCAGAAGCTGCGCGCCAAGGGCATCCGCAACCCCGACCACTCGCGAGCCCTCAGTAAGTGCCCGGGGGGAACCTGGGGCAGGGGGGGGGCCCAGTGCTTGTGGGGCAGAGCAGGGGGGGGCTTCTGGTGCCTGTGGGGCAGAGCAGGGGGGGCTCCTGGTGCCCGTTGGGGGGCTCCTGGTACCCATGAGGCAGGACAGGTTGGTGTGAGCGCACGGGGCTCCCGGTGCCCGTCCCTGCTCAGCCCCCCCTGCCCTTTGAGCCCCCTTTTTCCGAGCGTGGAGGCTGCGAGGCTCACGGATTTCCTTCATCCCTGAGCCAGGCTCTGAGCCCAGCTGCCCCTCGGAGCCCCGCTGTATTTCGGAGACGTTTGCCTCCCCATGAGGAGCACGGGAGCGGTGCCGGGGTGCGCGCAGCCCCTCTGGGTGCTGTTTGCTCCATCCAAACCTTTCCTCCTGCGCTGCCCCTCTGCAGGCAGCCTGCAAAACCCTGCCTGGAAGGGCAGGAACTGCCAGAATCTATGGGGCAGGGGCTGGTGGAATCCGTGGGGCAGGGCCCGTCTCCGTGCCGCGGACGTTACCAGCTGTTAACCCTGAAATTTTGGCTAACGAGGGTCACGGTGCGAGTTAAAATCGTGTGTATTTGTGTGTAAAAGGAGGCAGATGCTGACAGCAGAGCTCTTTTTTTCCCCCCCTCTCCTTTCAGTCAAGGAAAAGCTGACGGCCGACCCCGACAGCGAGATCGCCACCACCAGCCTGCGTGTCTCCCTCATGTGCCCGGTACGTCCCGGTGTCCCCCCCCTCTATGTGACCACGATTTGTGCTGCTGCGGCCCCCCCTCCAGTGGGAAAGGCAGCCCTGAGCCCCCCCTGGCAGCAGAGCTGTCCCTCCGTGCCCTAAAATTGCCAGAATCGGCCCAAACTACCAGGCTAACCGCACCGCCTGCTGCCCAAACCTTGTCGTTCACCTTGGCTCCTGCATTTGTTGGAGGGAGAAGTGAGCTGGGGGGGGGGAAATGGACAAAACCCCCCTGGAAAGCTTCATTTCCCCTGCATGTTAGCTCTCCCCTGATGTTTAATTCAACCTCTCGGTGGCCATGCAGGGGACAGGAGAGGGGGCAGGACCCTTGGGGCCGTGAGGAGGGGGTCGCAGGACCTGTGGGGCCGTGAGGAGGGGGTCCCGCGTGGCCAACCTCGCTGATTTCCCCTCCTGCCCCCCCTCCCCAGCTGGGCAAGATGAGGCTGGTGGTGCCCTGCCGAGCCACCACCTGCACCCACCTGCAGTGCTTCGACGCGGCGCTGTACCTGCAGATGAACGAGAAGAAGCCCACCTGGACCTGCCCCGTGTGCGACAAGAAGGCCCCCTACGACAACCTGATCATCGACGGGTGAGCCAAGGGTGTGGGGGGGTCACAGCTCCTGCTCCAGCCAGCCCCCCCCCCCCCCCCCGCTGCTCACGTGCGTGGGCTGCAGCCCCGAGTGCCCAAAAATCCTGATTGCCATCCCCCGGACTGCTCCGGGGCCAACCTGGAGAGGTTTCCCCGAAGAACAAGGAGCCTTTGTCCGAATCTTGGCCTCTCCACACCAAGGGGGAGGTGGGGGGGGGGAGCTGCTGGAGCAGGGCCCGGCCGTGGGCTGGGTTTTGGAGCAGTCGTTATTTGTCTCACCTCTTCGACCACCAGCTCAGGGTTGTCCCAGCCCCGCGTGTCCCCGTATTTACACCTGGGTCCCGGTGCTTTCTGCCCTCCCCAGCTCACCCTCTTTCCCCCCTCCCCGTCACAGGTTGTTCATGGAAATCCTGAACTCCTGCACAGACTGCGACGAGATCCAGTTCATGGAGGACGGCTCCTGGTGCCCCATGAGGCCCAGGAAGGAGAGCCAGGAGCTGTGCCAGCCGGCTGCCTTCAGCGGGATCGAGGGTACGGCCGCCGAGCCCTTCTCGGACACCTCGTTTTTGCCAAAGCCACGGTTACAGGGAGCCTTTGGGGACCTCAGCTCCTCCCTGGGGTGCCAAAAACGCTGCAAGGAGCAGGGAGCCGGCCCTGGAGGCAAGGATGCCGCTGGTCTCCGCTTCTGAGCCTCAGCCCTTTGCCTCCGCAGCCGCCTCCGTGTACACGGTGAGCCCCGAGGGCAAGAACCCCCCCGAAGGCAGGAGGAAGGTGGAGGTGATCGATCTCACCCTGGACAGCTCGTCTGACGAGGAGGAGCCGCCCGCCAAGAAGCAGCGCCCGGCCTCCGGCGGCGCTCTGCCGGCAGCACCCGGCCCCAAGGGGTGAGGCAGCACCCGGAGACCCCCAGCCCTGCCCCACCGGGACCCCCTTGCCCCACCGGGACCCTCCCCCGCAGCCCTGAGCCCTGCTCATCCCTCCTGAACCCCCAGAGGTCGTCCTGGAGGCACCATCGAGGCCGGGTTTTTATTTCCCTGGCGAAGCGCCCCGGGGAGCCCTCAGCCTCCTTCTGGGGGGCTCCTCACCCCCTCGCTCTCTCGCAGGGTGCTCGGCGTCGACCCCCGGCCGTCCTCCGTGCTCCGCAGCCCCCCCGCGGCCGCGCTCGGCAGCGACTACCTGCCCGGCCTCCCTGGCCACGAGTACCGCGCGTCCTACCCGGCGCCGGCGGATCTGCAAGGTAACGGGGCCCACGGGCTGCTCCTGCACGTGCACGAGGGTTCTGGTGGCCACAGGGCCATGCGGGTGGCCCCACAGCTGTCCTGATGGCCCCACGGCCGTCCTAGTGGCCGTTCTAGTTCACCAGGTTGCCAATTTGCCAGATACCGGGGTTGGAGGAGCAGAGCTGGTGCTGGTTCCTGGTGCTGGGAGCAGCCCGAACCCATCTGCTGCCGTCCCATTGTTGGCACTGTTTGTCTCCCCCTCGTGCCAGAGGTTTATTCACCACCAGGAGATTGATTTCCCCTTTTTTATTTCTCTAGGTCTGGATTTGTTTTCCTTCCTTCAAAGTGAAAATCAGGTCAGTTTTTTTTGGTTCCTTTCCCCCTTTTTTTTTTTTTTTTTTTTTTTTTTGTTTTTTTTTCTTTTCCCCCTCGCCTTCTTCCTCCTGACTTTTTCCCCCCTCCCTCGGCAGCACTACAGCCCCTCCGTCATCACCTCCCTGGACGAGCAGGACGCTCTCAGCCACTTCTTCCAGTACCGGGGCGCCTCCGGCCACTTCATCAACGTCAACCCCCTGGGCCCCGTGATGGGGACGCCGCACGGCGGCGCCGTCAGCCCGGCCGCCGGCCGCATCAGCAGCATCGTCTCCGCCGGCGCGCTGCGCGAGGGCCACGGCAGCACCGTGAGCAGCAGCACCACGCTGCCGGGCTGCCGGCCGGACATCATCTCCCTGGACTGAGCGAGGGCCCTGGGAGGCGAGGGCAGGCTTCCAGGAGCTGCCTTGGGGCTGGCACGGACCCCACCCGCGCTGCGGTTCCTCCCCCGGTGCCCCCAAGGCTCGTGCCGGGGGCTGCCAGCGTGCCCGGGGCCACGGGGGTAGCTGCGTGCACTCCTTAGGACGCTGGGCTGCGGGCTAGGGAGCAGCACTGCCCGAAGGTTAGCCGCCCCCCCGGCCTTTAAGGAGGGGTTTTAGGGCCGTTTGTATCCTGTAGGGTCCTGCTCTGTGGAGCTGGGGGGGGGACGGCTCGCCCAGCGAGTCCTGCCCTGCCCTGGCTGTGCCTCCCACCCCGGTCCTGGGAGCAAAGCGAGCTCCTGTCGGGGGGAAGGAGGAGGAAAAAAGAGGGAGAAAAAACCTCAGCGCTGAGCTGTGGTGGCCGTGGGGCCGAGCCAGCGAGGGTTGGATGAAGGGGGGGAACGGGCCGGAGGGGGACGCCACGGCCGAGTTGTGCCCCTGGGGGGGCACGGGCAAGGCAGGGGGGCTGCGCCCCTGCCAGAACCAGGCTCTGCTCGCAGGACCAGAGGCGCACGAGGGACTTGGGCTGGTCCTGGGCAGGGCTTTCACCTGCATCGCTCCCGGCAGACGTTTCTCTGTCGGTTTGTCACCACCCCGCAGCTCTCCAGCCCCAGCCCTGGCTGGAAATTCCTCGATTTTAAGGAAAAAAGGCGACGAGGGCAGGGAGCAGACCCTGGGGGGGCTGTGCTGGAGGAGGCTGCCGCTCCCCCTAGGACCAGCCGTGCCCCCCGGCTGCAGCTCCAGCCCCAGATTTGTGCTCTGCAGATTTTTTGGGGGTCGGGGAGCCCCTGGGAGCCCCCCAGGCAGGAAGGAGGCAGCGCAGCACCCCGACCATGCTGCTGCCACCGGGGCTCAGCAGTGTCTGTTGTCATTTTTCAAAACCTGGAGATTTTTGTTTTCCCTCCTTTTACCTATTCCCGGCGCAGACCTGTACAGAGAGCAGAGGATTCTCTATTTTTCAGTTGCAGCTTTTGTACATAGGAAACTCCCAAAGACTTCCCTCCCGGCGCGCCTGGACTGAAGGAAGGCTGCGCAGACCCCTGGGGGGGGGGCACGGCGCCCATTGCACAAATTATTTATGTATTTAATCGTATTTAGTTTGTAACCCTCACAGCCACGGCCCTGCTGCCTCCTGCGTGTCCTGGCCCAACGGGGGCTTGCTCAGCCCCCCCCAGCTCCTTCCCTTCCCCATTTCAGTACCGAGAGGTGCGGGGACGTGGGGGCGAGGCCAGGCTGGCGTGGGGACAAGTGGCAGGAGTAGCAATTTTTTTTATTATTATTATTTTAGCACCTTTTTAACTGCTCCTCGCTGAGTTTTAAGGCTGGGCCCCGTCGGCGGGAGCGGCGCACAGTGTTCTGCTCGGGCAGTTTCTTACTTCTTGTATCGCACCCCGCGGGGACTAAGCCAAGGCAATAAAAGCAACGAACCCCAGCACCCAGCCGGGGGGGGCACCTTCCCTGCGTCGTGCTGGGGTGGGGGGGCGCCAAATACTGGCTGTGTAACGCAGGGGCTGGGGTACCTGGCCCCTAAAACCTCCCTTTTGGGGGGATTTGGGTGCAGCCAGCGCCACCCAGGTGCTGCCCCGAGGGTCCCTCTCCAATTGAGGGGGGGGGGGCGAGGGTGGGAGTGGATCCAGCCCTGCTTGCTGCAGGCTCCTCTGTTCATCGGGGACCCCCAGGAGGCTGCTCCCCCTGCCCCAAGCCGTGTCCCCTCTCCTCTGTCCCCCCCCCAGCTCACCCCCCTTGTGTTGTCCTCCCCACACCAGGATCCCACCGCCCCCAGCCCTTGGCAGCAGAGCGCAGCCCCCCCCCCCCCCCGGACACAATCCCTTTATTCCCAGCCCCCCGACGCTGCCTCAGGGCCCGTTTGGCCCCCGTTTTCACCCCCCCGGGCCTCCAACCAGAGCCGAAGGGCGAATTTGGTGCCGGTGCTGACGCGCTCCACGTCCTCCCCCTCGGCCGGGGCCACGTTCAGCAGCGTGGCCGTGGGGAGCTGCACGGTGCGGGGTGAGCCCCCGCTCACCTCAGTGATGCTGGGGGGGGGGGACACGATGGTCACGGAGCTGTTCTTGTCCCCTGTCCCCCCCCCCCCCCAGTGGCTCCTTTGTCCCCCAGCCTCACCTGACGGAGGCCGGCAGGGTGCTGGGGACGCGTCCCGGCCTCCCTGCGCCGTCCTCGGTGGCCGCGATGGCCTCCAGGACGCGGGGCTCCAGCCAGGCGTAGGCGCTCACCTCGCTCTCGCTGGGGCAGATCCTGGCCTGAAACCCAAAGCGGGGGTCGGGGGGGGCAAGGAAAAAAAGGAAAAAAAAGGAAAAAAAAAAAAAAAAAGGGATGAAAAGGGGGCTGACCTCCAGCTCCTCGTGGGGCTCCTGGGAGCGCAGCAGCAGGTAGGCGACGATGTGGTGGCGGCGCGGGGGCCCCCGGCTCAGCATGGGGGGGTACACGGACTGCAAAAGGGGTTTGGGGGGG